>CM046839.1:10780186-11130409 GCA_025618425.1 Heliocidaris tuberculata
ACTGAACAATGAAAAGCCGCATGCCTAGCTAGATCCATGACGGATTCATGTATTAGATTAATTAATTATTTACAATGTGTGAGAAATTTGTTCTAATACTATAGCATCGGCAAAAAAAAAAAAAAATATATATATATATATATATATATATATTTTTTTTTTTTTTTTTTTTTTTTTTTTTTTTTTTTTTTTTTTTGTCTGAAGCTCACCAGTGGCGGTTTTTTCTATCTCGTTCCAGGCCTATTTCGTGAAAGAAAGTTGAATTCGAAAATTTGTAAGAGAGGATGAGAGATGAAAATGGGCCCAACCCGGAGGGTAATGAAAGACATGGCCAGTCCATGTAGTCTCCCCGAAGATTTTCATCGATGAAATGATAAAGACTTTAAGCTCCGTTTGAGCAGGGATCCATCAAATTGGATTACGTAAATATTCCAGTCGTTATGGAAGGTTTTATAACATAACCCAATTATATGTAAGCCAAGATGGGATATTGAATATATATAATGTAACGTGAAATAATGTGGCATTGGTGCTCCTGGAATGATTCGGCTGTACGATGGGTTGCAAGAACACCCAACGCTAGTCCGAAAATTTAAAAATCGTTATTGCCTAACGATCGCCTGCGCAACATAGAATAACAACAAAAAGTTTTGAATTCTTTAATTTTCTTTGCTGAAAGCTGCTCCTTAGAGCTATTGAATTTCTCCCCTAGATGTCAGCATGATCATATTCATATCCATTATCCTGTCACCTTCGTTCGAAGGTAATTTCAAGGTATTGTCGTATCCATTAAAAAAAAGTACAATATGATTGAAAGAAACGCTTCTTCACCATTATCACATGTCATTAGAAAATCAGGTATCGACTTCTGAAAATAATCAAAATCAAAACATTATAAGCTAAAAGAAACAAAGTGAATAAAAGTGTTGATTAGTTGCTTATGTAATGACTCATTATCCATTTAAACAGATTTGTCAGAAGTTAAGAATTCATAACCATATATAGAATATAAAATACACAAGGAAAGCATGCATGGAGTTCACCAAATGAAAAGTTGTGATGTAGTTTATACGCTTGTTTTAGTACTCCCTAAGCTGAATTGAACACTGAACATTAAAAAGATATATAATGTCTGACAATGTTATCAATCATCCCATTTTTAGTGTGCCAACATCCCAGTAACATAAGCGAGAGAAAATGGAAGGTCTGGAGGTCTGAGATAATGTGCGATTGATTCAGGTCTGTATGCATAACCCAGAAAGGGGGCTTAGCAATGTCTCCGGTAGGCGCTCTGGAGAAACAAGTCTGTAATTGTGGCATTTCGAATACAAAACGGGCAGACATTTTTAACTTTGCCTTTTTTCTTTGGCTGTGGGCAGTGAGGTACATTATACCGTTAGGCTGATTTAATCCGAATGTACACCCAGTTCGATGAAACGAACGAACTAAATATTTTTTCGACGTTATAACAACATGACTTAATCATTCTTGCGTGCCGTCTAAAGATGAAGAACCCCGAATGCAGAAATGAAAACTTCTCTATTAACATGGACCTACAATAATAGTCCATGTTTTACTTTTTTGACGGAGATTTATGAGCCCGTTGAGAATGGATGCACGTGGTTCGATAGACCGATGTTAATTGAGTTTTCTTATACCTTTGTCACGAATTTACAGTGATCCAGGAGGCAGGGGCATCTGGGTTGTCCTTCCGTCCACCGTCCCGCCGTCTCGTTATTCAGTTATCACGATATCCCAAAACCCAATGTAGATATGAATGTTACCTTAATACGAGTGTGTCTCTAGGTATAGACAAATAGAGAAGTGAGCTGAGTGCATGACTAGATAATCATGTCAAAGTTCTGAAGTGAATTCACAAGAACATTATAATGAGTATCCCTGATTATTGTTTTTTATTTCGTCATCTCAAGAACCGTTCGAGGTATAATTCGAGGTACGGGGTACCAGTAAATATCACCATCGTGAGAAGAAATTATTACATTTTAGAGACATGAACCCTTTGGTCAAAAAATGTAACTTTGGTGATAGAGGTCAAAGTTCATTAAAATTTTCATTTTCTTTTTACACATTACAGCAGTAACCTGAAAAGTACATGAATCATGAGTTTCAAATTTGCTGAATGCATCACTACAGAACAGATGATCTGGAAAGAATCTGAGTCATTTGGGTGTAATCTCACCGTAGTGATTTTACAATTTCGTTACCTTGATCTGTTCTCAGATAAATGTATGATATAATGAACTATAATTAATGTTTATGAATTTGTAATTTCAGATAGTTGATAAAAGAATACACGAGGAGTCTGTGGGGAAATATCGATTAGTTTAACTGGTCATAGGTGGGGTGGGGCGTTTTGGAGACGCAGACGCATTTATTTTGTTTTGATATGAGATCGAGAGGATAACATACATATATAGGCCTACATTAAACAAACTCAACCATTTCTTATCTACATGAGATAATGAGCGGTGCCCTACTGAAATATGTACTCGATCACTTCTGTCATTTTTGCCCCGTCTTAACGGTACCGAGTTACGAATTTAAGTAGATATAGAACGACAGTCCTTTTGTCTGCCTCAGTGGCCATACTAGCCAGTCTATTGAGGCAGTCAGTCCACTGTGGTTTTGTCAATTGCTCCCGACATCCTTGTCAAGTGACCTATCACTTGCAACACACGGGACACTCACAAAAGGAAATGGAGCTGAATGAAGAACTGAAGAAAGAAAACAGGAGAGAAAATTGCAGAGATGGAGCAATACTTTTCCCATTTATCATAGGATTCCAAACTGTATACGGCAAGGTTGTTGGTGCATTGTCGCCGAAATTCCTTTTTTTGAACGACACGCCGAAGCCATTCACTCGCTTTTTGAGAGCATTATAGGCTTGTTGTGTAAAGGCTTTATTTTGCTTGATCCTTTGTTTGTTGTAATCTGATATCGCAAGATTTTAGTCCATGCAATTTGAGTGTCATGTGAAGCGAAGCGACTCTTGGACACAAGTCGACTTCTACAGAAAATAGCTCTTCTTTTTGTCCGTTTGACCAAATCAATTACGGTTTTTCATTTGCCTCCGCAATAGAGGGAAACAAAAAAATGCAAATAGCACTTAATCCAGAAATAATCCCGAGGCTTCATTAGCGATTAGTTACAGACCAGATGTGAAGAAAGGAGAAGGTTCACATTTTCTTTGAGCCACTTTCCTAGCCTTGCCTTACTGGGCTCCCTATAGTCATCTACTGAGATGTTATTCTTCCTACGATTGCGACTTTCTAAAGAATGTTCTTTAAAGCACTTTTATGAATTTTTACTCTTTCTCTTTCTCTCTCTCTCTCTCTCTCTCTCTCTCTTTCTCTCATAGGAATACCAGCTAACCCTTTCCAAAGGTCCTAACGCATAGAATGAATGACCTTTAATTTTGATAGAATGGATTGATAATTTACATTTACGCGCAAGAACTACCCCCATTAGAATTTATTAGAGAAACATAAAGCGCAACCTGTTATCTAAAGGGAGGTATAATTATACCACCCTTTGTGTGCCAATTATTGTCCCGGTGTAATGATCAGTATTATCAAGGAGTTGTCACAGAGTTCTTCGATCATCTCCTTGAAATTATATACGTAGCGCTTATGTTATATAGGCTTATTGGGAGAATGGGGATCGGCTATTTTCTTTTTAATGCATGCGACAATCATTTTGCTTGGAACTTTCCAAAACTGTATATTCCTTGCTAGAAAAAGTACACTTTTGACAATTGTTCCCAGCCCATTTAAAACCAACTGCACATTCTGCAAACTTTAAAGCTTTCCCTGGTATGACGCTGAACCAGTGTGGAAAAGACTTTGAAAAAGTATTTATTAATACATAAAATAAATGCTCAATTTACTTACTTCCATTTACTTTACCCCTATTGTTCATTTCATTTTATTTCATTTCAACACGGCAACACTTGCTTCAGCCAATGGCTGTTCTTCTGCAAGTCCGTTAACATGTTAACATGACAGTATTACACCACACTACTCCTATAACTGACATTTACATCATTACCCCCACTAACTTTAAAACACCCCCCCCCCCCTCGCCGCCACACATACACATACACACACGCCCATACACACCCAAAACACTCTCCATATCGCACCAAACAGTGCTCCCTCTACCTCTTTTCTCTACCCTTCTAGTGAAATGGCATTGCAAGTATGTTTAGATCTAAGGAAGATTGTCCCCGACTTATAGACACCCACGCTGTGAGTCGAGCGTATAGATTTCTGCGTGCAAATCCCCTGACGGTTATTAAGCTGTACTCAGGGTCTCCCTGGATTCTATTTTTGTTTGTTTACTGCCACTGCTTGGATAATCCTACAAAACAGAAGGATGAAACACTTAGTTATAGATTATGTGACAGATGAGTATTACAACTTTTCTCGGATAAAGGCAAATTATTGCAGTAAACAAACAAATCCGTAACAGAGGACAAAATTCAATGAGCGAGGCGGTGCACTGTAAAGGCTGTAGAGGACATCAATGCAATTTGTTTATTTTCATCTTTAAATCCATTATGCGAAAAAGGGTATGTTTGATATACAGTTGCTTGCAGAATCGGATTACTGGAACATAAATCAACATCATGCAATATTAGTGTAAGGTTAAAGGCATGTCTAAAATACAAAGACAACACTTTCTGCTGCCTTTATCATTACATGCTACTCAGAAAATTCCCCCCCAATTAACCCCCAGAAAGCTACACTCCAGGACAATTATTCGTGGACATTCACCGCCTCCCCCTCACAAGTTACCCCTATACACCACTAATACACCACTAATGGAATATGTATATGTATATGTATATGTATATGTATATGTATATGTATATGTATATGTATATGTATATGTATATGTAATTGTATTAATGTTTGAGGTTCGGGGATCTACCGATTGTAGCGAAAAAATAGAAATCAGTAGCTATGTAAAAAAGCTTGAGAAAATTATAGGAACTGTTTTAACAATACAGAATAGTGACTTAGATGTGATTTCATATAAATTATATGAGATCTTTGAGATCTTCTAGACCTATTTTACATGATCCTTCACTTATTACATTTGGAGATCTGTGTAACCTGTTGCTCCATAGCCTCCATTCTTTACCATCGATACACACGTTTAACCTACGTGCAGACGGTATATTTCCTTATACGGTCCTACCAAGCCCCCTTCTCATGAATCCAGTAATAAACAGGTGTGGGTCCCCGGAGGAAAATTGGCAATGTACGTGGGTAACCCCTTGCTTATATGCCCTGACGGGATAGCCATTGAAAATGATACCAGACTGAAATGAGAAAATATGGCTTATTTACATGGACAAGGACATAGAAAGCGAATGTACAAAAAGGGCAATAGCTTATTTTTATATGTGTCAGGAGATGCTTGCTGAGTTTTGTGAGGAATAATACTTGTGATCTATTTTATCATTATAATTCGTTACATGACTTCTAGAGTACCCGTTCGTCTGTCTTTCTGATAATTCACATTGCGGAGGCTTATGAAGCATATTATAATTACGTAACGATTTCACTGCATGGATAGCATTAGATCGGTATGCTGAGGCATCGGTTGTTGTTTCTGTATTATTCTGCATAATAATATTATTATTGTCAAAACAATATTTCATATTTCATGTTCCTGAAAATGACAAGTTGGTGAATGAATAGATAGATACAAAGATGACGAGTTAAAAAAGAGCAGATTTGTTTTCTATTCATCTAACGAACCAAATATTATTAATAACGCATAAATCAATAAGACACCATGGCCCTGACTTGTGGAATAATCTACCCATAACAGTTAAAATGTGCTCCTCAATTCACTCTGAAGCGCAATATAACATCATTATACTCAAATCCACCACATTGATCATCTATGTAAAAATTATAGTATTTATTGATTATTAATCCATACAACAAGGATACATCTTGACCCCACCGCTGATGCACTTGCACTTGCACTGCACCCTCATGACCTCTTTTCTTCAATTTTTTTAGTTCTATGTCCTTTTTTTTACTTTGAGGCCGCCATCGACATCAAGCAATTCGCTCATGATGACGGTCTCCTGCGTTCACAAATTCTGTTAATTATAATATGTTAATTTCCCATATACATATTTTCTTTGTATTTAGAAGTAAACTGTTAATGTCTGAAAATGTGTTTATATATTTTTTCTATAATATTATATTATTTTGCATCATGCTATTGAACACACAAATAAAATAATAATAATAATAATAATAATAACAATTATAACATTTATATAGCGCTTTATACTGGTGTTTCTAAGCGCACAGTATTCTTGCTATTAATAGAGTAACCTGAATTATTATTCAATCAAATTGAATTAATATTCATATTTGAGGGGAAAAAAAAAAAAAAAAAAAAAAAAAAGGAAAATGATGTGCACCTCCATAAGTGTAGACCAACCCACAGCTGAGTGGAGAAAACTATCAAGAACTGGCATTGTGGATATATGAGGGTAATCGATTCCAAAGGCATGGGGCAATTACAGAAAAGGCTCGATCACCATAATTGGTATTAGTTCGGGGTCCGCGGGTAAGCTGCAAGGTTGTTGAAGAACGAAGAGGTCGGAGAGAACTAGAGGAGCGAAGGGAGATGAGATCAGAAAGATATACAGGAGACAGGCCATTAATAATCTTATAGGTTATTAGAAGAATTTTGAAAATGATGCGCTGGCGTATTGGAAGCCAGTGCAATGAGCGAAGAATTGGTGTTATATGTTCACAAAATCAATCAAACAATCAAACAAATTATTTCATAAGGAAAATAATATAAATCCACAAATTAAACCTTGCCAACCTAGCAATTGTTGAATTTAATGATTTAGAAGCCTCAGTGAGACTCATGAAACACTTCTACCAACACAATTTCACCGAAACATTGCCTTAGCAATGGATTATACATATACTCTCTCTCTCTCTCTCTCTCTCTCTCTCTCTCTCTCTGCTTTTAATAATTCGTTCGTATTTTGCAGTAATTGTTTATTTCCAGTACAACATCCAAACAACAGTTTGAGCAAGATGAAACACACCACTCGAACAACGTGGTCATTTCAGCACACATGCGCTCGTAAATTTAAGGAGAAAACTGATGTGAGGAAAAGAAAAAAAAAACTTCTCACTTTTCCTTCCATGTAGTCCCAGTTGACACAAATATGGAATTGATATTACTTTAAAGAGAAGGTTTAGTTCTGGTAAAAAGGTGATAATAATTTGTGAGCTTTCTCGCTCTGTTTACGTAATTTCGGAAGAATATCATAGAAGAAATGTCCCCTGAAAAGGATTGCATTTCAAATCCCCCATATTCGACATATGACGAAAATTGATGAAAAGTTTGGAAAACTTTCGCATATGTGTGTGTGTAGTTCCATATATCCATTTCTATGTGCAAGCAAGATTGAGTCAATTTCTTCTAATTTTTGTAATTCCAAAACCTCACAGTTATACTATATCTTATGTATTACATAATCAAACCTTCCCAATGCCCAGACAGTTTCTTTTACATTGTAATAGCATGACCAGAACTCAACTTTATCTGTAAAGTTCCCCCTGAACCGAGAGACTACATCAGGTCTCGTAATGACGAAGTTAAAGTGCTAATAGATTGATTATGCAATATCATCATCTTGTGGAAAATCACATTTCCTTTACTGATTTGGTTACACTTTACATGTAGATCCCCAATTCTTAATCTTGGAGCTAAATTGATTGTTATAATGCGGATAATTCATTCTGGGTTGTTTTCATTTTTAGCCTTTTTCGCTACTTCACCGTATTCACTGAAAACAAAGTCAAACAGATGCTGTGGTTAAATACAGATGTATAAAGTCACGGGTTTTACGACTTCAGAACTCTGAACTGACACAGAACTAATGTATCCATATCTGTCGGGATTTTCTCTCTTCTTTATACTTCTCCTTTCCTGATTTGTGCAAGAATATTTGAAATTGTTCTTGAGTAGTCGGTTTACTAACTTCTTATCCATTGATATATGTAGTTACGAACCGTGACGATGTAAACCTTCTCAGTTTAAAACTTATAAAAATCCTGATTTGTGCAAGAATATTTGAAATTGTTCTTGAGTAGTCGGTTTACTAACTTCTTATTCATTTTTATATGTAGTTACAAACCGTGACGATGTAAAGCTTCTCAGTTTAAAACTTATAAAAATCATATATATATAACTGATGGTCAGCAGTATCAATTTGGTAATTTTCATGATCTGGTTGACGTTTATATTAGAGATCTGATTTCCAAAAAATCGATAAATTAACATGATTAAGAAGTTTGCTATTTGGATAAATATTTAGTTCGTCGTGAAGAGATTAATGATAGCGAAAGTTGGGATATGTGTTACAAATTTGAAAATTGTTTCAAGTTTACGAGCTCATTATTCTTGAAACTGACATAAATTTTATCCAGATAATTTGCGTTGAGACTCATTACTGATGGTGACTCATTTAAAATATATTTACCTTTTTTCCTCACCTATATCAGTGAGAGGTTAACTATTAAGTTTATTTCATTTTTTAAAATGTAAACTTGTACAAAATGTGAAATCTGTCTATGATCTGCAAAAATATAAAATGCAAGACGAGAAAAGTGAAGTTTAAAAAGAGGGTTATGATGTTACGGATGAAAACGGTATTTATATAAGATTTAAGTTTTTAATTAATTTCAGGTATGTATCTTAAATGAGCAAATTGTTTCAAGCCGAAAAACTATGTGTAAGCTCACTCACGAAATGAATTTAAATTCAAAATATGTACCCATCACAACTATACCTTCAATCTTTTACCGAAATCCGCGCTCTTTTTATAATTTCAAAGCAACTTCCTATCATGTCTCGTGCCCTGGATTTGGGAGTAGCCATGTATCAACACACCATCGTTCCTGCCAAGTTATGATGGAGGGGTAGAGAGAGGGGGAAAGGAGGGGTGGAGAGAGATGTCATGACCTCAATAGGAACTATTAATTACCTTTCACTCTTTCCGCTGATTCCACGTGTTTGAATAGGGTATGGGGCGATTAGAAGGGTAACAGTGTGAAGGCGAACAGGTGAAGAAAGTATTGGTCTCTTTTGTTCATATTTACCTGTGATTTATTTTACATAATTGGACAAAATTGTTATTCAAATCAAAATGTGTTATAAACTGTATGGTTAAATGGTAATTTATGTGCCGGGAAGGCGACGGCATAGGTCATAATGATTATTACGAATAGGCCTATCATGTATTCCAGGGGGTGTTTCATAAAGCTGTTCGTAAAGTTACGCATGACTTTACGAACGACTTAAACATGACAAGCCAAATGGGATGTTCAAGTATTTTTAACTGCATCAACTTTAGTTGAACTGTGCAGATGTAGATTAACATTCTTAGTGTATCAAACATTTTTAATGCAAAGTATAATTTTTGCCATAATTTAATTGAGGTGATTGGAAATACAGTCACACTTTGTTAAAACATCAGGAAAAACTTTGAAAAAAAAACTATCTGGCACTTCATATTCAAGTCGTTCGTAAACTCATGCGTGACTTTACGAACAGCTTTATGGAACACCCCCAGATATCTGAAGAGATTCATTAAGCCCCCAAAACGTAGCATAGTTTATTGGTTCCGAAAAAGTGTGAATGATGATCACATTCAAAAAGCAGCCATTTTAAGCAGATCCTCTATACATATTGACAGGGAGCTATAGGGCAATGTGGTATTGGTCTAGTTTGATTTTCATTGATGATTATCTCCTAAATTGTAAATGTGTACATTGACGTGTTGATAAGAAGGTATCGCAACTCTTCCTATCGCTTATATTATTGATATTATCTTACGGAAATCAAATGGAAACTATGTAGGATGTGATCATTGAGTTTTGTAGAGGGAGTAGGGGCAATGTACTTCCAGACTCGGTGTCTCGTCGGCCGGCGATGCTGTGTTTCACGTATGTTTCGATTAGATTACAAGTCTAAGTTACCCGTCGGGAAGTTTCCAGCTAATTGTTTGCAGCTTTGTTACATTATGTTTACTTAGTCTCTGGCTAACACATTACAAACCAGTTGGAGTGACTTTAGGTTGTGCTGGCTGCCCATCAGACCAGGTATACCCGTCGGTACCTCGACTGTAACTAATCATTACCCTTCATCTCATTTTGATACGGGTCACTGTCTGTGCTTCAAGCAAGTGACGAGTGAGGATGATCCATTACTGTTTCCGGTGACGTTGCCTTTTGACAGTTGGGCCTGATTAATCAAGACAATCTTGTTGATTGATATCAATTATCTCGGTGTTCCTGTTCCCCCAACACGCGCGCTCATGCCAAAACAATTGGGACGAAAACGGAGCACCAGTCTGAAAGATACTTTGCTGTTCACCATGGCATCGTGGTGAAGCGATGGGCCGTTCTATTGTTTAAATAACAATGTCTTTGTAGTTGTGATGAATATCAATTTAATTTGTAGGTTTGTGATGTTCTCATCTTATACAATAAACATGGTAACGGTTTTCCTTTCAAACTATGATCTAAGTATATGAACCAATATGAAAAGGGGAGCGGTGCCCCCTCCCCCCCCAAAAAAAAAAAACTCTCTCTCTCTCTCTCTCTCTCTCTCTCTCTCTCTCTCCCTCCCCCCTCCCTCTCTCTCTCTCCCTCCCTCCCTCCCTCTCTCTCTCTCTCTCTCTCTCTTTCTTTTCCCTTCACTCTCCCTTGTTTTTCTCTGCTTATCTCTCTTTTTTGCGCTTTATTTCTTTTTCTATCTCCCTTTCTTTCTCTCTCTCTCTCTCTCTCTCCCTTTTCCCCCATAAATCTTCTTTCTTTCTCCCCTCTCTCCATTCCACTAGACTATATGTACCTGTTCAACACACACAACACTCACCGACAGATCAATAAATATATAGAGCTATACAGGTGTGATGTCGGTGCAAATAACCAATCGTCACAAAATAATGTTTCATTCCATGTTTTCAACAATCGAGAGAGGTCACCTGATAAATAGGGTTTGTCCTTCGCCCTATTTTAACTGGTGTTGTTATTCCCCTTTCCCATATATGTTTGGCGTTAAGTCCCGCGCAGGCCTCTCGGTATTATTATTATTATCACTCACATTATGGTGAGATGTTGAATACATAATTAAAGAATAGAATGAGATACAATAACATGTGATGTGGAGCAGAATAAACGGTTTATTATGTAGCTAGAGGCAAGTCGACCGAAACATGGCTGATATGGTTGTATATAATTATTGTTCTTTTAAGCAAAATAAATTCATTTATTCAAAGGATGTCATTAAAATACAGGAAGCATGTTGACCTCGCCTGCTAATATCCTTTTATCCAATAATGTCTTTATTATGTCCTAATAGATCTAATTTTAGTAATTTGATGGGCTTATGCTTTAATAGTTCAGGGGCTACTATTTAATTTAAATGAAATGTGGGAGCGAAAAGAGTCTTAAAAGCTGAATTGAGAAGTATATATTAGAAACATTGGTTAAGAAAGAGACCAGAGACAAAGATGGGAAGAAAGAAAATCAAAATAGGCAAACAGTGAAGGAAGTATGAGGGGCACTTGTATGAAGTCCAACATAATGAGATAACCATAAAAAATATATGAATAAAAATTAGTTAGCGGGGATAAATTATGACGAGGAATAGAAAGTTAATACTTTGAGTTTAGTTAAGTAATATATCAAAAATACAATGACCTGATCTGAACCGAGACTCAACCATAAGTTAAAGTTGCATCACACAAGTTAGAGTTCAGAGTGGTCCTGAGCCCAACGCCCTTTTGAACTGGTGGGACTACAGGGGAGGAAACTGAGGAATTCCAAATCTGTTACAAGGGTATCCCCGGGGACTATGCGTCACATCACTTGGACCTGAATGAACCAAGCAGGAGTAGACGCTCCAAGAATTTACAGAAGCGACAAAGACAAATTGGTTTGAATTGAGAAAAGATGAGCGTCTTTAAAGAATACTTTTTTTTTCAAGTTTACTGCCAGGTAGATCAATGACTAAGTAATATTGTCGGACTCAATAAATGTGCATCATCTGGCTAAAACATGGTGGTTTTCGACCGTTGACTAAACACTTTGTTGGTGTTATATTTAGGCTTCAACAGATGATATTTTGAGGAATTCAATACCAGAGGGACCGACGTCAAGACACGGCTAAACTGGAATAATTATTGGTCACTTGTTGTATTGGTATTGAAATATAGGCCGAAAATACTCTAAACAATTCCATTGACGTTGGTGAATAGAAGCAGAAGTAGATAATATTTTGACAAGAATTCTTTTAATTATAATTATTATTTGCAAAGAGATTAACAGCATCTTGTACTGCTGTGGTGAAAGACGTTATTGTGGTGCTGGTGGGATTCAAATGTAGTTTTTGTTAAATGCTCTATTAAAAAAAAATGAGTTTTCCTCTGCTGAACAAAATGAAATTGGAACATATCTCGGCTTGATGTTGATGTTTAAAATAAATGCAAGCTTTTCAGATTTACAGTATTAGAGATGAGCAAAATAATCTAAACTGGATGCATCTTCTATTTTGATCTTTCACAAATCGTAAGTGCATTAATTACTTATTTAGCTTCTGTTTATTTTGCTAAAAAATCTTCATTATCATGGTCACTGCTCTCGCGCCTTTTAATATTCCACATTCACTCCCTATAGTTCTCATTTTCTCTATCGCTGTGTAAGTACGGTATATTCTATCGTTATTAGGCTGGGGGGAAAAACGAATGAAAATATCAGACGATATTTTAGGGAAAGATGAGTCAGCTGTTGACCGAACATCAAACAAAAGTGAACTTCTATTTAGATCGTCAGGTTGTTCACCCCGCTAATAATACCTCGTGTGATTGGTGTGATGCACTTTAATATGGGATGGTACGAACCGACTTGAGAATGAGAAAAGGAAGGAAAGAGGGAAAGAGAAAGAAAGGGGGAAAGAGAGAGAAAGAGGGGATTAAGAGAGAGAGAGAAAGAGAGAAAGATATATATATAGAGAGAGAAAGAGACAGACAGAGAGACAGACAGAAAGACAGAGAGACAGAGAAACAGATATGAAAATGGAAGGAGTGAAGAGAAGAGAATGAGATATGGGAGAGAGAGAAGAAATAATGAGAGATAGACGAAAGAAAGGGAGAGAAAGAGAGAGGGGGCCCTAAAACTGGCTGAAACTGTGGGAGTGGGGTTTTTTTTGGGGGGGTAAGATTGAATTAAACAAACTTCAGAATGAAATAATTTTAAAAATATGTCTTATTTTTTCAATCCTGGGAAAATTGATGTGCAAGATATTTGTGAAACGCAAAAACAAAGGGAGGGAGAAGTAAGATATAAGCGTGATAAAAAAAAAACCATTATTGAAATGTAGTGAAATGCGTGGGGGAAAGTATACCAAAAGCAGAGAGAGAAAAAATGGGGGATCAGTCAGTCATGCCATGGTTTCACGGTCAATTTGAAATGTTTGAAAGCTAACTTTCAAGTGCAATTTTATTTTGGTTCATTTCGCACTCTACTGTCTAGTCTCAATGCCAGCCGTCTGATACAATATCCTGTCGCTTGAAGAGGTCTGGTTTAGATTTTTTAAATATAATTCCTCGTAATTAAATTTTGACTGGAATATTTCAATGTGTTATTGTTTTGGTATGAGTCTGAACAATATTTTTAACTAATGCGCGGAAATCAATACTGGCAACGAAGTAAGTGATATGAAATAACGAAGCAGCAACGTTATAAAATGTAATAATAATAATAATAATAATAATAATAATAATAATAATAATAATGAACAATTCTTATCAAGCGCTTATCACCACAGGGTCTCTATGGACTCCTAGATATATCTAAATGCTTTAGATATATCTAACATTTATCGTGTTGATAATTATATGATTTATTAATTACTATTAGATGAATATGAGCAACATTGTTTGTTAATATATCAACTATAGCATGAATTTAAAAGTTTGTGAAGAATTTTTCTGTTGCTGCTTTAGTAGGCTACTACTCCTGAATATTTGTGTTTCATTATTTTCTTAAGCATTCGTAAGGGCATGAATGAGAAAATGCCACAATTAAAGAAAATCTCTGAACACCGATATAATGGGACTACACAAACATGTGGCATCAAAATTTGGTATAAACTTGTAAAATATTTCTGTTCATGTTCGATATATGAGTGCATTTCAAGAGCAATCTTTTCACGTTGCATTAGCTACTATCACTTTCTTTACGTCGGAATGAAATAATAAGAAAGCACACAAAATTATGTTATGCTGTTACCATAACTCGACCTTCTCGTTGAATGAAAAACGGAACCGGGTCCTATACCTCAAGGCAGTAGCCTTTATTGACCGAGGTTTAGGGGTAAACATGAGTTTGTCTAAAGTATCAGCTCTTGGTGTTTTATCTCTGTATAGTGTGGACAGTATACCCATTCAAGGGCTGATCTACAACTAAACTTTGTTTGTTTAACGATAAGAACATCAGTCCATTATTGATTAACCTCTGAATCGCTGCGTTGTCAGGTCCTCTAAATGAGATATTGTAATTGTGATATACTGCATACTTGGAGCCGAATGTATGAAATGGCACAAGAATATATAGCAGGTGTTATTTTTTTGCTTCAAGAAGTCTGACGCAGCAACAAAAAACATTTAGAAAGGAAAAAAATTATCAAATAAATGGTTTACTACTTTGGGTTTGAACTGTTACGTGTGTGCGCGCGTGCGCGTGTGTGTGTGCGTGTATATGTAAAAAAAAAAAAAAAAAAAAAAAAAAAGGTATGCAATTTTTTGCAAGAACGTTGGACGGAAGGAGGACATATACACGATAATATTGCAAACAGCTTCAAAGAATTATATTCATTGCTATAATTCCCCTATATACATGTATACTTTAATTCTGCACCTGTCAGGTTTTAATCTATACCTTGTTCAATTAAATTGTACTATGGTCGTTTAATTATGGATGGCATGTTGTGGAATAATATCATTTGTATTGTGTTTATTGCCATGTTGAATTATATTACGTAATTAACGCTTAATTTTTAATATTCATTTTGAAAATCTGAATAAAAGGAATAAAAATTAGGAAAAGAAAAAAAAATTCTACTTGTTGGTAACAAATGTCAAGTTCATCGTACATTTTGTTCGCTTCCTAGAAGCATGTACCACTCTCGTAGATAAATTATGTCTTTTGAAACATTATGAACTAAATTGAAAATTTAACCGAATGAGAACAACAATTTAAATTCTCTTTCAAGATTAATTGCTCACATGAGTGTATGACATGATCTCTGTCCGACGGACATGTAATCTGGCTTGAAGTAGAAGTTGAAGATAACCCTTGGTTAAGGATATCTCCGTAACCATAGCGACATTCTCACAAACATTAACCCACTAGTCTAAAGCTTATATTTCTTTTTATTCATATAACTGTATAGGATGAAATACATGTGGCTTGGAGTTAGGAAATCTTCTACAATAATTCAAAGACGGTATAATGCAATTTTAGCAACTTCCCATGTATATGATATAAATTAACATGTGCTGACGAAATTTAATGGGTATCATTTAAGAGTACTTTATATTGTAAATTTTTTCCTAGTTGATGTCTTGATAACTTCAGCTACCTTTTGATATTGACAGAGGAATGCCAGTATTATGATACCGTAATTTAAGAGTCAACTTAACGGGAGTCGTATTTATATAACGTGATAACGCAACACATTTAAACCAAATTAAACACTGCGTGTTAGGTCTTAATGACTTGTTTAGCATACTATCCGATGATAAGACATACCTTTCTTATACATCACAATATAAATGTTGTCCTCTTACATATATATTAAGCCATGTTTCAAATATGACATTGAAAAACAAAGAGCTATTGACGAGACACATATAACTACAACTGTCCCGAGAGTTTCTATTATGGCTATAGTATAGTATTGGCGCCCAATAATCAAAGCGATTAGAAAACTTGCAGCGGTAATAAATTGAAAAGAACATTGAGAAATTGTTCATTGT
Organism: Heliocidaris tuberculata; assembly: GCA_025618425.1. Taxonomy (NCBI): domain Eukaryota; kingdom Metazoa; phylum Echinodermata; class Echinoidea; order Camarodonta; family Echinometridae; genus Heliocidaris; species Heliocidaris tuberculata. Next base: position 10,796,307 of record CM046839.1, read on the forward strand.
TGTTTATCTGAAAATCTTCCCTGTCTAAATTTTCCTCTGTATATTAGCTTTAAGTATTTCCTCTGCATGAAATGATTATGATTTTTACTCGAAGCCCTGAAATACAAATGCACTTTTATATCATTAAACGATATATTTGTAATTTGTTCGCAAAGAACATGACATAGTTGGCAAAACCTTCTGTGGAATGAATTGACGAGTAGTTGTACAGTTTTATATGCTTGGTTTTATCCTTATAAATTTTTCCCAGAAATGTCCCCACAAATGACGAATATGGTGTCAACACAACACAATATTATAGTCACAAAAATGGAATGTGACCTAAAAAGAATTAATGCGGCAAAAAGACGTTTTGTGAGCAAATAAAGATAGCGAAATGTAATGCATATACCAAACTTAGTCGAATACAACGAACCCATGCAGTCTACCCAATTAGAAGTGGAAGAAATTAGTTAGATACCTTGTGGCGGGTTCCTCAAACCATTTCCAGGCACATCTTAATTTGGGTAGTCTGTCGTTTGACAGTCTGCATTAATTTCCTTCAGGATAGGGTTGGATAGAAAACAGGATCGTTTAGGACACTGAACAGAAGACCGTCATTTTTTTCCAACTGCATCATATACTAAACATACTAAAGGGACATACCCATGCATAATAAGCAGGTTATAGGAGAATTTTTTTTTTTAAGTAAAGTTTTCAGAAATTACTGGCATTCGGTCTGATTTTCATTTAATTACTTTAACGTAGTCTTTACATGACATTATTTCTGTATGCAGTGCATATAACTTCCAGCACGACTGAGTCAATTTCTTAGAATTTTTATGATTTCAAAAACTCACTCTGTATACCGATTCCCAATTCCCAATTACTTTCAGAAAGTTTCTTTTAAGTTGTAATTTCATGACCAGAGTCCCGTCTTATAAAAAAGTTGCGATTGATTACAAATAATTTGCAATTGATATCAATCGCATTTCCTATCTCTTTGTACAGAGTTGCGATTGATATCAATTGCAAATTATTTGTAATCAATTGCAACTTTTTTTTATAAGACGGGGCCCTGAACTCGACTTTACCTTTAATTTGAGCTGAGATTAAGAATTGTCACGGTGTTAACGCTGGAGCGGAGTCTCCCGCTTTCCTTCCTTTCCCACCATTCGGTCCCATGATGCTACTTACTTCTAGTGACAGACAACTTTCTAAGAACAAGGATCAAGGCTCAAACAATCGATGGTCATAAATTGATTACAATTATTACTCATGCTCCATAATGAGTTAATTTGTGGGTTCTCACTAAGATGCGGTGCAATGTTTAATGTCTAATGGGCGTTGGCTGACTAGAACCGATAAAGTGCGAACTTTCGTTTAGCATGACATAGTATGAAGAAAGGAATATCATTATCATTGACCATGATCATTAATGTTTATCTCCTATATGAGAAAAGAATGCCCATAGACAGCCAGACAGAGTGCTGGAAATAAGATTTATCGCAAGTTTGGACAGATAGATATAACTCATATCAGTAGACAAATGTCACGTGAATATGTAAGTAATTACAATCAACAGAGGGTTATGAATTAATCGGAATAATAAAAGTAGTAATACGTGTACACGAATGATAAGTAAAATATATCTTGTGGTTATATTGTAGAAATAGAAATGATGATCTCATAGTAGTACTAGCAGTAGTAGTAGTAGTAGTAGTAGTAGTAGTAGTAGTAGTAGTAGTATAGTAGCAGTAGTAGTAGTAGTAGTAGTAGTAGTAGTAGTATAGTAGAGTAGTAAAATGAGATGATTCTTTAATAAAAGAAGAAATAGTGTAACGTTTTGGTGGTAGAGTATAAAATGACTGTTGGATGCAGTACCCTGAGTTTAAAGAACAACAAAAACAAACCAGAAAGTAACCTGCACTTGAAGGTATAGATGGCAGACCATGACTAGAGTTAGAATATACATGATATATGGGTCTGACTGGAAAATTCTGCCTCAGGCGATTGGGTGTCAAATGATTTTTTTAAGGAGGCACGCGTGAACTTCTGTCAAATATTGGAACAGAAAAATATGATGATTGTTCCTTACCGTTTTTTCCCTTTCACTCTCTCTCTCTCTCTCTCTCTCTCTCTCACTTTCTCTCTCTCTCTCTCTCTCTCTCCTTTCTCTCTCTCTCTCTCTCTCTCCTTTCTCTTTCTCTTTTCTAGCTATATTTTAATATATCTTTCTTAATGCTTCGCTTATTTGTTTTATCCAATTTCTTCATTTCCATTTTGATCTCTCTTGTTATCACACTCACACACACTCTCTCTCTCTCTCTCTCCCCCCCCCCCCCCATGTCCCTATGTTTTCTCTCATTATCACTCTCTCTCTCTCTCTCTCTCTCTCTCTATCAATTTTCAGTTTCCGCTGCTATATGTTTATGGCATTCTGAGGAGAGTATATAGAATACATTTTCTTATGATTTCGGTTGTATTTTAACAACCTGTAGGCCTATCAAAATGTATGTGATGTACTGTATATGTTTAATGTAATTCTTCGATTGATGCACGTTCTTTCTATAAAAAAAATAATAATAATGAAAAAAAAAAAATTTCCTCGTCTGCAAACATCGTGTTTTCATCCTTGTTTTTCATATTGTCTTTTACTTCAAGGTTATTTCATAGGAATTTGGGTGGCATCATTATTCTGCATCAGAAGAATCCAACTTAGTATACCATAGCGGATAACATCCCATGGGGTGGTTTATGTCGCTTAGACCCCACATCATTCATGATTTGGAGGTCTATATCTCCATAATCTCATCAAATGTTCCTCCGGGTTGTCTATTCATCGCGAACATTAGCGAGCAATAAATTGATTTCATGCATGTCGAGCGGTGAAGTGATACAATTGCACCCGGAAGATCGTGAGTGTTTTTCTCTCTCGGTTTGGCGCCTGGCTCGAGACGACGGCTATAGAGTGTGGGGCGGTTTGGCGGCTTGGCCATGCGAATCCTTTGGGGATGATCATGTGGTCGCTTGAAAAGAAAACAAGTTGACCGATAATATAGCAATGCATGTCCGCTTCTACCACCCAAATACCTCTCAGAATCGGCAAAGCTGACAAAAGTTTGCTAACCCGAATAGAAAGAGGGAGACTAGCTGCCACGAAGAAGATTACTGCTACTGGGTAGGCATAGGCCTTGCCAAGGATGTCACGACGCATTAATTTGAATTTTGTGTTTTCAGCTATTCTGCGTAGCTCGAGAAATTTAATTTTACCATATCACCTCCATTCAACACACCAATGAGAAGTTTGTGAAATTAGGCAGTTGGAAATATTTTCTGCAAAAGCATTTCATTTACTGAGTGGAAATAATTATTCAGAAGCTCGTATTCTCGGTGATTTGAACAAAATGTATAATATAGTGGAGTGGTATTTATTGAAAGTATGTGTAATCGTGAATTGGTCTCCGAGGAACACACACGTGATATTTGAAGGTCACCTGACATCTCACAATAATTCTCTATCTGTCTCCATTGTCCCAGCATTCATGGCGTCCGATAGATCACCGGCAAAGAACCGGGAGTAACTTTCTAATCCTATTAGGACTGAAAAGAGAGAAGCTTTAGAAAAAACCAATACACCCGTATTATTAATTGCCTTTAGAGATAGCCCTTACTCCCCCCCCCCCCCCCCTCTCTCTCTCTCTCTCTCTCTCTCTCTCTCATTTTTTTTCTTTCCACCTGTCTCCCTTTCTCTCATCTTTTCATTTGCTAACAAACTTTCTCAATGCAAAAGCTTCCCCCTCTCTCTCTCTCTATCTATCTCTCAAACAGAGGAAGTTTTATTGTAAACCGATAGTATTAATTGTTTTTGTAGCAACAGTAGTAGTAGTATAGTACTAGTAATAGTAGTAGTACTAGTGTCGTCGTCGTCGTCGTAGTGGTAGTGGTAGTAGTAGTAGTAGTAATAGTAGAAGTAGTAGTAGAGTGGTGGTGGTAGTAGAAGAAGTAGTGGAGCGGAATAAAAAGAGTACTAAGAACTAAAAGGAGTAGTGCGATAGAACTATAAAACAAATTTAAAAGAAGCTCAAATCGCTTTTTCAAAAGAGAAATGGTGTAGCCTGATGCGATAATATAAATTGCTGATGCAAAGTGCTGAAAAATTCAGGTGAATTAACACTTGAATGAATAAACAACAAATATCATATTTAGTAGCATTGGAATTCAAACACATATCGCACAAGAGATATAATATTCATAAAACACATTCAAGACACAAAAGAGAGGCACTCAAAATATCAAGTCGGCCAAGTCTCGTTCATAATTTGAACTTTCTAAAACAATCCAACTAAAACATAAATCAGAAAGCTTGTTTCCTGGAGAGGTCAGCTCTACTTCACACGTCCTTCATCATGCAGCCGCCTTGCTGGTCGCCAGTCTCTATCTGACATGAAAGCTGAAGTAGTTCCAAGATTTATGATCATGCACTTCACATACATGTTAGGTTACAACGAATGTTGGAACGTCAGTGGCTAGGGTCACACGTATGGAATATTCGAGCGAAAGTCCGAGAACATTAATTTTCGCGAAATTAACTTCCTTGAACTTTGAAAGATGCTGAATAAAACCCTTGTTCAACTAGTAGGTATGATGGGGTATTATAAATCACTTTAAAAAACATACATGGAGTGTGTTAAGTATGTATAAGAGTCCTGTTTGGCATCGCTATGCATCCCTTATTTTACCTGTCCAGAACGGCCACTGATCATGCTGATCTGTCTACAAACGGACCATAATTTGAATCCAATTTGGGCAGGTGGGATGTTTGAGCCTGCGGAAATAATGTGTTAAAAAGCGTCGGCAAACTTTCTTTCAATCAATAATGTCATCACAAATTTGAAAGCAAGTTTGAAGTGAAAAGTAATCGAATTATTTTTCTTCGAGATTAATTTATTCTGGAATAAAGAATTTTCTATAAAAGAATTCCTAACGGACTTTGTTTTCGTCGTTGTTGTGTTCGTTGAAGTTTCGAATTCCTGCAACGCCGTCTTTTGATCTTAGGATTTCTGAGTGACCATCTTCTCTTCCATCTCGATCATGTCAAAATAAAAAGAACAAATGTGAAAGAGAGTAAGCTATTCAGTATTCATGAGAATAGGTTTTGTGTCGCAAGGTCTCCAATATTGAAGATATTTGTGAAGCATTTCTTGTTTATTCCCCTCCTGATTTATTACACCTCGATGAGAAGGAGATGTTTATCGCATATCTGACAAGGGGTGAGACCGAGGTTGCAAATGCACCTCTATAATCATTCTGTTTTTCTTCAGTTAAGTTGCATTTTTATGAGATCTTCTTCTGTATCATCGGTTCAAGAATAAGGATATCTTTCAAGAATTATATACGTGAGAACGCTGTAAGTCAGCCGTCATGACAGTTATGAAATTGATCTCATTCTGATATCCTGTATTGCAAACATTCTTCCAAGTTGGCCTACGGTAGTTCACAAGGCACACTTGCAAATTATATAACCATATTCATTATCTCACTTGAAATATACTGATAATGGCGTATCAGAGTAATATTTGGGGTAGTCATGAACGAGACATGTGTTCAAAATTTGTGTGAATCTATCGAAGTCACAGCGTCTATCGTCTTCATCATATCACCAAGAAACAGAAACTTCAGGAAGGCTTGGAGATGACTACGCTAGCAGCTAGGCTGTGTAGGGCGGATCTGTAACTGCAGAGTCGTTAATCACTGCGGCGAAAATTTGGGAACAGGGGTGCTCATATAATCATATTTAGAAGAGGCCGATCTATAGATACATCTCCTGTAATACAAAACAAAAAAGTAAAGGGAAAGGGTCGAATGTATAGACAAAATGTTGTCTTCAGGAGATCATCATGTCAGACATTGGGTAAACAGTCCTTCCACTTTACATGACATGTGATATCCCACGCGACGGTTATGCGACCCAATTAAGAATGAAAATCACTAGGTTAGTGTGCATTTGTAGAGGAACTTAGTCTCTAAGATTAAGGTTAGAAGCTACAGGATCAGCATGAAGATTTGGGTTTAAGACTTCTTGAAATATCTTGAAATCCAAGGCTAAAAGAGAGCCCTGACGCTATCCTAGATTCTCGAGGATATTGATGACTCTGAACGAAAAGATGACATTCTTACTGCAAGGGTACGTGAACCGAAGGGGTGGAAGTAACGGTACAGGGTTAGATCTTGGGGAGTAAGTCCAGGGCCCTGTTTCATAAAACTTGTTATCAATAACAAGTTGCAGTAACTGTTATAAGCTACTGAAATCCTTGCATCTGATTGGCTGAGAGCAAATTTGTCATAGAAATGTGGCAGTTGTTACTGATAACAAGTTTTATGAAACGGGCCCCGGTCACTCTGATCATCCTGTGACTGCTTCTGAATCAGATACACTGATCACATGAATACATACATGTAGACAGAATGATACAGGTCTATAACAAAAAAGTTAGGGCTAAAGACAAAGGACAGAAGTAAAATACTGAACAGGGATCGGTTGGAAATGATGACATCCGGCAAAAAAAAAATGATACTAGACAGGCTCGGAGCTGTCACAATTAAAAACTTCCACCGTTTAAATGTTCAAGTACGTTTTGAAGAAGTCAGGAGGGCACTATTGTTAGTAAAGTTGTCAGTCTCTTCCTTGGTGACATTTTGTCATATTCCTCCTCGAACATATTTGGCAGAATGCAGTGTTTACACTCCGTTCGTAATGATATCTTATTGATAAATCAAGAGATAAATGGTCTAAGTCAACATTCCACGGCCTTTTTTCTGAGACTGACACTGCCAATAAGGATTATTTGACAACTCGTCCACCGATTAGAAAAGATTAAATCCGATTTTATTCTCTTTCTGTCAAGAAGAGATCCCTAGAATACTCTTACAGCACCTTTGACAAAACAGTATGAAGTTAGACAGCCCTGATGTTTATAAGAATAACCGTTCGATATATAAATCTGAAATTAAATGTAAATTTCTTTTCACTAGTATAATTCAATCACATTATCACACATCAAATATGCATACTTTTTAAAAGTCCATTCCTCTTCAGTTTCGAACATGATGTAAAAAATAGTTATAAAGCCTCTGCGATCAGGATTAGAGATTCAAATGGAGTGAGATCAGACCTAACACTATACCTACCCCAACCCTACCCTTAAATCTAACATAAAATACGATTGCAACACTAACGTTAACCCTCAGTTTCTGTGATGAATAGAGCCTGGATCAAAAGTCCTAGGAGCGTCTGTCGGATCTTTGCTATTATGAGTATCTTGTATTATATTGCATTTGTTTATCCGCAGAGTGGAAATCTCTGATACGCTTTTTCCGCAATTACGAACTGTTTTATTAGATCTTCATTATCTGTATTTTATTCCATAACTCGTGTAGAAGGTCTCCTACTTAAAAAATATTTTTATGGTTCGACGTGTCCAGATCTAACCATTGACCACTTTGATGTTCTTTACTTGTTTCCTTTTTGCCATCAGCATGCTTCTCCTCGCCCAAGGCGGCACAGTGGAGAGGAGAATGGGTCACTCCTGGAACTCACCAGAGACCGCCAAATTCTGCAAGTCCCATACATGGTTCACGAGGCAACAACTCAAGTTGTGTCAGCTCCACCCAGACATCATCCCGAGTGTGACCCAAGGCGCCATGGCAGCCATCTACGAGTGTCGGTACCAGTTCAGGAACGAACGATGGAACTGTCCCGTCAGCAATGTCACAGCAGTTTTCGGCAAGACTAGGTTAAGAACAAGTAAGATCACGTCATGTGTTTTTATTTTTCTTTCAAACCTAAGATCCCCCGTATCCTTGGTCTCACCAACTGATCTACAAAGACATTTATTTCTTTACCGGGCACTATAATCAACCTGTAAATAAATTGTGAAACAACGAAATGAGGAATGTAGTCAAAACTTTAAAGGTAGACCTACATGTCAACTTTCAATGAGAGCTATGACAGGAAATTATTTTAAAATCTTCTAAAGAGCAAGTTAACCCCCATTAAAAAGATTTTAAAATCAGAAAGTTATACATGCTTGACAATACAAATCGTAGATTTTTACCACAGTAAAAGTCTTCCCAAGAAAATACAAGAAATGCAAATTCCTATCTTTAAGCACATGATGCCAAGTATTTTGCCCAATATTTTACAAAATATTTGAAAAATCTAACTTTGATAAGTGAATGCTAACATGAATCAGTTCAACGAAATCTGTCTTTACTAGAACGGGTTGAAAAATTAAAAGTTGTATACCTTTGAAACGTGTTACACAGTCATGTAAACATCTGTCCCAGCGTCTTCTATGTTGCCAAGTTCGTAAGGGGTTGACCCCCTTAGCTTGTCTCTCGTTGCCCTGTCCGTACGGTTAATGACCTTGATGAGTAAATATGACAAGCAATTCGACCTAAAACAACAGCCCCAGGAAAGAGGCCGAGAAACGATACAACTGGGCTAATAGGTGTGAAGAATCCGTGACAACTGGATGGACTGACTGGTTGGGTATGATACGGGTACTCGAGAGATGCGAGGGCATCTAGAGGACATGTTTGAATGATTGGATGAGTCGAAAACCAACGCAGTCAATTACGAATGGGAGTGGAATGATATCGTTCAAAGAGCTCATGAATGGGCGTAGACCAGAGAGCGTAGACGAAACTTTATGGAGAAGACGAGAACGACCTATATGTCGGTGTAAGGTGCGAAAGTTTTAGCCGATGGATGATTACTAGCAAATTTTATGGTTAAAAATAAATGAAAAATGCAGTTGTCCATTTATAGAGTCTCTTCAAAATCCGTAGAAACCTTGTTATGAGTCTTGGCACAGGAATCGCTTCTCAGTTAATACTAGTTCACGATCTACTGAAGATGACAACAATGTCTATAGTTCCATGCGAAGAGTGCTGTGGTTTGTATAGCTACATGTTCCTTCGATACTGCGATACATGTATATCTAAAGTTAATGCGTTTGTAATATGAAATCTACTGGTCACTGAGAAAGGCTTACAAAGTTCTCATAATTTGTATAATTACCATATTGTGAGAATTTTCTGTTGTTTTCTTCATGGTGAAACAATTGATACTGTGACGACGGACTGAATGTTGTTAGTTAGTTGATAACGTGTAAATGTCTGCAAGGTGTGAACATTAAGTTCCTTTGTCATTAGCACCTTGAAATAGTTCACTCATTCAGAAATCTGTAATCATTCTTTCATGTTTTTGCAGTCAATGAATTCATGACACGTACCTGGTGGATTTCGTGTCGTTACATTCAGGATTTCTCATAAGCTTTCTGTGAACCCCATCCTGCCTGTTGGCACGTGCTTCTCACTCTGATCATCCGATGTGGGCGGGTACACCGGGAAGGAAGACACTAATCGTAATCATTTAATGATAACAGGCGTAAATTGTAATTAAGAGATTATGTCTGTTGCCAATTTGACGAATGATTGTTGAAACAGCCTGCTACAGTTACCACAATTTCAACAGGTGGATGTAAAGAAAGTCAGTGTGAAGGAGAGACACAATGAGAATGTATGAATGAATATTTATGGTCGAGATGCAGTGACCTAATAGGTTATAATGTGTTACGGGGAACAAAAACACAAAATGTTTCATGAGAAGGAAAAGGTTAACCAATTGCCCACGGGAACCGGGTTGTCCTTGTTTAAAATTTATGGGAATGAGACAATTCAGTAGCCAACGGGTTAATAGTGAGATATATAAGTTACTAAGTTGTTGAAATCTTATGCGACACTTACAAATTTCCAGAGGATCTTTTCACCGTCAGGGATGGATTTCACCTGGATTTAAATTTTTGAAATTTGCAAAAATGTTTTTGTTATGATCATGTTGATGACTGCTTTGTATCTAGATGGGGGAAAAGGAGGGGGATTTAATCCAACGTAATCATTTGGAACATAATGTAAATTATTACACATGCCACCAACTTGTCATTGGATTTGTAAGATCAATATCGAGATATCTTTCAAAATAATACATGAGTGGCAAAATTCATCGCATGGCATCCTAAGTCGTCACCATTTTATCACGTCTATAAAGCTCTCATCTAAGAAAACAAAGCTTTTTATTCGAGGTTCTGGTCTGCCAACTTGGGGGCAAAAATCGTGTTTGTTGACCTTGGCGAATCCATATTACAAGATTGGTCCAACAAATCTTAGTTATGCACGAAATGCCTCACGAAGAAGCATGAAAATACACAATATACACGTGGATTGCGCCAGGCTAAATCCTCCGATTATTTGAGTAGGAATTATGATGGGGGCTTGCAAGCGAAAGCAGGCAGAACCAGTGGCTCTTCAGAAAACAAACATGGCGGCTGACGAGAGATGTGGTCTCTCAACGAGGAGTATCACTAGATTCGTCTTTGTTTGCATGTAAGGTGTGAAGAAGGTCAAGTTGAATGCGTCAGGGTTTCTATTCAGACATTCCCGCTTGACGGCAAAAGATGTGGTTTCACTTGAATCCTACTTAAGTTATTCTTTTCAAGAACATGTTTGAGTAAGGACTTGGACTCATATGAACGAAATGATGAACTTATTTCCCAAAATATGTTTCAAATACAGTCATGAAAGCAATGAAGTAATTTTCTCACCCTAGGTATTCTAAAAAAAAAATTGATAAAACAAATTTGAATACGGAGATCATACGTTCTCTTAAGTGAGCAAAATGATAAATGTTATTTCAAGCATATTATTCATTGCAATGCAATTTCTCTACTTCAAAAAAATATATCATCTTTATATGGGAGTTTAAGACATATTTGATGTTTCTATACGTTTTCCCCCACTTGTCTTCTGATTATTAAAATAAAGAGACATCCAAATTTATGAAAGATGCCATTTTTTCATAAGAAACTGCAAAATGTCTTATTGAATGAATGAATTAATTTTAAAAAGGACATCAGGAAACCATCTTGAACAAGTCCCCGGGAAAAGGGCTTATATATAAAATAAGAAATAGCACTTTGTTCATTGGTATAGAGGCCATTGATAAAGGTATCGATCAAGTGAACAATTGAATAAATTCTATTCCGATTTTTTTTTTTAATATCTGACTTGAAATGATTTATTCTGAATTTTAAAAGTTTTCAATCTAAAAACCACCAGTGCATTATTCTCGTCACCCCCACTCCCACTAAAAACACAGAGAGCCCTCATTCCGGTATGGGATGCTATCCCTCTACATACATCGTTTCCCAGTGGCGTACATCGGGTTAATATGATATACGTTTGAAGGCGGTTTGAGTTATTTTTATTCCTCAGGAAGGCAAATCGACGCTGCTCTCAAAATGACATGACAGTGACATTCCAATAAATTTCCACAACAAAATAACGTAAAGCGATCAGAAAACTTGTAGAAGAATTATAGGGGACTGACTTGGAGGTTGTCACATCGCAGCCCTTGTCCTTTATTTCCAGTTCTTTTCCTTTACCCCCTCGTCTTCTTCAGGTCCCTTCTCCGACCCCCATTCACCCCGCTTCACACGTCTTGCCATCTGTCTCTCCCCCTGAGGACGCCTTACCGATGAGGTCGAGACGTGTCTTGGACATAATTGGAATACTCGTGCCTCATGCATGCATTGATCTAGCCTCATTCTAACCTCAAACAGTCATTCTTCCCACAAAACTCAGTGGATGTTGTAGGTGAAGGGAGAACTTCGAAAGTTCGAAGGCTCTCATGAACTCTTATCTCCTTGCATCCCAAAGCGCAGGCAGTCTGGAGCAAGAAGATATACAGAAGATGAGACACGAAGACAACTTACCATCTGAAAACGTGGAAATTGAATTTTTCTTACTGACATTTTAATCTGTTGTTAAGACCCTTTACCTCCCCCCCCCCCCCCCGCCACCATCATCTCAAACACACACCCCACACAACCCACAAAACTCACACCCTCATACCATGCTCGTACCCGCGATCGTCACCACCAAAACGTACCTCCGCCTATATTTAGAGGTGTAAAAGTTATGTGTACATGTGACGATTTCTTATGGGGTGAATCTATAGAAAGAAAGATAATCAAATTCGTTTGCAGGAGCCTGACAAGTTACCCTGAATATAGTTGTCTTAATATTATTAGCAAATTTTAAACTCACACCTCTTGGTCTTATGTATTATTATCTTTTAACAGTACACCTTGTCTATGCTCATAGCAACGTTAACGTTAAAAGTGCTGGGCGGGAGTGTTATTTCATCATTAATTATACAGCATTACCAATATTCAACGGTATTTACCATTTATTGATTCAATAGTAACAGTATTATTCAATAATCAGTCTTAATTCTTAAGAAGTATTGTTCGGATATTTACTTTACTCTTCGATACACGATTTCATGAGCATGCTCCATGTCAAAAGAAACGTTTTCGTAGAAAAAAAAACTGATACGTTGGAATGTTGGATACTCCTCAAAATAACTTTTAAAAAATAAGTATCCGAATAACCTCACTTTACCGCATTATTGGACACGACGCACAAAATGACATTATTGCAGAGTCTGAAATAGGGAATTATTTCTAAGTAAACACTCTGGAAGTGAGACTACCCAGTGGAAGAAATTGAGAGTTACTCGTGTATCTTGTTGTTCTTATTCAAGTATACTGTGCAGGTATTTCAGGCTACAGCGAGCTAATGTTCGGCCAAAATATACGTCGAGGGCCTTTGGAGAATAAGAAGAATGCATTCCTGAAATGTAGAAATACTTTTTCCGCGTTGTTTACGGAGTCCGCCCAAATCAAGGGGTGCATTCGTTTATCGGAGCTCTAGTCTCATGTGTTCCGTTTGCAGTAGGTTACCCAATGGATGCATGTTCGTCGGTGTGACCACGAGTCCATGAATTCATAACGTGTATCTGCCTATATCTCTACATTACAGAGATGGAGTTAGACTTCTTTACCAGGCTGTGAAAAGGAACATTGTTAATAGTGGACATTACTCTTCGAATATCCTCGAATACAGGCTGTAGAATAAAGTGACGTCCCCGCCCCTGATACATGTCTTACCCCACCCCAACCCCCAGACTTTGCATTTTCTACAAAATACATGTATATTTCGAACCAGCCATCATGGCCATTGATTAATAAGCTGTTGGTTTCATAAGAAGGAGATCATAGTTCGATATTTTCACTCTGGAGCAAATCCGATATGAATAAATAGTATTAAATGTGATGTGCTTATTTGACATCAACATAATCAATGCTTTCTTGTATGACATGCATTGTGTTTTAATTCTGGTTTCTCTAGAATATCATAAGAAACGCAAAGCCTGCATAAGGCTTGCCTGATTCATCTGCCATCCATATCCAGAAAGGAAACTTGGAGGTATAACTTTTTTCAGAAGACAAAATCACAGTTATGTCTGGGTTGAACAAGACTTTACTGAGTAAAAGAATATCGTTGCCATGGTAACTAAAATGGCGCGTTTAAATCATCCATCCCCTTAGGCTCGATGTTACAAAGTGCACCTTGGCAGAGCAGTGGGATCAGGGGTCGAACATAATGTTCTTTTAAGAAGAGGGTACGGTGGCTACGCTGCTAATCACCCCGAATGAAAAATAGGACCATATGTGATTCTCCTGCCGCCCAGCGTGCTCTATGAGGAATCGTTGTGGCACGTTGTAAATAATACTATATCATTGAGGAAAAGAAGGAGGAGGATGTCGTCGCTCATCCAGAATGAACGTTTAAACATTTTCCAGCCGGAACAGCTAAGGTGGCGGGATGTTTCTGTGCATGCTTGTATAATTACCCATGTCTCATTTCTTCCGTCATATATTCTCCTGCTCTTATTAGATGTGATGCTGCCGGTGCCATTCCATTGTTCTTGTTTTCCTTACCCTGCTCCAAGTGGCGGATCCGGAATTCAGAAAATAGAAGCTACGTTCATACGGGACTTGTGGTTTCGAAACTTTAAGTTAGCGAAACTTTAAGTTAACGAAACCAGGACTCCCTAACCGCAACGAGGGTTCACACGAGCCCGAAACAACGAGCTGAAACTACAAGCCGAGCGATTGTTGTGGTTAACCCCGAAGTAGATACTACCGACTGTGTGCACAGATCCAATGTTCATAATTCACGTGAAGGGTAAGACCCGGAAGTTTAACATGAACAGCTAGGTCATCGCTAACTACAAGCTTGCGAAACTTAAAGGGTGACTAAATTAGAAAATTGATTGCCCATTTTTCGTAGGAAGGAGTCATCAGGAGCCAAAAAATATCTATCACACACTTTTTTATGCATTCAGTCGTATTTCATAATCATTTGAAAAGTACATTTTTGCTGATTTACACAGTCATAAGCCCCGCCCCTAAAAAAAACCCATCGAGCGACATCATGATCACGTGATCTGTGACGTACGAGAAGTAAGGGAAAATATTCCACCAACCTATATACCGTGCGCGCCCGCAGGCCCCGGCAGGCCCAGCCCGGTGCCGAGCATAACATTCACCGCATCGACCATTTGCATCGCATATTTTCGTGTGTTTATTCCTCACAATAACTTTGATTTTGGGACACAATTTCATCAGTAATGCCAAATCGGTGTATAGTTGCGGGCTGTAGCAAGACCCCTAAAGATGATGTAAGCCTACGTACATCATTTTCCTAAAGATGAAAATCTACGGAAATTGTGGGTCGCAACAGTATTCTCACGCGGGCAGAGTGGCAAGGGCCAAGCGAGTGGAGTACAATTTGCAGTGATCACTTTTCTTCTCCAGCAGCTGCAGCAGCTTCACCCGCGGCCCCTTCCCCCGCGACCCCTTCACCATGCCCTGGCGCGTCTTCTGCGAGGGGTTCAAACATAATGGTCGAATTCCCCTTGCCACTGCACTTGAGCTTCTTCTCTTTCGGTATCGATAAATCATCTGATAAATCAGAGTTCGTATCTGGCTCAAAAAAGTCCTCCAAATCAGACTCGCGATCACTATCCATCTCTCTAAGTTACTCGAAGAATTCAGCCAAAAATCTAAGTCAGTACTACCGTAGTACATGTAAGGCGAAGTAAAAAAAGGCGAGAGTGAAAACAAACCAAACAAAAGCGTTCACCAGTCGCTTAGTACGAGGGGGAACATAATTGCCGTACTAAAGATGTGTAGTACACTGCACAGACGCATAAAACGGCTGTGTACGCGTTTAAGACCAATGCAAAACTATCGTTCGGCAAGCTCAGCTGGATGAGAACATTGTTCAAAGAAAAGTTAAAAAAAAAAAAACAAGAGCTGTATAATTGGGCAAAAGTGTTCACTGATCTTAAAGAAAATATATTGATAATGATTATTCACTCCTTAGGCTGTATTGATTAATTTCCCTTTTTCATAATTGTCTGTTGAACAGACGGGTCAAATACCGCATTGTGTGTACAATGTTACATTGCCGCAGCCTGTAGATCTTGTGCCTCTTACTCTTCATACGTCACTTGGGGGTGTGACGTCAATTAGCCAATCAGCTCACGAGTTTTAAGGAACGGTCCCCAAACCTCTACTTTTCCCCCTTTTTCGCCAAAACGAGACATAATTTTGACAATCAATTGCCAGATTCGTGATTTGAATGCAAAAATACATGGAAACAGCACCCTTTTTTTCTCTAATTTAGTCACCCTTTAAAGTTTATTCTGTCCACACTGTCCGAAACTGCGACGAAGGACCACCCACTGCTCATGGTTTCGACGTTAAGCACAAGCTCTCTTGTGGTTCTAGAACTACAAGCAAACTTAAAGTTTCGTAACTACAAGTCCGTTCATACGGTCTGAAGCTCCAAGATAACTACAAGTTAACTTAAAGTTTTGAAACTACAAGCGAAACTTAAAGTTTAGCTCCCATCGTGTGAACGTAACTATTATTGAGGTTTGGCCAAATGAGCGAAAACAAACCTTTTACGTGCGTGTCATGGGAGTAAGCAACAACAAAAAAAGGGGGGCGCGTGCCTCCTGGACCCACTTTTTATCCGCCACTTCCCTATTGCTGCTTCTTCTCTTCCTCATCTTCCTCCTCTTCATTTCCTTTCTTCTCCCTCCTCTTCCTCGTTCTTCTTCTTCTATTTTTCCACATTCTCTTCTTCTTCTTCTTCTTCTTCTTCTTCTTCTTCTTCTTCTTCTTCTTCTTCTTCTTCTTCTTCTTCTTCTTTTTTCCTTCCTTCTCCTTCCTTCTCCTTTACCTCGTGCTCCTCTTCATAATCCCTCCTCCTATAACTTCTCCTTCCCATTCCCGTTTATCTTTTTCCTTCTTCTAAACATCGTATCCGAATCTGTATACATGGTATAATCCTTATTTTATACCGTCCAGCAAACGGAATGAAAGACACCGAATTGTATGTGAGACGTGGTTAATATTTAAACAATAATACTTAAGCTTAGTCCTGAACAAACAAGAGGTAATTAATATTACATAACTCATCTGTTTACTATCTTATATCCCCTCAAACTGCTAAACATTATAAACTGTTATATAGAATTTGAAAAGTTATTAGCATGTTGGAATTAGTGGTATTCTCCTACTTCTAACAAGTTACACCTTTTGTGACCAATGCTATAATAAAACATATAAATATATAAAAAAAAAGTTGTGCCTCATTCCTCTCTATCACCTTACCATTTTCCATCTGTTTTATTCTTACTTTCTGTAAAAACCTATTACTTATTTTGACTGGGCTGATTGCGACATGGGAATTTCATTCGCTTAACCATACTCGTTCCATCACAGAGACCATATTTCTCTAAGATGACGGATAACCCGACGTGGTGATTATTAGTTTCAACCCTGGCTCGGTATGTCCGTATCATATTATCTTTTCCACTGAGACAAAAATGGAAAATAAGTGTCCTCTATGGTGAAAAACAGCCCAATGTACACGACACAGCTGTGTATAAACGGCAGACTGTCTGCCTTTTCAGGCAAATCGAAATTTCCTTGGAATGCAGTTATTGCAGTCTCACAACTTTCAACTTTGTCGAGATGGCGCCAACTAAATCATGTATCGCAGGATCAGGCGATAAACTACTCTGATTCAAAAGAAAATATCGTAAATGTGCTTTTGTTGGTTGTTACAAATATTCGATTATTCATTAGCATTTCATAATACAGATTCATGATAGTGGCGCCAGAATGTCCAATAAACCTGGAAGGGGTCACATCGCTTTATCATTACACGTTATAATACCGAACTTTATATCACCTGCGATATAAAGTGTACTTTATACCACCTTTCCCGTATTCATTATTATTATTCAAGCATGAAACAATGGGAATTGAGTTCGTGATAAAATACCGCACTTACAAGCTGTTTACAGTAGCCGAAGATGTACCAAACGTTTAGCTCGTAGATGGTAATTACGGAATTATAAATGGCGGTGTTGACTGCACCAAACGAGGTTTGACGCTCTTTGAACTGACACATTAAGCGTAATTCTCGTTCTTAATTTGCTTATCAAGTCAATGCATAAACCGAGACTCTAACCTCAATTTGGCCGCGAGAGTCCATTCATAAACCGGTAAACAAACTCATTAACACGATGATCATATATACACCTTAACCCAATCGTCCCCTGATGCCGTGGCGGTACCAGATGAGGCACAGAAGGCATGCACTATTCTGCCCTAATATTTTTAAGCCTACTCCCGTGGCATACACTTAAGTGCTCTTTCTTAGGTGACCCCTCCCCTTCCCCAACCCCAACCTTTTATTTCGAAATCCTGAGTCCGCCCCTGAAATGCTAAATCTCACGTGGAATGGTTAAGTTACTAGTACTCAACAATTTGAGGATGATCGGCTTAAGCTAATACCGTGATACCGATTTTATCGTAAGTTGTCATTCCGATGGTGATTATCGGATGAAGGTGTCATTTACGTTGTTTAGTCAGTGGGTGGTTTATAACCGATACCTGAACGGTACTGTCGTCTGCAGAATCTAGATTCTCACCTTTATTACCATGATTGAATAGTTCGATGGACAACCACGTGACCATTAATATTTAATCACCCCTTTCTTGCCATAATCTGAAGTAACGGATCAGACGGAGCCATATGAAGTGTGTCGAGGCGTAGATATAAATCATCACGTGACATGAAAGAGCCGCCAGACGTTCCAAGAGAGAATTGTGATTGCAAAAGGTGTCTGCATAGCTTGATTCTATAGGTTCTCACAATTATAATATGAGAACCGTATTTGAAATATTTAACATGAAAGCGACATTTTGCACGTAGTGTAATGTTGTTTGGTTTATTAGACCTGTAATTCCACTTTATATATTTTTTTCTTTGTGTTAAATTATTACCATAAAATACTATTCATCGTAAAAATTAATAATTTCCTTGCGGACTTGTAAAGAAAGTATAGAAATATTTTCCTGAAGTTGAAAATTCTTATTTCTTTCTTTATCATGTAAAAGTTTAATGTCAGTAAAACAAAATAATTTTAACGTATACCTCACATATCTAATATCGTTTTTAAAGCTTCAATACAAATTCAGCATTCTACAATACTTCTTTGAGTAGACAAAGGAGATTGGTATAAAAGTGCCCTTTCACTGAAACGTTGAATTATGTATACGTAACTTTTCTGTTTTTCACATTTTACACTTCTTCTTTTTCTCATTTTGCCTTTTTTATCACTACTTTCCTTAACCTTCTGTTCTCTCTTGCATTTCATGTTTGAGTGACAAACAGTGAATTGGATGTCATCTTGCCTTGGAAGTGTTGATATCTATTAGCTTGTTTAAGTATTGACATCAAGCCAATATACTTTTTACACATCGCTGGTATTCATTCTTCTTCTTTCTTTCTTTTTTTTTCTGTTTATTTTTTTCCTCGTTTACTACTACCAACTTCAGGTACTTGAGATATGTAGACATAATCTTCTTTGACAAATAGAATCATGACGATTGCTATCAAAGCAGAAACGTGATAAATTCATAAAGTAAAGTATGATTAGGGGGAGATAGATTGACCTTATGACATTGATTTTACCCTGCTTATTTTTTTTCTTTCATTTCAGCGATAGCGGAAGTCAGTGATGCGCGAAAAGGGTTCGAAAGCACGAATTTCGTGACGATTGCTATGGAATGTACCATGCAGTAAACCAGATGATATATTGAAAATTTCACTTCGTTTTTGGAAAGTAATATATTTGGAAGTTTCATTTCCCTAAAAAACATCTGATATATTGCGTACCATAAAACGGGTGAATAAGAACGAAAATTTGAAAGCGCTTTTTCTTCTTCTTCTTCTTCTTCTTCTTCTTCTTCTTCTTCTTCTCTTCTTCTTCTTCTTCTTCTTCTTCTTCTTCTTCTTCTTCTTCTTCTTCTTCTTCTTCTTCTTCTTTCTTCTTCTTCTTCTTCTTCTTCTTCTTCTTCTTCTTCTTCTTCTTCTTTTCTTCGTTTTGTTGGGGTATTTTTAACTCCTCTCCCTTTTCTCTTACTTTTTACCTTTTTAAACATTTTTCTACATGAATGTGATGTAGACCCTATTCATTTTATTTTTAATTTTTAATCATGATTGATCAAATAAATCAAAAGTATCAGCATCATTTCTGGAGAAAAGTATTTGATAAAACTTTTCCAACATGTATCACGTGTTCCAATCTTTTGAAGCACGCATGTACCATTAAGTCTTATTGGTGGTTGTTTTCTTTCCATTGCATTTCAAAGAGCAACCTACGAGATTACAGTCATATCCTGATTTTTTAGCAGAATGGAATATCAATAATTTTAGAAATAATCAAATGAACTCAGCCATAACTTACGAAATGTATGATTCACAGCCAGTTGCTAATCACGATAAAATGACCATAAAAATTGGGTATACATTAGGCAAATCTAAAAACGCTTAAAATCTGTGAAAATAACCTTGTTTATTCATGTTTGGGAATTTCAAACAGAATGCAATGAATCCAAGGAACAGTTGTTGAAGAAATGTTTCTTCCGAACAATCATAGAGACAGATTAGTTACCAAGGCAACGGTACTGATCTTCAGACCTCCTTGGGTGTAGGGTAATGAGTGCCGTGATAGGATGACACGGACGCCAGAACTCCCCCGTGACTAGACCACCGATGAGAGGTATACACAACCAGCTCCAAACCCCCTTCACCCTCTCTTCCTGTCTCTCTCTGTATCTGTAGACCCCCCCCCTCTCTCTCTCTCTCTCTCTCTCTCTCTCTCTCTCTTTATCTATATCTCTTTTTTCTCTCCCCCCCCCCCCCCTCTATTGTTCTATTCATTTGTCTCTACAATCAATTCCCTGTCATGCTCTCTCCATCTCCCTCCCTCATTCTCTTTTAATGTCTTACTTTCTTTCTTTCTTTATTTTATTTTCTTTCTTTTTTTTTTCGAGGGGGGGGGGGTTCGGGTGCTTCTGTTTGTAATTTGTTATATCCCTTCGTTTTAAATACAATGGATATCACATATTTGTCCTCACAATCCTTGTTAAATGAAATAATCTTCATTGAAAAATAATACTGCTGTTAAAATCAAGAAAACATTTCTGGACCATATAAAATAAACAGTTGATGTTCATGTATAAGATGCATATAAAGTTCCTAAAAAACATAACTACTGCTAGAGCATTCGTGAACACATTTGTGGTGTATAATATGCCAGGAAAAAAATGTGCTATATAAACGGTCCTAATTTTATCGTTTAAATTTTGTTTACCATCTTAGGGGTAGAAAATCATTTTCACAGAGACTTCTTTTAGTGGCCTTTCACAATATCCTGTTCGATGTAAATGGTGCAATTAGCTCTAATTTGTAAACCCTCAAATCATTTAAGAACCCCTAAAGTGGGATAAATGGGTAGAAGAGTCGTAACAGGGGATAGTTTAACCCCGCATGCCAAATTGTTATTCTAATCAAAATTAATCATAGCAATGACTTGATTATAAGTAGGGTCATTCAACTTAGCCATTAGATCAGAATACCTTCCCCCCCCCCCCCCCCTGCCCCGTCTCTCCATTTCTTTCCCTCTCTTTCTTTTTTTTTTCTCTCTTACTTTGGTCACTTGATCAGATGAACACCAAAAGCGTATAGGAGCTCCGGAGCAAAACCTGTATTGCCACGCTCATGACGCTGTCCGCTCTGATATGAATGAAGTAAACTATTCTGGAGTCAGCTACGTCAGATTAAAGAAAAATCAAAACATTATACAAAAGTTAGCCCGACTTGAGACAGAAAGTGTAGAGAAACAAAATATGTGAAAGTTTGAAATGATAGGACAAAAAATAAGAAAGTTGTGAAACCTTTCAAAGTTGAAATCACTTATGATTTGGAGATCCTCCATTCGGAATTCTGTCATGAATTGCGGTGTCATTTTTACTATTTCCTGTGTAAATAAAGACAGCATAAAATATAACTTTTCTCACATTTTTTATCCGTGGACATATAAAATCATGTGAAAAAATATTATATCATGAATAACCCATGCACATCAGTATACTCTTTCCCTGATTTTTAGTCTTTGTTCGCCGCCCCCTCCCCCTCTCTCAAAAAAAAAAAATTAATGACGGAATGATAGGGAGGGGGGCTATCCCAAAAAATAATAAACTCCAGATGTAAAATTGTGTTCTACTTGTTGGTAAAAGCTTGTTTCTCATAAAGAGAGGGTGGAAAAGCAGAGGTGACTGGTCCGAGGGGTAAAGAGGAGGGGTGGAGTAGAAAGGTTACGGATCGTTTTCCTCTTTGCTGAACCCTGCATCAACATGAAAACTGTTTCAATTCGTCAGGGATATACAATCCAGAGAGTTTGATGTTATTTCAGGCTCGAGCACAGTAAGAATTATGTTGCGTGCCATATTAACAAAATCTACCTTGTGTTTTGTGACATTTTTTGTTAACACTTCTAGTTGCAAAATGTTTATCAGGTGAGGTTTAGATATTTTCATATTGCTCCTTTTAAATATAAGGCAACATATTCAAACATATACTACATAAATTGAATTTCCACTTGTGAGTTGTGAATGGTATACAAAATAATGTAGGTGATTAAGCACAATATTCCATGTAATATAATCAGAAAAGTATAAGTTATTTCTGGAGGCTCGTCATATAAGTTTTCCCAGTATGGTGAAGTCGGGATGCGCTCCCCCCCCCCCCCCCGCCCTCCCCTCCTGTCCTGTGTATACGCAGCATCACTGCTCTTGTAGTTCGCATAATTATGTTCTGAACAAAACAATTTTATTCGAAGTATATGTAGAAAAGTAGCAAACCAACTTACAAGTTGTTGTGTAAAACTATAGCTCGAAATGAGTCAGGTGAACTTGGTCCGAGAAAGAATCACAACGTAAACAGTTTTTGGCTTGCCCGGCCAGTTTAAGGTCATGCATGTTATCCCTCTAATGGGTCATCGTAAGCCGGAATCAGCACAATCTGAAGTCTATTATCATCGTATCTTCAAAGGATGCCTTCGAGGGACTATATCCTTACCCAACTACGAACTTAAAGCCCATGTTCAGTGGTTGAAAAAAAGGTTTCTCCAGATTTTCTGCAGTTTTAGCTGATAAATAGCAAGATTTATTTTTCAAATTCTTTTAAAAGGAACATAAGAGACAAAATTTTATTTTGTTCCATGTCGTCGTATCTAAATAACTTTTTTGGGATTGTGTTTTCTGCCATATATCTTTACAGGAAAATGTCTTTATAGAATCACAGGTACATCCGAAATAATTATGATAACGATGAATGTATTTTCCTTTTGTTTAAAGACCCTAGCCGTTATTGCATTTGGTGATTGTATTGTTATTTAAATTTAAGACTTTACATCTTCTTGATATAGAAGAGTACACATATATTAAATAACACTTGAAACACCTTTCTCTCTTTTTAATAGACTTGTAATTTTTTTCCTTCTGAATAATTAAAGTCATCCGATCAGTGTTTGTGACGTCACAGGTGTATTCCTTGAAAGATTCCATTGAAGGTTTGCTGGGGATAAATGTGTCGACAATTAAACAAAAAATAGAAATTGTACGTTTTCAGAGTACTAATACCCTTCCCTCCATTTTGATAGGCTAATGATGCCATTGATTAGTCAAGAAAATGACTCACTGAAACTAGAAATAGTACTGCTCATTTACACTAGAGGACAATGCTTACAGTGATTTACAGAGTGCGGCAAGATATTCAGTAGCCATGGAAATTTCCATGAATTATCAAGTCAAGGAAGTCTTATCATCAAGTAAATAGAAACTGCTTTTATTAAAACAAATCAAAACGGTATGACTCACCCTTTAGTACCACCATTAGTTCATGATAATTTGTGTGCTCCGGGCCACACATGGAGATATGTAAATGAAATAAATATATATATATATATATATATTTTTTTTTTTTTCTCATTCAATGGAATGAGTAAATTCAAGGAACCAGAAGTTATTGTCACTAACTGCTAGTGCCTTTAAAGTGGACTTCTTTCAAGAAATCTGTCTACCAAGAGGACTGACCTTTACTGGAGGGGTGATAGAGATATGAACTATTTTTTTCTCACGCATGTAGCTCTGGGCACTTCCTGTAAACTTGACTTGAATACATCATTTTCCAAGTGAATACTGCTTGATTTTGGAGTCGATTTCTTGTGCAGTCACTTGAAATTGGTTCCAGTAAGTCAAGGTTTAAACACGTAGATTAACTTTGAAAACTGCCCACAGATAAGGTCCCTTCATCAGTGCGCCCCTTCACTTAAGAAAACTCAACTGCTAGTGACTACAGTCTTGTATCATTCGTAATGGCGGAGTAGTTCTTAAAGTGGAGGGGCACACTGATAAGGGGCATTTTTAAAGTAATGGTCACCTCTATAATCATAACTTTACTTTCTTATTCTTTACTTATTCGATGGCATATTTCAGGGCTCATAGGCCTTAGAGTAGGAATCGGAGGGAAAATGTGTCCTTTCACACCAAGTGAAAGTGTGTTTTGAGGGATTTTTTTTTTTTTTTTTTTTTTACACACAGGAAATATTTCAAAATACATAATAATTCAGTAAGGCTGGTATTAATTCAGTTTTAAAAGTGACGTCATGAACTAAATGAACTAAATCTATTTTGAGCTTCAAATGGCATATTATAAACGGCACGTTCATAGAGCTAGTATATGAAAAGGTACATTTTATGTTTTTTAGGTTTTCTCGATTATCAGTAGTAATCTTTCCCTATTTATGCTAGAAAATTCTCAGGGAAATCTTAGTTACATTCCCAGAAATTACAAAGTTTAATCGTATAACAGGTATCAGAAGGAATTAAATTGCAAGTATGGTTCATTTAACAGTTCAAATCCACTAGAGCTCTGATTTCATTTTGAACCCGGGACTTTCCACTTCTGAGGAGATTTTTTTTGTGTGTGTTTGTTTGTTTGTTTGTTTGTTTTTTGTATTCTAAGCTACTGTGAATTTCCTGGTAACACCCTCAAAAATACATTTGCCTCGATACCCTTTACTCTCTCTCACTCTCTCTTATTCTCTCTCTCTCTCTCTCTCTCTCTCTCTCTCTCTCTCTCTCTCTCTCTCTCTCTGATGCCGTCACCTTAGCTATATAGGCGGTTTTCTCCAGTTAAATGGGTCATCTGTTTGCTGGTCCCACCTCAGGTCCTAACTAATGGTCCCTGACACCCACTGTGGGTGCTCCAGGGACCCCTGAATCTTCCACTCTTATGTGTTTACCCCAGCAATTCCTCCAGCCATCGTTCAAAGCTATTCATTAGGGACGGGTGGTGATTTTTTTTTTTTTTTTTTTTTTTTTTTTTTTTTTTTTTTTTGTATGTCATATCGCTTTTTGAAAACATGAAAAGGAGAGAGAATTTTTTTTTTTTACCAGACTTGGTTGGTGGTTTCACTCACTGCTAAAATCTTTGGCATATTTTTCGTTTCAGGAGATTTCGATTTCAACTTGAACTTGACGTCTGGGGGAGAAAGCGAAGATGGCGAGAACGGGAGGGCTTGCGGGTCCACTTAATAGTCTGGAGCGAGAAGTTAATGATGTGTGTTTTGCTTTCTTCATGAACCATTGGCACCAGGAATAGAAGGATCTGCTTCGAGGGGACTTTAAGGAATTTGCGAGAAAGATTACGGGAATCAGATCGTAGAATTACATGAAATGAAACGTTTAACTAGCTTTTTTTTACAAGATCCCGAGTATACCTTTTGGTAAATTAGTCTCTCTCTCTCTCTCTCTCTCTCTCTCTCTCCACCTCCTCCCCCCCCCCCCCCCTCCTCTTCATTTGCCCTGTGTGTTATTTTTGGTGTCTCTAAAGTCATAGTGATATATATCCTTCTCTTAATCCACTCTCTAAAATTAATCATTTTGACAAATAAACTACAGCTATCAACTCCTCAACTCCAGAAGTCGAATAGTTACTTGAACTTTGTCAGGACCCTGCTTCATTTTTTTTAAACTTTGAGTTGAAATGAATGATAATAACCATTACTCTCCCTGCTTTAAACTCTTTTCGCTGTCAAAGTTGACGCAAGAGAAAGTATATCTATTTCTTTCTCATTCTTTTTTTGGGGGGGCAGTAGTCAGAAACTCAAGTCCTTTTCATGTGAAACTGGAGTCCTTCGCTATATATTACTAAGACCATGGAAACTATCAAAATATTTCCTGACTCCTTCTTTTCTTGATCCACGTCCTGAGGTCTTCCAGATCTCAACATCATTCACTTTATTATCCTAGTACTGTCATAGTGCAGGGTCTGTCAAGAGATATGTAATTGATGCTAGGATTGACAACGATTGACTTCTTTAGGACCCTTGAAATGGATGGCTGAATCATCATTGTCGCCAATAAGCGTTATTTATTTCTTTACAAAAGTAAGGAAAATTATACATTACCAATGATTGTCTGCTATAGACCATATAGACCGGATTGATTATGACGATTCAAATAGGAGAGCAACGTCCTCATTAAAAAGTGCATGTTTTGAAGTTGAATTTTTTAAGGTCAAAAACAGAAATGATCTGGTTTTCTTGTAAGGATTAGATAAATTCGTGGGATTTGATATTATCTCACGAATCTTAATAGGAAAATTTCCCATCGAAAAGGTTACTTTAAGAAACTTCCATAACAAGATTTGGCAGGGATTATAGAAAGAAAAATACTTTTACAAATGTTGACGCATGTAAAATGGATTTGCCCTCATCGGGGTTTTTTTTTTCTGGTAAACTATATTACTAAATTCAAATAACCTTGTTTCCAATAGTCTAATTGATTCAATGCAATCATGGTAGCGTACTTTGAAGTACTTGGGGGAAATATAAAAGTGAGAAGAGAGAAAAGACCGAAACATATCGGAGGCCAAGCGAGGCTGGTTCCACCACCGAAGGCATTGTATACGTGTCAGGAATTTGCTGAAAATCTAAGCAAAACTTAAACGTTGTTACGTTTGATTTATGAGCTAATCATCGCATGTCTGGCTTTTGAATAAAAACATTTATTGAGAATTGGCTCATCTCGCTTTTGTTTTAACTCCCTGGGGATCGAGCAAGGACAGTAATAATTAGCCTTTAGAATGTAGCCATCCATTGTCGTCATAATCCTTCATTTTGTGGTCACAACTGACGATACAAAGTTTTTAAAAAAAACATTCGATTCAAATTCAATCATCTGTATAAACGCAAGGGGGAAATGCTCGGCATGGACAACAACAACAAAAAACATGGACTCAATTTGTTATTATATCATGGTGAGTGGTAAAGACAATGTGCTGTTTTCTGGGAAGTCGTATCAAAACTGATAGGTCAAGACCACAATCTTTACTCAAAATATGTACACCACATTGATAAATAATTTCATTAAAACCCAGACAAGATACATCCGTGTGGTTCTTTTTATCAGTCTAGCTGGACGGAATGTTTCCCCCAAAAAAGTACTGCGTTCTTTCAAAGATTCTACAAGGTAGAGAGTCATGTATGAAACGAAGCTTCCTGTTATGCTTAAAAACGCAAATGTTTATAGGCCTATTTTTAAGTGAGGGAGCGTGTAATGTTATTAATAACGCATTGTATTCTACACCGCAAAGCAGGTTGCAGTTCTGTTTATGTATTTTTGTCCGGAATAAATTACTTCTTCTGTTTCTACAAATGCTGACTCAAAACTTGTTTTCGCAGAATAAAGAATGATATCAGGTAACAGAAAAAATGAATAAATAAAAAATATACATGTATGTGTATATTTTTTTATATACCAATTCTGTCCCCCCCCCCCATCATTTTTGTTTTGTAGCATTCTTTATTGTATTCATTCAGTGCAAAAGAAAAATCATAAATCTTCATTTTTAGTTGATGTACATAACATATCAGAATGTAAAGAAAAGTATACAGCCTTCAAAAATCCAAAAATACATCATAAGTTATATCGCTAACAATAATAAATCCATGTTTATTATACTCTGCTTTATATAGTGAAATTATGCCGAGGAGCGTCGTGAAGAAAAGAGGATTAGGAAAGAGAAGAAATTCAACAAAATAAAAAAATAGGAAATGACATTTTAAAAGATATATGTGTAAAAGTGATGATAGCAGCAAAAATATGCATTTGAAAAAATAACAGAAAAGGCACCCTTTTCATGTGTTTTGTAAAATTCATGATGATAGGGCACGTATACATCCCTCGTTCAGTATCCCCCCCCCTCTCTCTCTCTCTCTCTCTCTCTCTCTCTGTCTCTCTCTATCTTTCTCCCTCTCTCTCTCTCTCTCTCTCTCTCTCTCATTCTCTTTCTCTTTCTCCCTCTGAATATAGTTACGTTGATTTAATAATATCGAAAAACAGTTTATTTTAATAGAAAAGGGAAATTAAATCATCCTATCTACAAGAAAACTAATAGCAGTATTAATAGTCCGGATATGGGGTATGACTCGAGTTACACCAAAATGCAATCTTTTCACAAATGTTATACCAGTTGTGGAAATGAAAAAGGTAACAATATACAAGTATTATTGTCTTATATTGAAAACATATCTGATCTAAATCAGAAGCATAATATATTCTGTTGGAGAACTAACATGTTTTGTTCTCGCATTTCGGAAACTGTCATCGCACAAAATGGGAGCTCATGCCGATGTTGAAGCCAGCTGGTTGAAGCTGGATATTATACGATTCCATTTTGGTGTAAGAGTTATTTCGGCTATACTTAAATATTGTTTTGCCTGACTCGAATTGCATGATGGCATGGGTCGCTCGACAATATAGACCCCCTTGGTTTGGGGGAATATGTCGTTTTAGGGGATAAATATGGCGGATTTGGGCCGGTGATGAGAGACTGTGTTAGGGAGTATTATTGCTGCGCGTCAGCTCACCTAGTTCAAGGTAAGTGGAGATCAGGAATGGTTTAGAGAACGAATATTATTATACCTATATCAGCTTCGTCATTGCTATGCTTCGAATAAAGGAATAAAATTTGAATCTATACACCTTCCGAAACTTCCTCTTCAAAAAGATTTAAAAACAATGTAACTTATGACCATGTTATTGAAGGCACGCTATACATAAATTTCGATTGAAACACTGCATCGCTCCATCACATTTTTCATTTATTTAAGAAGCGGTACTAAAGAAACTTTGCGAAAAGTGAGATTGAAGTTTAAGGTTGATCAGTTTGTTTTTATTATTCCAGGTTGCGCCAGCGGTAGGTGAAATCCAATCGGAATATGTTTTTACAAGGTTGCTGGCTCCCCAGCCAAATGATGAAAAAGAAATAGGACATATTTGAGACGCACTCCCAAATACGATTCGATCTAATGAAATCAATCAATGGTTGAGTAAATCCTAAACAACGATGCATAAATAGCCGGTCTTTTGCAACTTGATCTCAGCGAAATGGCAGTGTAATTGGTCGGGCGAGTGTCGGGAGACCTTTCATGGAGAGGCCTGGAATGGGACGGGAATGTGTTCGGGTGTAAAGTGATGTGCAGGGATGCTGGCGGTGTCAGTTCATGAGTTGGTTTCTTTGGTTGGAGGCTCAGAAAGAACAGGCTTTGTACTATATTCAATTCAATTCATTTCATTTATTTCACATCTCTTAAAACGTATATAACAATATATGTATACAGTCAAAGATAAACAACATAACAAGGGAATAAACAACAAAACAAGAATATATATATGAAAAATAAATGATATAAGAGAAATGAAAATAATGTAATGGCCAGTGACTGATGATGTGGATGATGTAGATTTGTTTTACAAATCGTTTCTGGTTTATTTTTACATGTGTTGTATGAAGGTGTAAATTACACGAAATCAAATTTCTGGAGGATTAACTAACCAAACACTTCCCCCGAGAAAATTGAAAATGGGACGACGAAATGATTAAAAATAAAGGGAGAAATGGTCATAAGAAAACAAAAAGAAAAAGGAGAGCAGTTGAATAGAGTGAAATTAAGATTTAAAAAAAAGAAGAGCATAGTAGTTTATCATAATATTATATGTATTAGGAAGAGTAAAAAGAAATGAAGATGATGCGGGATGACCATAATGCTGGCGTTGATATTGTTGACGATGGTGACGACGATGAGGACGAGCAAGAGCTGAGTGAGGATAATGATAATAATGATGTTGATGATGAAGATGACGATGACGATGATTATGATGATGATGATGATAATGATGATGACAACATTGACGACAACAAGGATGAAGATGACGATACCTACTAAGATACAAACGAATCATAACGACAAGGGATATCTCTCACCTTCGTGGTCAATGAAATAGGTTGTATTTCTCACTCCACCCTGGTTACCATGGTTACCATGGCGGTTCAAGGATGGAGGAGAAGGAGGGGTGATTTGGAATAGGTCTCGCTTCAATCCATGAAGGGAACGTTCAAGGGTAACGAATAGCCGACCGATTATGAAACGAATGCGTGTAATTCGATGTAAATGGTCGAGGGCGAGAGGACCAGATGGACTCAAGAATAGCACCTGATGAGAGATGGGAGCGGATGGAGGCATAGCTGATGGAGAGCAAGATGGGAGATGGAGAGAGAGGGGGAGAGAGCTAGAGAAAGAGAAATTCAGAGAAGACAGGTGAGAGGGAGAGACAAGGAATGAGGTGAACATAGTGAAGATGAGGATGGCAGACCGGCATATCTTTTGCCGAGAGCCGAAAGGGTATTAATATGTTTTATTACAGAATCAATGCTCTTCTGACTCTCAACATTATGTTCATGATTATATATGGGGTAAATTAAGGTCGTATATGAAACCAAGAAGAGCGAATTCATTGTATGGCCTACGACATGGAGACAATGATGAAAGAAAAAGACTAGGAAGAAGGAGCGGGTCAAGATGAAAAGAAGCCCGAAAATGTAAGCAGACATTTGTGGAACATGATGGAAAGACGCATTTTACCTTTATTTATTGACTGCGGAAGACACAATAGCAATCCTAATTCATCCCGTATCCATGGTAACCCCTCGTCGGAGGAGATCCTGAAGAAATTTCAATAAACTCTTTTTAAATGGCATGGACATTTATAACATCTAATTCACGTCTACTGATATTATCAGCCGATTGATGTACAATAAAGAACAAAATATGGGAGGATTATGGTTTTATGGTTTTATTCCTAACACTATCAGGACTATAAATAATTTACTTAACCTTCGTTGTAGGCGGAAAGACCCAAAAGATCAACTGCTCGTGCTGCACGTGTTCGTCAAATTTCAAGACTTAATGTTTCTATTTTGATGGCTTAATTTCGAAGTCCATATAAGAAAATATGTTGCAACTTGTTTGATTGATGCCACATTTAAAGGACTTAATGGTGCTCTGACCCCGGTCCGAAGCTCATAAATTCTCGCTTTATGTCTCCGGTTGTCCCTTGTTATTATTGCAAACGACCATCCAGCTTTCCACCTTGCGTCTGTAGCAGAAGGTTGCGCAAGTATACAGTCGTGATGACACAGTCGCACTTGGAAGTCAATCGTTTATTTCATAACAATGTCGATGATGATAGTTTAAAAGATTGCTCCTTTGCAGCGGAGAGGGCGCCATGAGACCTGTTCTATATAAAGGTACTCTGTGTTCATAGAGATCCTATAATAGACATCATGGGATCTCTGTGGACCTGTCAAGTCTCTGGTGTACAGAACTGCAAGAGCATTGTCCGACGTACGTGACTTATTTTGTTCCGGATGTTTGGGTATCGACTTCCCTTGAGCTGGGTGATGTGCGTACCCACTTGCATTTTAGCATTGGGTGACGAAATCTGGCAATATGGATTTGCATTTTCCATTTACCATATTTAGTAGAGTGTACAATTTCTTATAGATGATTGAAACTTTGTGAAAGAGTTTGCGATTAATAATCTTCAGGAGAAATAAGGGTTAAACAGTTCAAGAAAAAAATAAAACTCCTTTTCTTTGACCACATCAAAGTTCCTTAGACTAAAATAATAAAGTTGGAGAGACTAGATTAAAGAAAAAAAGCCAAGAAATAACTTTGAAGTTAAGTAAAACCTGGAGTGGAGTCACCGTCACTCATGTTGTAAGAATGCATTAAGAGTGTGGGGAAATGTTTTAATCAACCTCAAAACAGACAGACAACTCTTAGTTTCATTAATGTTATATATAAATAAATTATGTTATATTATGTAAAATGACATTTCATTTGAAAAGTGAAACAAAGAGGAGCACTAGTATTCCTTCTTTGAATTCTTCTTTTGGAAATAAAAGGGCAGGAAGCGAATGAAGATTCTGCCTTTGAACGCCATTTTAAGATTTTTTTTTTTCATTCATTCGGCCAGCACAGGAAATGATTCATGGTTTAAAACTGCGTTTCTCAAATTCGTTTACTTTATATGAGCTGGGCTGACTCGCTTATTAGTTTTAATTTATTTACATCAAAGAGACACACTTACTGTTCCTAATCATTTGTCTCTCACTTTATATCTTTCTACAGGAAATCCCGAAATGGCATATCTCCAATCCCTCGTATCCGCGGGTATCATGTACGATGTCACCAAGGCCTGCGGCACAGGCACCATCCTCCAGTGCGGCTGCGATCGGATGTTTGGCCACGACAATCCCGATGTCGAGTGGAAATGGGGCGGTTGTTCGGATAATCTTGAGTACGGGAATCATTTCACGGAAATGTTCATCGATGATTCGATGAGTAAAAAGACGGCCGCTGACCTCATGGCGGTGCAGAATTATAGAGCTGGAAGAAAGGTGGGTATTATTCGAAGTCCCTAAAATTTTTGACTCGGTGGAATATCCAACAAAAGATGGAGACGGCTTTCTCCCCACGCCCTACGTTTAAAGGCCCAGAAGAAAAAAAAACCGACAAACGCTAATATAGGGGATCTACGGCATGCAGGCTGTCCGATGGCATATTTTGTCCCCGTTCGAGGAGGATTCCGACCTACCCTAAGCTCTGTTTTTCACATTTCAAGATACCTCACTGGGTCACTCAACATTTCATTTCAAACTTTAATTTTATTCAATTACCATTTCTGTAATCGGTTACTTTTACAAATACCGTTACTCTAAAGCAATACTGATAACTCAGTACTCTTGGTTCTTTTTGACAAAGAAATAATAGAACATGTTATATCCATGTTTTGTATTAAGTAGTAAATGGGGAAAGTAATGCTTGTAGGAAGCAATTCTATTTTCTCAAAATTTGGTCATAACTTTATAATCTTTCTCCCTCATCTATATACGCACCCCTTTTTTTCCAAAGTATTCCATGTTGTGATGCCTCAACCCTTAAGTTCACAAAACGTCCCACTGACCTGCAATATAGCAGTTGAATAAAATAACAACCAGTGGGGTGATGGATAAGGGACGTTAAACTAACATTATCAAATCAATGAGTTTAGGGAATGCATAAAACTCTAGTGGCACGTCGTGGCGGTATTTGTGTATGTTAAAGGTACAATCAGTGCTTTTCCAGAGACAGAGTTTATTTGATGATATAGAATGATGAAGGGGTGAAGAAGACATTCTTATTGGGAGATAAGAAGTGGGCCATGCGGCATTACTTGCAAATTCCATCTTTATTTTTTTTTTGTATACTTAGCACAAATAAATAACAATTGTGTACCTATCATCCCCCCCCAAAAAAAAAAAATAAATAAATAAATACATAAATAGAAATAAAATTATATAAAAAATTAATTAATTAATTTGAGAATATTAATAAAGAAATTTAAAAAATAATTAAGCAAACAAAAGCAAACAAAACAAAGCTGAAAATTGGGTGAACAACAGTTGCAAAGATAGCACAGACAGCAAAAAGCTCTAGCCTTTAACATTGTAATTATCAATTTACAAACGTCCTGTGGCAGAAGTCATAATGAATGGGCTAAACAAATATAAATTCTGTCTTTCTGTTTCCTCTGTGATCTTGAAGACTCTGAAAAAGCTGACAACTTTATTAGAAGTTAAGTAAACTTCATTTTAGATTTAGCATTTCAAAAGTGAGCGACCTTCCCTCCTCAGTAGCATAGTATGACCCCCATGTTAGCACTTCATATCCCAGCATCCTCGTGAAATTGTATAGTGTCCCTGAGTGACATCTAATGAAAGGATATCGACAAAGTGAGCAATGGCATGATTTAAACTCATACCTACAAGGATTTTCACGACGATACCTGCGTAGATTCTGATATCTATGGCTCGAATTTCCAGCTACTCTGTCAGGATGACTTTGAGACGTTCTACCGTGAAGGTCACAATGCAAAGTTATACCCCAGTCACATTGAAGAGACGGTCACGAGATCGATAAGTAACAAAGTATGCCATCCCTGAATGGCCAAAGTTTTGTCGGTTATCGGTCGGTCTGGGGTCGGTCTGGCGGTGTGACTGATCTTTTACTAAGAACTCTTTTCGTTTTTCTTCTCTCATTCATATCTTGAAAACCAGACACAAGTATTTGTCAACTACAAATTTAGATTTTATATTGCGAGGATTTTTTTTTTCAAAGGAAGAAACCATAAATTATCATGATGTGCTCCTCAACGATTATGTATCTAATGGAATCAATTTAATATCACTAGGCTTCCCTTGTTTGTTATTTATGTAGTTTGTTTTGTTTTGTTTTGATTTGATTTGTATATACAGAAGGAAAAAAAATTCCATGAACATAAGTAACAAGGGAATGTCGCTTTAAGGCAACCGTAAATTCCTCCCAATGAGTGTATTGCCTTGGGCGTGCTAAACATGATGACACCGATTTCTCATGTGCTGCAAGTTCATGCACCTTTGTCGAGGTTTCCTCATCTTGTTGAATTGAAGCTCCTCCCTACCTCAGAGAATATTGTTACGACATTAACACTTTGAAACACAAAAGAACGAGCCAGGGTTACGAAAGAGGGGGCGGTATTTCTGGCTCCGGTTCTCTCACACCATTTAACGACCCCCTGAAGATCGATTGACTGGGGTGATACCCAGTTGCTATGGCGACCAAGTCAAGATGGTCCCCAGGTTGAACTGGAGAAACTTTAGAAATACGTTTAGTCATGCAATAAGGTATTTAGGGAGAATGACGTCTTTGTAAATATTACCAGATGGCCTAAGGATGGATGGCCGATGGAAAAGATTGAGGGCATGACGACCAGGTCAATTAGTTTTGGAAATGGACAACATCCAATTTCGCATTCATAACTGGTGCTACTTGTGCGATAAATATCAAAGACGTGACAATGATGACATAACTATAGCCTGCCAATACAGTGTATTCTTACAACAGAATATGTGTTTCCTTTCTTCCGATTCTGTTCTGTTAGAGGAACAGCATGCTTTAACATACGTACGCATAACACTTATGTAAAATAAGGTGCCTTTCCCAAAGTCGTAAGTAGGTCCCTCTCACGCTTTGGTCAAGTTTGGCACAAATTGTGCTCCGAACCCGACCACAAGCTCGCTGGTCAGAAGTCGGAAAGAACTCGGGACGTTCAGCAGAACTCGAAGCAATTCGCCTCGACACCACGAGTGAGTTCGAAAGTACTCGTGAGTCAGTGGGGCTACTCCGAGGTACAATTGGCCATGCCGAGCAACTCTTGATCGCCTCCCTAACTGTTTATATTGAAATAGAAAATAAATAAATAAAATTAATTCAAATTAAATTCTAAAGGCATGACACGAGTTGTCCAGCTCTTGGCCCAACTGTGGAAACAGTAAAGACATTCTCACGAAGCCCACTGTGAACAGGACTTAAATTCTTGTCGTTAGGTGTCAAGTTGGACGCTTGGCTGGCTCGGCACACCTCCTGTTGAACCCGAGAGGAATCTCGGATGGCTGGTTGCCAGTCTTTTCAGAGCTTCACATTCTGTCCAGCTGTATAATTTCAACAAGATACACTATTAATATCTGAGCACTTTCATATGTTCAGCATGAGTTCCTACTTGTTATGCCAAAGCTATGCCGAATTATAGTTCTTTACGAGTTTTAGCGAGCTAGATCCGAGTTCAGCTTGGCACCCAAGTTGGCAAAGCGTGAAAATTTAGCAAGCATGCTTTGAACGGAATATCATAAGCGGATAAAAATGTAAACTTATTTGAATTGAAACCTGTACTGCAAATGAACATGATAACCGTAAAAGGATTTGATATAATTGTGGGGGATTTATTGATACACGGAAGTACTACCATTTATCTTCGTGGTGTTAACGATCTTTCTCTTTGTTAGTTTTTATTTTAAGGTACATGACGCAAGATTTCATGTGCTTGCTTCACTTTGGGGTTTCATGTGCATTGAAATTCATTGTTGTTTTCACTCGTTTCGTTTCATTTGTCGTTTTTCAGGTCATCGAAAAGAACATGTCGATCAAGTGCAAGTGCCACGGTGTCTCTGGATCCTGCACGTCAAAGGTTTGTTGGAACGCCATGCCCAAGTTACGTCAGACCAGCGAGTTCCTCTTGAAATCCCACATCCAAGCCTACCATATGATGTATTCGAAACGGAGCCTCAAGTTGCGTCCCCTTCAGGAGCGGAACCGAAACCCTTCCAAAACGGACATCGTGTATCTAACACCGTCCCCTGACTACTGCGAGCCCAACAAGCGGCACGGGTCGCTGGGGACGCACGGACGGCGGTGCAACAAAACGAGCACAGGTGTGAACGGGTGCAGGCTCATGTGTTGTGGGCGCGGCTATCAAACTATGCTAAGGCACGTGACCGAAAGTTGCCATTGTCGATTCCAGTGGTGTTGTTCAGTGGAATGCGAGACTTGCAGTCGTGTGGAAGAGCTACATGTATGTAACTGACGCCACTGGGTAGACCACTGAACGATGAACATTTTACGCAAAATGAATATATTTAAGAATTCTTTAATGAAAAAATGTTGATATTATTGCATATCTATATATTTTGGTGCTGTTATTCACTTTTTTGTTTCACATGATATTGTCTTATTTGTTTTACCATATCACAACGGTAGGGGCACACTCATTAATAGCAGATATCTCTTTACATAAAGGTATAATCACGTGATAAGGGATCGCTGCTTGAAAAAAAACAGTGCAAATCAATGTGAATGGCGTAACATATCTATTTAAATGGTGAATGATGAGATAAACAGTTTTATTGAATAACATATAACTAAGCAAGACAGTTTTTAGATGGAAAAAATCTGTAGGCTTCGTTAAAAATCCACTCAAACACTCATGACGCTCTGTTAAGCATTTTGGTTAGTATGAACTTCTGTCAGTAACTTATTCTTGTGCTTTTAATACACAAAAATATAATCAGTATTCTTTGACGATGTTGATAAGAAAATGACGAGGTATGTATATTCACCTGCTGAAATTGAGAAATTGAGATTATCAACAAATTATCAACATATTGAAGAATAGTCATTTGTATAAAATCACCAATTTGCATAGCGAACCTCTGTTTAACATGTTTAATGTGGAGTTGTTTGCATTTGCAATCACAGTTTATATTTTATCTTATCTAATTACCCTCCTTCTCCATCCCGTGATTCAATATTAATGAGGCCCTCTACGTCAGCATGATTTAAAAGTGGCCTAAAGATTCTCCCACAGTTCCAGTCGTGATGTACTTCTCCTCGTATACCGAAGTTTGTGTTTTTTCTTGAGTTCACCTTGCCGTTATATCAAGATAGCCTTCACAAAGTGAAGAACTTGGTTTTATGGGGCGATATGTTCTAACAAATTATTCTAAAAGAATGTAAACAAAGCGTTCTTTTTTCTTTGATTGATTAACACTTCAAAGGATCAGTCCGAGTGTTCCACTGTGACAGAACTGCAATAAAACTTGTATTTCTTTGTTTTCCATGTATGGACGTGTGGGTGTATTTTCTAATATATTTTGAAGTATCTAGAAATGGATGACACTACCAACAGACTCTTGTGTGACGATTATGTGGACGAATGAAATGATAAAATATTGGGGACATACATGCATTAGATTTCCATTGGTTTGCGACCCTATCTCAGTTTAGTTGTGTTACTTTTTGACTCGACAACCTTCTCCTGACACTTCGCACCCTTCTCTCCATTCTCCCTGTCGTCTTTTCCTCCTTTCATTTTCTTCTTTCATTGTACACTCTCCCTGTTTTCTTTATATTCTCATCCTATCGTTGTATTTATTTGACTCTTTCTTTCTTCTTTATGCTTCTCTGCAAGTTTTTCTTCACCCTTCGGCCCTTCGCACAAACACTCTAAAAACTGCAGTGTTAAATCACCATTTAAAACGGCCGAGGAGTGACCACTTTTTCAAAATGGTAGATTAACACTGAAGATGCTGGCTATAACACTGTGACGATTGTATCCAGCATGTTAAACGTGTTAATCTGTCATTTTGAAAAAGTGGTCACTCCTCTGCCCTTTTAAATGGTGATTTAACACTTTAGATTTTAGAGGCACTTTCTTCCAAATGTTGTTTTCATCGATAAGTTTGTCTTGCCTTTTGTAATTCTTTTTCTTTTCAATATTCAACTTCTTTCACTGTCATTAATGGTAGTATATGAAAGTTTTATGAGTCATATAAATAATTATATATATATATATATATATATATATATATATATATATCAGAAATGGCAAAACTCCCGAAGCAGTTCTTTTCACAGTTCCATAAAAAACAATAAAACATGAAAAATGTACTCCTGCATGATAGCAGAAAGAAATGTACAAGAAAATAAATCTTAAAGACCATCGGTGCCTTAACTGCTGCTCTTTCTATTTTTTTGTTTCGATAAATTGTTACGATTAATTAGTTTGATATGAGACTTCATCACCAACAATAAAGTGAGACCTAATGTTTTGTCTGTATTTCGTTAACGCATCAGTCGAAGATTTTTCAAAGTCGATGAAATGTACAAGCTGGTAAGTACACCGGAGTCATCGGACGATGAAATGATTGAAATATCTAGAGAAACTTTGATAGCGTTTCATCAAAAAATAAAATTTTGTCACGAAACGTCAACATTCCTTACCAAATATCCATTATTCCCTGTCAAATTCCGTTTGAGGCAGATGATATTTGTTTTTTCATGCTACGTGCCTTACTCATCACTTTTGACTTTAGGAAAAACTTGAAATCGTGGACGATTTAGCTCGCCAATAAAATTTATCATTTGACTATAGCAATGACGAAAATATATGGTCAGGTTTTATCAAATTCAAGGCAAGGCCCCACGTCTTAAATTTTGAAATAATATTCTTTTTTCACAAGCTTGGCTGTGAAAAAAATGCCCAAGCTCTAAGCTAAGTATCAGAGATATACAATTCTGCTGAAATGATCAAGATTTCGAGTAAAAAGTATCAAAATAAGCATTTTAATAACGAAATATTTTAGTTTGAGAGAGAGACATACATTAATCTGATATTGGGCATGTTGGGAAAGGTATTGGGTATCAGGTTGCTTCAGATAGCTGTAAAACTTTTCAGTCTGCTTCTTTTAATTAAAAGACAATGATTTCAGACAGTAGAGTTTAAAGACCTCCATGTTGGCTTATGTCACGTTTTTTATGAGACTTCCATATTTTTTTTAATATCCTCTTCCCAAATAGTGGAACCAAACAAAACTTCTTTTTTTTTTAGCTGAGAATCCAATTCAATGACTTTTCGTCTTTGGAACAATAGTTTGGAGGACATTCTGAATAATGTATAAGAGTTGAGCACATAGTAATTATTGTAATGTTTTCGACGCCCTCATTTATGATATTATGCTTGCAATTAATAATTGAAACTACATCTCATGTGGTTGGATTTCGTTTATAGGGAAAGCTTGAATATTTGAGATTTACACTATTTTCACTCGGACATTATATATTGATTTCATACGATATTAAAGGGTATCGGTAAATTTGTGGAGGCTTGATTTAATAAACTGTTGAATTTTGATATCTGTCTTGATAATGATGTTGAGAAGGATAAATAAATAGCCAGGCATAGAAAGGTTTTCAAATATATAATGCTATTATTAAAATATATATGACTGAATACTCCCACGAAAGCGTATGGCCATACGCTTTAGTCTAACACTGAGTCTATGGGGGAAAATGAGTCTGGCATTTCCGGTCACTTGCATATGTTTACTTTTGTGAAGCACATGATGATTTTGAAGTGCTTTTTTTTCCTGGGCTTCATTTTTACACCATATTACATACACTGATGGCATGTAAGGCCAGGCAGCTCAGATTTTATCAAGCCTCTACAAAGTTACCAAATCACTTTAATGAAAGGGCAGAGTCTTCTCCTTTCATTAAATCAGCAGAATATTAAAATATAGATGGAATGTTGGCATGACATTGTGATCTATGTTTGTATTTGTATTCACAGACAAGGATGACGAAATAAAAATGGATCCCGATGCCGCATTTAAATGGAACTTTTTGAGGTCGAACGAATGGGTCGTGGTGCGAATCTCAGTCGCGAAAGTGCGTTCGTCTGTTCTCACTTGCTCCCCTTTTCAAGATATCAAATGGCCTCCTTTTTATTCTAATGTCCATATTTTAAATTCACACGTCATCATTTCCTCCATTCTTATACCAACTGATGACGGGGTATAGCAATGATTCGTGACATATAACTAGTGATTGCCTTATTAATTTATATCATTTTCTTAATTATGTTGAACGATGTATTGCGTCTTAAAACTGTTCTTCTTGATAAATTATAACCGACTGCCTTGTTCACTTGGATGAATATATTCAAAGGTTAATAAAATGCTTTTGAATTAAGATATTTCGAAACCTTGTCTGTCAAGTTGTTTTCTTCTTGGTTATTTAGATAATCAATTCTTCTTCTGTATCCTCCTTTTCCTTCTTTGCCTTTCTTTTCCTTCTCCCCCCCCCCCCCCTTTTCTTATACTGCATGTCTTATTATCATTGCGATGATTGCGATTTCGATGGTGATGATGATGATAACGTTGATGATGGTATAATGATCATGATAATAACGCACATTGTAAGAAACTTTTTTTATAAACATTAGGAGGGCGTATGTGCTACTTACATTAGATATGTTCATGATAACTTTTAGAAAATTTTTATAAATGGCTCGTTCTGATTCTCATTAAGGTACTTTCATGTAAGGACGTCAAGAAAGAATCGTGAGAATGAAATGGCAGAAATCACAATTTTCTGACAATTTTCTTGTCTGTTCATTATTCCGGAATGTTTTTAAAGACCACTTCACTTTATTTTTTGCACAATCTTATTTGTATATCTTATTTGTCAATGATACAGATCACTAAAAAATATCAGTTGAAAATTGGAAATCTTAAGAATTGTATAAATCATCGTCATTTACTTCATTTGAGGGAATGATTAATAATAGAAACTCCCTCGGTTTCCCCAAATAGCCTACTGATTTTGATATAGCAGAAATGTCAGCCATGTTCATTACAGGGGCTAACGGATTCGTTTTCTTCCCCCCCCCCCCTCTCTCTCTCTCTCTCTCTCTCTCTCTCTCTCTCTCTCTCTCATTTCATTATTGTTATGAATTCAAACACGACATTAAACCCCAAGCATAGCTCTTCAATACATGTAGATCCATAATTATGTTCGTGTCTCTTTTACTATCTACCTTGTAAGCTATTGCTCAAGACACTTGAGAGCTAATAAAGCTGTCGTTTTGACGTACCCATCTTCTCACACTGGAAGCATCAAAACTTTGATAGAGCTGTTGGCGAGACATTTCAGGTATTTATTACATTTTATGTATCCTATCTATAAAACGATCCGTTAGGTTATAGGCCTATGTACTCATCTGCCATCATTCATCCGTTGAGATCCGATATAGTCATCCGATATGAGATGGGTTTGAGTTTCAGGGTAGAAGAAGTCATTGTCTGGGATGTCTTCCTGCTCCTTCACTGCACGCTGAAGAGGGTTGTAACACCGCTTGGCTGGCCATCAATACCCCTTCCCCAGACCCTTCCCCAGACCCTTCCCTTACCATTGCAAAAAGCTCTTACCAAAATAACTAGAAAATGAGATGCTAACATGTTTTTGTAATACTGGGTTGATTTTTTTTTTTTATTGTTGTGTGTGTGTGTGTGTGTGTCTTTATTTGGTTTGTCATTATGATTTTAAGATTATACGACTATATATTCTAATACTGGAATACCGATAACCATAAAAAAAAGAAACAAATGTACGATGGAAAGAGGAGTTTTGACAGAAACAATAATAGAAGAAAGATAGAAGGGTACGGAGAAAATGAGAGAGAGAGAGAGAGAGAGAGAGAGAGAGAGAGAGAGAACATGGTGAGAGAAAGGGACAGCTGGATAGGCAAAAGACATTGTGAGGATGGGTGGGAAGACTAGAGGAAGAGGGACAGGAGGAGGAGAAAGAGACCGGAACGTACAGGAAACTGAAACAAAAGGGTGGAAAATATCCTATCAACGGATGTTTTCGTTTCTTTTTATCTGACATTCATGCATGCTCTAGATATCATTCGATACATGTGGGCCATGCTATCTCTATACAATCCTCAATTTTACCATGGCCTCCTCGCATGAGTCCGGTTAGAAAACGAAAAGAAGATATGTTGAGTCGATGACAGATCTCTCAATCATCTCTCCAGTGCTAGGGATTTCCCGTTGATCTAGCTCGGTCACGGAATCAGTTACTTGCCTCCAAACCGCTAAAGCAGGCTGGGGAACATTATTACATCTACTAGTATAGATGATTAGTTGTTTAAAAAAATAGCATTGCAAGGAAAATGAACTTAGTTTTAAAAAATGCTTCTCAGTAATCTTTTATTGAAGAAATACGTATAAAACTCTCCAATTTGAATGAAATTCACCTTTCCTTTAGAAGCATCTGCAACATGCTCCAAGATTTTGAAAAGTTTTCTTCTATCACAAAAATGCAAAAGGACTAAAATGAAAACCAAATAAAGAAAAGAATTTCCTCCTTAGAGAAGTGAACTTCAAAACAAAACAAAAATACAAAACATCAAAAGTGCAGCCCAAATGCACTACAATGACAAGGAGTTAATGAGTTGTAAACTTTATTCTTTATTTTCATTCTCATTTCTATTGAGGATATTTTGTTAGTGTTAAAAGTTTGGAGAACTTAATTCTTAGACAGTTTTAGCACTTGTTATGTTTTCTCTATATGTTTTATTTTTCATTTGGATAGTCTACAGATCTGTGCAGAAAAAAAAGGCGAGTCAAGAAAACATGAAAATAGTCAAATATTATTACTATCATTTCAAGCTCATTGTACCTCTCTCGTCGGTATTGAAATGAGTACCATAATGTCCTTTGATAATGACCATAATTTCTATAATCCATATCTAAAACATATAATCCTTATATACTTGAAACATAATTACTTTGTTTTATAACTTTTATTCTTAATAATACAACATTTACACATTGACAACAACAGAACAACATCAGTACTTTCACCTGTACGTGTACTTTTTAAATAATTGTGATGGCTTGCGGCAGTTATGATTGATATCATGAAATCACAGACGTCTTGATTGATGAGGCGTGCCTTTTTTTCAAGAATTTTCAGAGCACTAAAATGTTCTGAAACAGACCAGTTTTTTATTCCTCACATGAAATGTTAAATGGTGATTAAACTCTACTCAAATATCAATCTCTACAATTTCTCCGTCTGTTTGGCTCGTCTTCAACTCACATGTGTTCCCCGGTTTTCAACTTTGACACACAAGACATTAATGACAAACATAGCGTGCATCAAATTATTGATGAAACCAGAGGGACGTAAATATCTGATGGGTAATATTATTTTTTGTAGGATGATCAGGGGAGCGTTTCATCAAGCATTTTGTCAGGGATTTTTACTGATAAATTTGCTCTCAGCCAATCAGATGCAAGGATTTCAGTAGCTTATAACACTTGTCGGATGAAATATCCGACAACTTCCTTTCATGAAACGCTCCCCAGGATAGAAGGAGGAACAGTAGCAGTGCTGGAAAGGAAGGCGGAAAGAGACGGTGACGGTTGATTTGAAAAGTTTTTGGACAGTTGCATTGTATTTCCTTCATCTTTGCGTAACCATTTTTATGACCCGCATCTCATTATTATCAGTTAGGGGCCTATAGTTACAAAGAAGTTGCTGTCATAGGGAATTTTCTTGGAATGCTATTTCAGTCAAGAATATATGGATTGTTAGTAGCGTAGCTGCTGGTGGCACGGAGTCAACCCCCCCCCCCCCCCCCCATCGAAAGATGAAAAAAGAATAAGAAAAAAAATAAGAACAGGAAAGAAGTGGAAAGAGAGGAGGAAATGACAAGAAAAGAAAATGATAGGTTCCCCTTTCGTATCTGCACCTATGACATGTATGAGGTGGCCTAGTTCATTCGCATTTTAATCAATTCACCCAGTAAGATCGACGCCCCCCCCCCCCACCACCAAATGATAAATGCTTCTTTGAAGGCTGTACCCACGCTACACACGCTACACTACTGAGGATAGGTATAAGTAATTAAGTGTTTGCCTGTTTCTACAAGTTTTGACAAAGCAATATCAATTATTCAGAATAGTGGATGATGTAGGGCTCTCACTATGGCTTGCTCTGCTGTCCTGTGCGCTTCACCGACCTTCAAAATCAACCTCAGAATAATTAGACATGTCACAATTGTCTATACTCTTCACTATGGAATTACATTTTTGGTCAATGCACTGTGAAGAGTAAATAACTCCCTGAACATGAAATCTGACTCCTTTTATTTCACCGTTTCTCGGATAAAATTATTTTGGAGCAGCTTTTTCAAAAGACACAGTCTGGAGCCATTATGATGTCCATCAAACTGTCTCATGAATCATTAATTGGTTTGATTCGGGGTAGCCACTTTGTTAGCATTCACGTTAGATGATAGATGCTGAGTCGTCACACTCTGCAAATTTGGTTAGTTAGTTTGTTCTCAAACTTGCATTTACATGGCACCATCTTTCCCCTCAGCTGCGCAATGACCACAGTCACAGCCGCAACTCACAAGGGGTTTCCCCGCTGCTTGAAGCCCTTCCTGTGCACCATCCCCCACTTACCCGTCCGGTGGGACCCTTGTCGTGACAGGGTTAGTTTCCCGTTCTATCTCGGTGTTTGACATGGTAATTAGAGGGTGGGGATAGGGGTGGTCGCTTCGCCTACCCATGATACCTTGCGGTGACGACGGAGGTGTCATTGCCTCCTTAGAGAAGACCAAATCTCTGAATAATCATCCATTATTACAATGGTGGATGTCAAA
Organism: Heliocidaris tuberculata; assembly: GCA_025618425.1. Taxonomy (NCBI): domain Eukaryota; kingdom Metazoa; phylum Echinodermata; class Echinoidea; order Camarodonta; family Echinometridae; genus Heliocidaris; species Heliocidaris tuberculata. The sequence continues at coordinate 10,840,976 of CM046839.1, forward strand.
TAGATGATAGACTCTTGAAATTCATTATTTTTAATTGGCTATTTCTCAAGAACAGTTGAACAAACACATGTCGGTGTGTCGCAATATGTATCCAATTTTTTTCATTTAAGACGAAAGACAAAAATTTTATTAAGACAAAGACATTGGCATCTCTCATCATTACTCATGCCTTTTGAGACTGCGATTGTAACAAACATTAAGAAGCTTAACACTGTCTATACATAACCTGAGTTATGAAATGCTTTTTATTCTATTCTTGAATCTAATTGATAGTTAGGTTTATAGTCTGCAAGACAAAAGATTCTCACATTGTTTTTCGTGATGTAATAGTTGTCTATTCTAGCTTTAAGCATCATTTTCTTTAGTCATACTACGAGACATCCGTCAAGTGCAGTTTACTTCCCCGACACCCAGGTATGACACCTCGCCTCTAATAAAATACACAATTTGTCATAAAATCGCAGGAAATGATGGGTTATCCTAACTAAACTTGATACGGGGAAGGGGCATATAGTACCTGAAGGCATTCCTTAACATAATAAGGAATTTAGGATATTCAAATGATGGCGATGTCTCTGGAGAAAGAAGCGAGACTCTATCGAGAAATTAGATCTCAACATCTCGTCATTGTCATGATCGTGGGGTACAGGGTGTTCACAGAAAATTGTCATTGATCTGCATTACTTAGACTCCCTCGAAAGGCATGCACTTGTGACAAAAATATCTTACAATTTTATCAGAATAACCAAGAATGTCTTCTGAAATTCTGTTTAAAACCATAATTCAATATATCTGGTTACTGCCTTGGATCAATCAAATGATAGTGCATGTTGGGCAATGCGAATCGTACGGCTCTGTCTTCACGGTATTGAGAAGGACTTCTCAATTTGAACTTTGATTATATACGTCAATGAAGGTTGTATTGCACTTCGCTTTCGGGAGAAATGTAAAAATGATCAGTTTATTAAAGCCTAAATCTTCATTTGTCAAATTGCAACAGTATAATATTCATATGACTCGAAAGCAATATAAATGTAGAGTGATTCTCTTATTGTTCTTGATGGTCAGTGAATGATTTAGGTCACGTTGGTGTATGGTGTATTGGGGCTCCCTCCACCCCCCCCCCCCCCTCTCGAAAAAAAATATATTGTATGGTATGGCAAAAAAAGGAAATGCAACTAGCCATGCCATATGCAGGGTCTAAGTATTTTGCTTTGAGAATTAACTTACCTCAGGCCCTTCTTCTTCAGATGTAAGCATGGCAAAAAGCACTTATTATTACCTCTGCTGAAAGTCAGAAGGGCGTTAAATCTTATGTTAGAATGGATTGGTGCCCTCTTGGCTTTTATCTCGTTTCAATATACTCTTATCGTAAATATTGATTTCGTCAGGATTCTCATGGATTATTACAAGTAGACCTATAATTATGAGAAGCACAAACCACGGATATTTAGTAGAATACTGCATGCGTTATTGGCTTGATGGTGTACACAGTTTGGTGGTAGACGCTGAATATGGAACAAACTGCAATTCAAAACAGCTGACGGACCAAAGGGGAGGGGAAAATATTCCAACTATCAGCGCCCCAAATACCTTCATGTACCTCCTCTCCTTCTTTAGAAAAACGAACTTGAAGTCAGATTTTTACAGAGCAAAGCATGTCACGAATTGATTGAGTCATCATTTATGCTGCAAAACTCGGTCACCACAATTTAACATGCAAACCAGCATGTACAGGACTTCAAAACTGTGGGACGTTTACCCATCAGCATTATCTGTCTATTGGAGGGAAACGATGTCTTATTAGGACCAATTTGTCAGTTTGTAGAACAAGGTAGATCGGATATTTTATTTGACTCAAATTGACATATCTATTTTCTGCGCGCCAACAAACCAGGGGGGCATTTCATGAAAGGACTTGTCAGATATTTTATCCGACAAATTTGCTCTCAGCCAATCAGATGCAAGGATTTCAGTAGCTTATAACAGTTGTCGGATAAAATATCCGACAACTTCCTTTCATGAAACGCTCCCCTGAGGTCTATTATTCAATTCCATGTCTGTGGTGATGTTGGGGCCGAGTGTGGACGAAAAACCGATGATGCTTCGAAGCAACTGGTGGGGGATCAACATTCTCTATTTTCCCTAACCGCCCCTAACCGCCCCCTCCCTCCATTCCAATTCAACCCCCTCCCCCTCTCCCTCTCTCTCTCTCTCTCTCTCTCTCTCTCTCTCTCTCTCCCTCTCCCTATCTCTCTCCCTCTCTCTCTCTCTCTCTCTCTCTCTCTCTCACACACTCCCTTCATATTTCATTTTATCTGATTTATTTTCCTTTCACTCTCTCTGTGGTTATCCACGGTCATGGTAAATCATGGTTATCTATGGTTATTTTGTATTACTGGCTTAGCAGTGGCGTATCCAGAAATTATTGATGTTGGATACACCACTGCTCTGTATTTCACCCCTTTCTTTCCATTCCCCCTCCCCTTCCTCCCTTTCCCATTTCTCTTTTTCTCTCTGCTTCTTTGCAATCACCCCCCGCAGCTCTCAGCTCCTAGGACTCTCTCCCTCCCTCTCTCTCTCTCTCTCTCTCTCTCTATCTATCTCTCTCTCTTTATCTCCTCTCTATCTCTCTCTTCCCCTCTTACCCCTTCTTTTTTTTCTCTCCCTCTCTCGCTCCCCCCCCCCCCCTCTCTCTCTCTCTCTCTCTAGCTTATTATGAATAATATTTTGGGAGCATTCACTACATTCCTTACCTGACATTTCTTGATGGCCCCAATATTTTTTAAGAGCTTGAGAATTTTTTTCCAGTTGGCAAATATGTTATTCGTGTTTTACTTAGTAGAAAGTTTGTTCATTTATTTGCAGATATCCGACAATTTCTACTTAGGTTTACAAAGTTAGCTTTGTCATGTTTGTACCACAATCTATAATGTGTTGTTGTTTTTAGTTTTGTTTTGTTTGGTTTTTTTGTTTGTTTGTTTGTTTGTTTTTTGTTTTCTTTTTGTTTGTTTGTTTGTTTTTTTTTTTTTTTTTTTTTTGGGGTTTGTTTGTTTTTTGTTTGTTTGTTTTTTGGTTGTTGTTTTGTTTTGTTTTTTTTTTGTTTTTGTTTTTGTTTTGTTTTGTTTTGTTTTGTTTTGTTTTTGTTTTTTTTTTTTTTTGTTGCTTTTTTGGGGGTGGGGGTCTTGGTTATATTGTCATTCCCAACAATTTGGATTGATATTGTGCCATGAAACCCAAAAAAAATAATAATAATGGAACATGACGCAAAAGAAGAACTGGGTGGGCCCAATCAAATTTTCGAATTATAGACATTTCCGACAATCATTTTCTGCTCGAAATTTTCCACAATCTTAATCTAACTAAATCTATTTAGATCGATCCACATTTATATCTAGCACAAATATTTGATTAGTTCCTTTAAATATCCATTTCTTTAATTTTCATATGTTTGCTTTTCAATTTCCTTAGAATTATGCCATAAACTTTCAGGTGGATCATTTGGGATGTAACTCACGAACATAAAAATCCGACATTTACGATTGTACCAAACGGGATAGAGTGACACGTTCTGAAACTCTTCGCGTGTAAATAACCCCGTCGTGTTACTCGATAGTCGTGATATAACAAAGCATTCTTTGGGTTGGGTTAGGGAAGTCATAATTTTCAAATTATGGTGTTTATAGCATTTCGGTTTATCACAGAACAAGGGATTTATAAAGACGGATGAAATAATCTCACGTCCGTCCAGTAAATTTCATAAATCTGTGTCGGCTCAATCTTGTAGAGAGAGACAAATATTTGCATTCACTGCGTAGGGGTTCCAGCATCGGGGGCAGTTTAAACCCCCCCCCCCCCACACACACACACACACACACACACAGGCACGCGCAAATGGTGGGCAAAGAGTTCCAAAGAAAATCTATTTGGGGCAAAATTTTGTCTGGTTTGAGAGGATTTTATCGCAAATATGGAACGTAGTAAAATAACTCGTGTCCAGAGGATAGACAATGCACATACTGTACATTTTATGTGGACATGAATATTCCAATGAATGTTAAAAAAAAAGGTATCATTAATGTTAACAGCCACATCTTTTCTCTAATCATGCTAATGGAAATAGTAAAAGGAAATAAGAACACTTTATCTAAATAGTGTCATGAGGAGTCTGAACTGAAGAAATATATTTATACTTTCAATGAATTACACTACTGCGTTTCATGATATTGCATATACTAAAAGGCAATGGGAAATATGTGGCTATATTATTTTCAGTGATATAAGCAAATAATGTCAATAATATAGGTAAGAGTCATGTATAATTAACAAGAATAAGCACAGTTTATTGGATTTTTTATTGACAGAACAATGACCTTAATCACCTTATACTACATGGGTCCTGTCATAACTGGGCAAATTTCTACTGTTAGCATATAATTATTCATCGAAATTGCCTAAGCGATCTTCAGATAAAAAAGACCGTATCCAGGTGAAAATCAAATTTATGAATGCTGTAAAAAACAACTATAATTATACAAAAAAATCATTTTTCACATCGATAGCGCTATAAAAACGACATGGCTTGAATAAAGCTAAAATCGTTATATATCTTTATTGATTTTTACAAGGTGCATGGACCTTTTAAATATTTCGTCCTTGGCGTATTGGGTTAATGCAATGGCAATAAAAGACGCCATTACCCATAGATCATACCTGATACTAAAATATAGCAACCTGCTTGCAAATAACGAAGAGAGATAAATCATTTTGCCTGATCGTATGAATGAAGTCATCATTAGCGAGCTTTCGATTTCTGCTCCGAACGACTTCTGCGACGAGTCACCAGAGCGTGGAGACGTCGCACAGGCCAAGTCCGTTCACTTCGCGTTATACGCTTTCGATCTCTCACGACGGTGTGGGTCGCACTTTCATCCATATTTGGAGCTTGTATGACGTCATATATATGAACGTTCGTGCTGAATCTAGGACGACGGCAAAACCAGGGTGCACGCGTCCTCGATTCGGCTAGTGGACATGTAGGGAGACGACGTGACGCATGCGCAGAGCTTCAAAATGTGGTTCGATCGTACCAGTCGACTATGTCGACGTGCAAATCGAAAGCTCGCTAATATCCGTAAGCAAAGCTACATCCCCATCAAAGAAAATGAATAAATATAAAGCGTATATAATTATACAAGTACTTGTCAAGGCAAACAATGAAGGCCTACTATAATGGAAAGATTAGTCCGTCCAGACAGATAGCTTTCGCTGCTAATTGAAAAATAAAATTATCAGTTTGGTTTAAGACCATGCTTGTAGGCCATCAGAATACACCATGGACAACGTTTTCACCAATATCCACGACCTTTATCAATACTACGATTTACATTTAAACGGTTGATGAATAATGATCACTGTTCACTTCGTATCAATCTACTTTGATTTGAATTTATGATAATGTGATAATGTTAAAAACTAATCAATGACACCAAGCCGAATGCAAAAAGACGAAGACATTTGGATAATGATAAGCAGACGCATAACATGTTTGCATAACGGACATTTAGACACGCCTGCGCGATCTGTTTTCTGTCATTTTGTTTCACCTTGAATTCCCTAATCCACCTGTTCTTAATTCCACCTTAACGAGTCATTAAGGGTCATATAACTGCTTCCTATCATAGCTAATTAAGAAACATGGATCACCGATTAACTTGCATTATGAGACAGGAAAAGTATGTCACGGTTTTGATGATTTCGTCATTGTGGCATTTTCGTCATAATAATAATTATCATTTACCTACTTTTTTACCATCTCAACGTCTTTGAATTCAATGTAGTTTCATTCTTCAGTGACTTCTTATGTTCAGATGTTATTCTTGTGCTCGTTCCTTGGTCATGTTCTACACTGGCATCTTCACCAAACTTTGAGTCCTTTTCTTCTTAACCCATAGACTACGGGAACAGGGTGGCTCCTGTATTAAGCCTATGAGAGTTAACAAACTCAGTAGTCAACAGGTTAATATCATTTTTCACATTTCTTTTAAATCTAAAGAATCTTTTATTGCATCTTTAATTTAGTCTGACTCTTCATTTCATGGTTTATCAGAAATTTTTTTTAATTTCTCCTTCTCTCTCTCTCTCTCTCTCTCTCTCTCTCTCCTTGACACATTCTCTTCCACTCTGCTTCTTCCTTCTGCCACCTTTGCCCGTCATCCTCAGTCTCTAATCAAACTTTTTACTGATATTACTCAGCAAAATAGTTCATGTCTGTAGGGAATGGTATACTGATCATATTCAAAAAGAAGACTCTTCCAGTCTAAGGGGTGAGAGCGGTCAGTAGCAGGCAAAACCTTTGGTTGTGGTCAGCTTCCTTCAACAACAAAAAAGAAACCGCCAAAACAGTCTGTGGGCAACCTGTAAGTAACCATTGCGTGCAATGTCATCATCTCGTCTCGCGTCACTGACCAGTGGAATCAATTAATCACAATCAAATCGAACTAAATAAAAATCCAACGAAAATGAAAATAAGAGGCGATTCGTAAACATTTTACTATTGCGTCATCGGTGATAAGAGGACATATTAAATGAAGCCATCACATAATTAATAGAATGCAGCTATGACGCCACGATGAAGGAGACAAAGATCATGTTAACGACAATATGGACGAGGTCAGTTAAAATTATGATATGATATAACCATGGTGATTTTTATCAAGATTGGAAGGCTAAAGGGGAAATTAAGTAGAGGGTAAGGAAACACATAAATGGAACGATGATGCTATAAGGATAAGGTTGTATTGAGTTTGAGTATCATGTCGAATGTCGAAGTGTTATCGCTAAAAAAAAGGTCACCCTTTCCAGCGGCACATCCCCGGATACCCAATATACATAAGTGCCCCCCCCCCCCCCCCTCCCTCGAAAGAGAGTTGTCTTTGTTGTGAATATCAATAGAATTATAAACAAAGATTATTTCTGGTATATCGTATTTCTCATCAATTCATTAAACACTGCGATTCAATTTTATAATGTAGCCAATTCTTAAGAAGCCAGTTGATGGACACAATGAGGCAAGACCTATACCAGTCGTTGCTGTCTTTGACCAAACTTTCTAGTTGGTCGCCAATATTAACCTATTACTAACACCCAAAACAATAACACTTCATGTGAAATCATATCAACTGGGATTTCTTTCACCACGTATATACATGCCAAGCAAGTATCCATGCGTAACCATCAGCAACAAACAACGAAAAAATATACGGCTAAAATTATTCGATCAGACCGAAAGAATTACCACAGGACTTTGGTATTATCTAGAGATTGAACGGGATACTTTATGGCTCTTGTCGTGCTTGTGGTCGGAGTTTGCAACAGGAAATATAAATTGCATAGCATATCATCATTTGGGTAACATAAGCTTTGAATCAAGTGAATAAATTGTTTTTGCACCGCCTCACGACCGGAACTTTTAAAGAATCACCACAGGAATTGTGGGACGACCTCATGAGGGCACCAAACTGTCACGGTAAAGTTTGATGAATGCTCGGTCATTACGTTACAGAATCAAGGTTTTAGGAATGCAGCTGGATTGTTAAAACTATTAAATACGAAGGGTTTTACTCTTTCATTTTAGTCGGTAATATGGAATATAGTTTATCTAGATAATCTTCACTAGGAAAATAAGCGCACGATATACCGTTCCTTCATGTGTCAAATTGTTGTCCCCCCCCCCTTTCTTGTTTGTTTGTTTGTTTGTTTGTTGTTTATAAAAGTATTATCTGTTCTTTCTCCATCTTCCCCTTGATGATTCAGTTCTAATGGTATTCATTTGTGTTTGATTAACTCCCGGATATTGGATTACGTGCAGTTTTGATTCGTGAGTCCGATACCGAAACAAGCCCAACTGCATGCGCATACCCTGATACCACCATTTTCATTCCCTCCTCCCTCTCCCCACCCCATCCACCTTTCTCTTTCTCTCTCTCTCTCTCTCTCTCTCTCTCTCTCTCCCTCCCTCCTTCTCTCTCTGTCTCTCTCTCTTTTTCTCTCTCTTTATCTCTCTCTCTCTCTCACTATTATTGTCCCTCTCCCTCTCTCTCTCTCTCTCTCTCTCTCTCTCTCTCTCTCTCTCTCTCTCTCACTCACTGTTAAAAAAAAAATGCCGTTTTTTCACGGGAAATTTCCTGGCAATCAGGATGCCGGGAATGCCGTTTTTCCACAGTACATGTAAAATAACAAGTTCCCTTTTTTGTTTGTTTATTTGTTTGTTTTTGTTGTTTTTTTTTTGTTTGTGTGTGTGTGTGTTGTTGTTTTTTTTTTTGTTAAATAGTATAAACTTTAATTTCTAACAGGAAAATCTATGTAAATTAAAACGGAACTATGGAAGCGATTGGTAATTTAACAGGCTGGGTAACTTGTTAAAATATGAGAAAATGGTTTTTAACAGTGTTTTATGTCGGGCGATTGTAAATACATGTATATGCTGATTTCCGGTAAACCAACAAACTTGCTGTTGTTTTACAGGAAAAGGACTGTAAAAGTGAAATAACGGCAATAACTTGTAATTTCAAGGGCCAAAAAACCTGTAGTTTTACAGTTATTTTTTACAGTGCTCACTATCATTCTCCCTCTCCCTCTCTATTTCTTATCTCTTTCTCACTCCCTACTAAATCTTTCTCTCTCTCTCTCTCTCTCTCTCTCTCTCTCTCTCTCTCTCTCTCTCTCTCTCTCTTTCTCTCTTTCTCTCTCCTCATATCATATCAATTTCTTCATGGATATACTCTTTCGGAGCTCCACGGTTTCTTACATCTGCCTGTCCATCGGTCTGTCATCAGGACATTAACATAATATGACAACCAGACCACCTCAGATGTCCATCTTCTTAAAGCCCACGCCAATTGGTCAACCCCGGTTGATTGGCAGAATTGTGATTTGGAATTCGAATTTAGGATCAACTTAATCCCCTTAACGAGAGAGTTCGAATTATTATGGATTCTGTGAACTAATTCCGTGACTCCAGACTGGGATATGTTGCAGAGGTCAAACCAGTTAAATAAACAAATTATACAATTTTTACATCTTGCTTCACAAATCTCTCTTCCTATGATTGATGAATCTTGCTTATAAGCAATTACAATTATGGCATATTTTTTATCCCTGTCGTCTAGTGTCCTTTCGCTATTCAATCATGTCAGCAAATTTATATGTTTATTAGAATTGTCCTATTTTCTGACAATATCTTAAAAATTGGTTCGGTGTGGATGGACAACAAATATGAAATACAAATCCGACTTATGCGACACTACAGATTTATCATCTGCACAGTTTTCATTTCATTTTGTCATGAATATTGTTACATTTTATTTTCACTTTCAGTATATATTGTTGATGATATCAGTGCAAGAACTACAGGGGAAAGGGGGCAAGGGGGAACGTGCCCCTCCTCTAATCAAATGACAAAAAATAGAAAGGAAGAAAGAAGAATAGAAATATAGAGACTAAAGAAGAGGGGCGAGGGGAACATGGAAAGGAAATACTACCATCCCTTTCCATACCTCCTTCTAATTATTGGTCCCCCTCCCCCTCCATGATGCCGGAGCCCCCTCGATGTCTGGACTTACGCTACGCCACTGGACGATATTGTTTTATTAGTGTTGATTACGATTGTGTAATTACATGTAACAGTTTGCTATCGTCTGATCTTCGCACAAATAAGGCACCTGAATAACTGAATTTTAAAAAAGCTTTCAATCAATAATCAATTTTTCAGATTGAGAGAGAGTTTAAGGAAGAAATGCAAGAGAACAAAATTGTTTGATAGGTATGGTGGAGTCGCCAAAGTTCCCCACCCCATCCAATGCAGTGTCTTGCTGGTTACAAGGCCTGGTGACGAGGCCTGATGAGATGCACGTCTGACGGAGTGAATGTCAGAATTAGAATTCCGGGTCAACCCCAGATCAAGATGAGATCTCTGGGAGGGGGGTGACTCAAGACCAGATCATGTGACTGACGAGGATTTACCTCCACCAGACGATGTCGGGCAGGTGTATGAAATCATAGACAGGTGATTGATAAACACCATTACCAAGGAGATAGGGGTGGATGACGAGGACGGAAGGGGGTAGGGGCTACACCCTATATACGCCCTCCAAACTTCACTTTAATTCCTACCTAATGCAGGTCTATAAATAATTAAGTATTCAGTTACCCTTTCTACAGTCAACTCCCGCCCAAGACCCCCCGCCCCTTAACCTTCTTTCAAAAAAGAAGGATGTAGATCATACAAAATGATTATAACAAGAGTTGTTTAACTCTCATTTTGCAAATTATTCGTTTGCTCTCCAAACAAATTCAATAAGTAATGGTTATGACTAATTACTAATCCCGGGACATTGTTGGAAGTGAGAGCCGTCCATTGAACAAGGTGATATCAAAAGTAAACCATGGTGTTCATCAAAGTTTTAGGCCCACATTTTAAGCATTTTTTGGGGGGGTTGTTTTTTGTTTGTTTGTTTGTTTGTTTGTTTGTTTGTTTGTTTAAACAATTACAGAGTCCATTACGTCCAGGAACGCCTGATATTTTAGAACTTTTTGTCGACAAATTTCCGAAATCGACGATACTTTTACCCTTGTCGATAAAATTGAAAATCTAAGGATCCCCTTTTTTTCTTGTTGAAAAAAAATCAAATTTGTTCCGACACTGTCCCTATTAAAATGGTCTAGCAACGCCCGTAATGATAGAATATTTTTCCCTAAATCCATGTCCTTGACTGTGGCTTTAATAATTTATCACTCATTGGTGAAAGCCACAAAGAATTTAGATTTTTTTTTCTTTCGGATGGTTCGTAATTTTCCATTACTGACATCACTTACCGCCCCCTCCCTCCCTAGTCGGTTCTTTAAACTCTTTTCCTGATTTATTCATAATCTTGATGAAAATCCGTAATATTGTGGACTTCATTTAATTTTATATAGCTTCACAATGAGTTCCCCTAATTGGCAACTCGGCGAAAAGATATTTGGTTTACGAGAATTTAGTAGATCGCCCTCGCCTCTAAATTCCCTCTTTTACATTTTAACAAGAAGATGATTATTTTCATCGCTCTCACGCTCTTTATGGTGATCTTTTCCTGATGAAAAAAAAATGCTTTAGGAATCATTTGATGTTTTCATCTTGGCTGTTACAGCTCAAAGTGCACTCGAACAAGAAACAGGCAACTGCTGTGATTTTCATCATCTCCTGGGATTTCTGTCCAAAGTGCGGCAAACATGAAGGTGGGTTCGAATCAAGCATTCGTGATATGATTGAAAGTATGATCACGATCTACTTCTTAATGACTCCAAAAAGATGATGTGAACCGACAACTGGTAAATATAGACCCTGACAGATCTAAGATCTATAAAAGTAGTTCTTTACCAGGCATCTTTATAGAAGATGATCATATAGAGATTTACAAGCGCCATCAGTGTTGTCGAAATCAAATGCGCAGTCTATCAGACCCAGATAAATTGGTCAAGGTCATGACTTTTGAAATCAATTTCAAGTGCATCTACATGGATTTATAAGGCCAATTAAATCATGACACCAAGTTCAGAAAGGAGGGGAGGGGGGGGGGGGGTAATCTACGATTTTACGAAAGCGAATGCGTATTCTCAACTGAATCATTAGACGTCATAAGGATTTGAAAAAGAAAGCAAATTAAGCCAACGTATTTTGGCTACTCCTGTGACTTTTCTCAGCACTGATGCGGGCCTACCCCACTACCCGCACGATACATGTAAAGGGGACATGAACGACAGTAGAAGGGGGCTCCCCCCCCCCCTCCACCCTCTGCATTTTTTACTGGGAAAAGGGCTATGTGCTCACTCTGGCATTCTTTTATGTTCATCACACCTCACATTCTCATTCTCTTTCTCTCTCTCTCTCTCTCTGTCTCTCTCTGTCTCTCTCTCCCTGTCTCTCTATTTCTCTCTCTCTGTCTCTCTATTTCTCTCTCTCTCCCATCTCTTTTCTCTCTCCCTTTCTTCCCTTTTCTCTATCCTCCCTCTCACTCCTTCCTCTCTCTCTCTCTCTCTCTCTCTCTCTCTCCCCTTTCTCTTTCGACTGCAAATAACGTTTTATTTGTTCAATCACCAAAATACATTTTCCTCTTTACGTTTCAGCACAAGATGGCTTAATTAGGAGAAAGAACACCCACAGCCATGAAATCTTCAGATGATTGATAAACCCCTGGCTTAGTGATGAAAGATGACCAGAATCTTCTAATGTATTATCACATGTGTTCTGTGAAATCACGTATCAAAACAGTCATGCACAAATGAGCCCCTGTATGTTTCAGTCTGAACAAATCACAGAATTCTGTTTTGCATTATTCTACACAACCCATATGTCAACGACAAAATCATACTTTAAAAAAAAAAAGTATTCACAATGTAAAGAGGGTTGGCTGAAAGACGGAAAACACAAACTTATTTCAGATATATGTTTTTAAATGATTCTGATTTCATTAAAAAATCCATATAAATATGAAGTCAAAAGTAAAGGGTTTCCTTAGTAATTAAAAGCCATTCATGCAATTGGTAAAATTCAGGTTGTTATGAGGTTTTCAGTATACACTGTATTTCCCTAAATCCAAGTAAAAAGGTGGGTCTAGAGAAATGATACATTTGGAAATCTGGCAAGTAACTTGGTATAGATCTATATAACAGATCACCTGACCTTATCGTAGTAAATTTACACTGCAAAAATATATATACATATATAACTCTAAATTTTATAATGTATTAAATACTCCAAACAGACTAGGATATCATACACTTTGTATTTCACTTTCCGCTTTTAAATATACTCTTTATTCACATAAATATTTACAGTACAATACTCAGAGTACACAAAGTACATAAATCATTCATATTTCCTATTACAGTCGATCCCATCTAATTTTAGTGAAGTCTAGTCATCGATATGCACTTGTTGACATTACAAACTCCCATTTTAAGAGAATTATTACCTATTCAGATTTCTTTTTTTGTTACTGAATCAGTCAAAGAAATAAACCTATTAACTGCTAACTTTACAGTGAAAATATATTCATGTGCATGCATAAACACACAGGAGGTTTCCAGTAATTGTACAGACGAACCTCCTTATAATAAATTCCTTGGGATCAAGGAAATTACCTTGTTGTCATTAAAAACTTATATCAGGGCTAAAACCATACTGAATACATAAAAGTGGACCAGAGAAAATATAATCTTGTCATAAAGAGAGTTTGTTACATTGCTCTTTATAATGGGGTTCCACTGTTAGCCCTAACGAAGGAAGACAAATTATAATACATGTACTTCAAAGTCAAATCAGCTTATTTTCAGCACAAAAAAAACTATTGTAATAACATGATTAATGATACATTGGGCTTGGCAAGAAATTAATACATGTACATGAATAAATGCAAGTACTGAGCTCTCAGGGCAATCCACAGCTGAAATTTTGTTTTCCCCAAGTCAAGCAACCAAACATTTTCACTTGTAGATGAAGGAAAGTGCAGGAAAACAAAAGCTGGTTGACTCTGACTGCCTGACAGTCATTGCAGAAGGGTAATAAAAATGGAGAACAAGCATCAAACACGTTTAAAACAATTGTAATATTTGGGCACCACCGCACCAGATTTGCCTTCTGACAAATAAGGCCCTAACTACAAAAAAAAAAATTGCACTCTATTTTGCAAGGTTAATAAAATTACTGTGACATTTCTTAGCATTCACAAACAAACAGCATAAAAGTGAATATCTAATTCTTGTCCATATTAGCATTTTCGGCAGAAGAAACAAACATACAGAACAGAATACTTGTTTTCCTTTATCTCAAAAGCAAAAGAAGATTCTACTGAGATAGGAATACATTAAAAATTGCTAGAAAGTACACTTATGTATTCACTAATTCAGTTTTCTGATTATGTCTTTTTTTTTCAGTATAAAAGTACTAAGTTATATCCCACATATTTCACTTTTTGACATTCTTCTTGTTTTACATACATGATGTTGAATTTTGGTCATATTTTCAGAATACTACTGTGTGACATTACACAAGTTGAAATTCTGATGATGCTTAATAATTAGAGTGCTTTTGAATGGCTAAGCAATAGCATTTCCCAATTTCCCTACAATTTCATCTTTGTTCACTGCTTTTACAGATAAAGATTTGAACTTATATAAAAGTTTTGTATACAGTTTGAATAACATTTGTGTATTTTGCAAACTCTCTTACATTGTGTACTTCCTCCAAAGATGGGCCTGTTTTCTGTGCTTCTGGTAGTTACATGTAGCTCATATGTTCCACTTAATGAATAGTCATTCTCCTGACAACAGTGGAAAGAAAACCAGCACCACTAGAGAAAGGTCAAAGCACTACATGTATTACCAATGTTGGCATCAAATTAGTGCTGTAGCCAAACCAACAAACCAACTAGGAATTGAAAAGACATGGCTCTTCCAAGCCAAACATGGCACACTTCCAAATCAAATATATCGGCCTAATTTCGCCAATCATAAACCTTCGCTACCATTTCATTTTGTTCTAGAATCACTCAATACACTTGTGAATTTTAATCACTACTGAATATTGAAATGATTATCTTTCACCCTGACTTCTCTGTTATTTCAACAAAATTTTATGATGGTTGTAATTTTGTTGTGTTTGATGGTACCAAAGATGAATTAAACTCATGTTTGGCAAAAATATTACTCTACCTTGACAAAATGAGCCCAACCAACCGAACTTATACATCAGGGTTAGATAATAGAATATTTCTTAAACCACAATAACCGGCACAATGGTTAGAGCAAGAAATTTACCTTTAGAATACCTCCGGCATGTTTTCTTGAGTGGTGTTGAATATTGTACAGTCAAACAAATTGCACTTTTAAACTGACAGCAACATCAGTCTGAAGTCCCCTTCTTTCATGAGACAAATCTGTAAAATCAAGCTTTAGAAAGGAACTTTCCAGAGTAAAATGGTGGTGACATGCAGGCCCTGCAACTCCACCTCAGGAAGTTTCCACATTGACTAAACTGCTGGTCTAATGCCTACCTTACAAAATTATTGCCTTGTCTTGTCCTTAAATCAATATCATTTAGAATCATGATTCACAACCCATTGATGTTAAGGATTACAAAATGCTGGTGGGGTGTACTTCCACCAGAAAATGGCAGATCTTTTGTGTACCTGGTGTGCAACTGTCCAATCACATATCTTCTCAGAATTTGGGACAGCCATTGACTTCTCAGTAGCAGAATCCAAAGCCAATTTGACTCTCTATTCACTGTAGATTGTAATTAATTATTCGGCGTGTATGTTCCATGCACTTCGTACAAGTGAAAAAAGTGACTTGGCAGTCCACGTTTGCTCCGTTAGTTGACGAACGTGGCCATTGAGTCCTCCTGTGACAGGATAGGCAAGCATAGCTCAGGCTTTTGAAGGGAAGAGTCGTATTAAGAAGATCATCCACAGGAAGATGATGGTTACACAGATGACTGGACCCCAGACCCACCAATTGCACGTCTTGTTAGCATGGACCTCCAGTCTCTCACTCTCTGTCTTCAGCTTGCCGTAGTTGGTCGAGGCCATCCTGTTGGATTCCTCTAATCTCTGTCAAAGAGGGAATAAAGAATAGATGTTACAAAATGAACACACCAGTGTTGGTACAGGACAGGTGTGAACATATAGATTTCATTAAGCCCCTAAATGTGGGGCATACTTTCTTCAGTATTGGATGATCCCTAGGAGGGGACATTCCGAAATGCTGCTAATATATTTTGGACAATCCATTAAAGTGATTGATTAACTTTGTGAAAAATTGCAAAATCAGCTCAAATGCCAGTGAATTGTGTGCAGTCCTCTAACTACATATATAATTAAGGATATGTGAAAGTATGAGAGAAAATGGAACCCGTTTACTATCCTAAAAAAGAGAAAATCGCGATCAATCGCTAGCGCTAGTTGCTCGGCTTCTTCGCTGCGCTGCAGTCACAAAAACCAAGCACCAGCGCTTAGCGATTTCAGAGCGGGTTTCCAGCCCGTACGGTATTCTGTGATAGAGCGAGGTATGCCAACCGTAAGAGTTCTTTAGGGTTCGGTGGTACTCTATCCCGACATCAATGTTCAATCGTAAATATCTTGATATATAAACGACCGATCAGCTTATAAAACTCAGGCGATTCCTGTCTGAGCTAAAGATTTGCAATTATGATTACAGCATTAGCTGGTACAGTGATTTTTTTTTTCAATCCTGAGCAAAGTTAATCAATGCCTTTAAAGATCTTTAATGAAATTCTTAACTGTCGCTGGGTATTCAATAAAGAGTCGAGTATAGGTAATATAATTTCTCAACTACACCATCTCTCTTTCCAATAACTAGAAAATATTTCTGAAGTGTAAAATGCACTGTACAATGCAGCCTGTTATGACACAGTAGATAAAGTGATGGTCTAGGAAAGGAATGACTTGAATTAGAGTGTCAAGCATTAAGCTAGTGCCCTTTGGTAGGGCATTCATTCACAATTAGATATCAAATTTCTGTAGGTCCTCTGGAGTTTATATACAAGTTTTATACTTGCTTTCTTATCAATCGGATAAAATAAACAATAAATCAATCAAGATCTTTTGTGAATTTCATACATACCCTAATGTCCTCCTTAACAATGCTACTGGCCACCATAGAGTTGTGTTTGAGATTTCTTGTCAGTGAGAGCATCTCCTCTGCTAGTTTCTCCTGGACGTTTTGATGATGTTGAAAAAAGGCATCCAGATCATCAGAGGCATCATTGGTACTTCCATCTCCCCTACGCATACAAGAAAAGGAACAATTATAATAATAAAACACACCAGTAATCATTATTGGATTTTTAATATAATGTGCTGTCCCTAAGTTCTGTGCCTTTCACTGAGTTTTAGTAGGGATATAGTACCATAAAACTGCTGTGAATGATCACCATCACCAACATCATAAAGGGATGAAAATACACATATGCTTTCAGATATTTGTAAGAGATCTACGAAAGCACTTTTCTTGGAAGATGGTCCAGAGACTTGAGGCAATTCGAGCGATCGCCAATAGGGTAAAAATGCCCGGATGCAGGTATCGGGGTGCGTTTGCTATGCAATGTGGGACAGCTTTTGTGACCTAGTTACTTCCGGAATCTGACCGGTCGGTGAGTGACCCGGCGGCCGTGCATAACCTCTCAAATCAGCTTTCCAAGATACGGCTTTGTCATTTAAGTCTCGAACAGAGCCGTCCGCAGCGGGCACCCGTCATCGCTTTCTGCCGGACGCCTCCCGGTCGCAACTCGCAAGGCTCAATAACGCTGTAACATTCAGCGGCTCTCTGTACTAGCAATTCCAATTCGAGTTTGCGTTTTCCGTTGCATGGAATGCCTCTTTCTGTCAGAAAAGCTTTCAGCTGCAGAACGGTCATATTCTTGAAGTCTTGAGAAACGCTCGCCATGACAATTCTACGATTACCTTAACTTTTATTAGATAAGTTTGAAGAAAAATTCCTGAAGTGTGTACCGCGGTTACTGTAACTTAGCATCCGTATACACCGAAAGTACACAGGTCCCGGAAGTTGAATGAGAATTCGCCAAAAACGGTACATCCGGGCATTTTTAACCCTATTGGCGATCGCTCGAATTGATCGAAAGGAATTGGGTATTTCCAGAAATAAGGGTCCCACTTTGTGACATTCTTGGTGTCCTGCTTACATATGAAACACACAGGTTTTCGTGACTCTGAGTGTAAGATGCCAAATCGTGGAGTCAAGCCGCAAAGTGATTCTGAGCATAACATTGCATCTTCACTGTTAGAATAGTACTCAATCTTACTCCACTATTTGTCTCTACCCAGAGCCACAAAAAACCAGTGTGTTTGATATGTAACAGGGAACCAAAAATGTCACAAATTAGGACCCTGCTTTAAGGAAATACCCATTTACAAGGAATGAAAGAGGTGGGAGTTGATGTAGATCTTATTGAGTAGTGATATAGATATTCTGAAAAAAGATGTACAGAGGGGTACATGTAAGTGCCACTGATTTCAAAGCTATCATGCTTACCTAATAATGCATTCCTCATGCTTATCTAATAATGCATTCCTCCAGCAACACTGTATTTATTTCATAACAATGGGGTTGTATGGCACACTTTTTATTCCCATTACTTATTATAACTGACAAAGGTCAAATGTAAAAAAAGGGAAATGTCATTAGAAAAGAGGTTCGGTTGATTATCTGGATACCAGTAGGCCTAATATTCATTGTGATTAATCATGATAGCTCCAAAAGCTTTTTGGTGGATGTAAGGATCACATTCAAGAAATAAAAGTAAATATTAGTCCTAAATCTTCAATGTACACCAATATTCTAGTAATATGGAATAGACAAGTGTGGGGAAGAGAACTGTTGTATTCTTACCTTCTTTGCCTCAAACCATTTGAACTTGAAATACTGTCTTCCTGTTGCAAAAAATAAACAAAAAATTATATTATCAAGCTATTGCCAAGCTGGGTTTGTGGATTATACATTGTTTTGTGTAATCTTAATATCCCAAACTCTTCATCTATGACCTTTGACCTTGATGATACAAGAACCCCTATTATTCAGTGAGGTTTATCTTACATAGTCTCATACATTTATTACTAACTGACATCTTTTTATGAATTACATTACATTTTGTAAAAATAATTGATACTCACTGTCACACTAGTACAAAAGCATAAACTTTCTATCACTATCAAATATTGCAGAAGGAAAAGAATTGTTAACTTGTGGTTGCTTGAGAAGTATCCTGGAATTTCATCAATATATCACCTACTATTCACCTCTGTCTCACATAATAGATACTCACATCTCCTAGTAGCTCTTTCCTCATCTCATTAGCATATCTGGCCGAGAGCTGTTGATGAAGGTCCTTGGATCTCTTCACTGATGGAGAGTTGGGATGCTGGATACCTGAAGTCTTGGCCGGAGCTAGCAGCTGTGTTTTCATTGCCTTCTCACTGGCTGACGGCTGCCATTTGGAAAATGATTATAAAAGATCTAAACCAGATTTCGGCTAAGCTTGGCTTTTAATGGTTGTATGATGCACGCTTCGGTGGCAATTACTCTGGGATCATTACCCTACACAAATCCAATTCTTAAGGTGTACCAATCACCTAAAAAATAATTTGTGTACAGCTAGAATGTATAAAATCAACCTCAAAACACTTAACCTGGCCTTTTAAGGGTAACGGTTAAGGAGTATGAAGAAAATGTATGAAAACAAAAAAAACACTCGCGCAGAACCCAATTTCGAGTTCGGTTCCACGATTGCCATAATTCTATGCGAGCGAGAACAGGTGCTTCACTAGTCTCCTCACAAGTCACTATTTTGTTTATTGGGAGTGTATTTCAACTTACATTATCTTTTTATAGAATCAACATTTGAAGCTCATATTTTCAAATATAGTATAGAGACATGGAACCCCTAATATACAGAGCAATATATTTTTTGGTGATTGGTACCCTTTAACTTCAACGCTAGATCAAAAGCTATACCAAACCATAAACCTAAACCTTAACCTTACCTAAAATCCAATTGCAACCCTAAACCTGTATCTCTGAAGAAATATAAGCCTGGATCAATTGTTACCAGAGCTGTTGTTGAAGCACTATTTTAACCCTTTCGAGACAATTGACCACATTTCGTGGTTTGGCTCAATAACTTTTGATTCAGAGCTCAAAAAAATATACCAGATGCATGAGTAGAAAGAGCAAAAATTTCTGCTCACACTATTTACATTTTTGTTGCATGACCATATTGTGTTTGATGCCAGGAATTTTAAAAGTGAGAATAAGCATTAAAATCTTTAAATTGGCACTCACTGAGAGGTTCAAAATCATTGTTTTTTTTTAAAAAATCGGCAACATTTTAACTTTTCAACAAAATTCCTAACCATGTATATTGTCTTCAAAGACATTACACTTTATTACAACCATGCAGCACTAAAAGAAAACTATTATTGTTGCCAATTTGAAGAACAAATATGATCAATTTAGCCCTTACATAATTCCTGTCCTGAAAGGGTTAATACTAGTCTGTCAGCCATTTCTGGTTCAGAAAATAACACATGCTCATTAGGTACCATTGATGAATGTTTGTAGCTCACAGTAATTTTCCATTTGTTCAAAACAAGTCTAAATGATTTACTTACTTACAACTCTGAAAGGTTTCACCAAAAAACAACCTACATTAAGTGGTTCGGAAACAGTCGTCAATCAAAAGATCTTACCAATTTTTCCATCTGGATGACTTCTTTCAGAAAGTCCACCTTCTTGTTGTAATCCTGCATCAGTTCTGCAGCTGGTTTCCTGCACAATGGGGAAATATAAGAAAAGAATAAGTGTGCTGCATATCATCAAATGCTAGTGATAGTCATTCTAGCTAAAGATAATCTTTAGATCAGGTAAATACTGGAAAATACAATTTTTCAAGAATCTAATGAATTAAATGTAAGCATAAGCATACATTGTTCTTAAATCCCAACTTCCAATTTCAGAAGTTGATCCTCTTAGTTGATTTCTATTGTAATCAATTTACTAACTACCAGTATATCTTTATGTTTCACCAGAAAGAAATTAGCTGCACATGGAGATGGAGTGTTAAAAGCAGAGGCTGTCTACAGTCAGTATGATTCTCAAGAAATAATAAAAAGGCATCCAGAATCCTCTTTTTGAAAAAGTCATGATAAGAAACTTTTACATGTTTCATGTTTTCTTTCCAGTTGGTGAACAACAATGAAATTACATTCTATTGTACTTACATCTGCGATTTCTTCAAGTCTGCCAGCTTATCTTGTAATGCACAAACATACTGAGGAGAGAAATAAAAATGAAGAATACGTTAACTACATTTGTCATTTTTTTGTCAACTCTAAAAGTACGACTATGGAGTTTATCATTGAAGTTTTTATTAAGAAGTATTAGGATGGGTGGTTGCATTTCCGGACACTTAACAAAAATTAGCCTGTCAATTTTGCCATCAGATTTTACGAAAAACATGCATCAACTAACACTAAAACCAGAGAATATTTGCAATTCACATGATTTTCAACCTACATGTACCGTATCCTGGGAAAGATTTGTGACAATTTGCATGAAAAGTTGTTCGATTTACTGTTTAAAAATGACCTGTCTGGATTAACAACCTGTCCGGAATTACAACGTCTGGGTATACTTGCACGCGTATATACTTCTGTCTATGCGTGCGACAGTGGGAGATATTAGCACAATTAAATTTAGCATGCTGCGCCAGAACCACTCAGCGTTGCACTGCCTTGTCCTCCGTTCATCTACCAATACCATGTCTACAGCGCACATTCACTGCAGATCTCGCCGCCTTTAAAATGCTAATCACACAGCAAAAGCTACACGTGAACGGTAAGTAAATCCACATCAATGTCACCATAAATTGTATTTTTTTCATGTTTCTCATGATCCGATCATTGAATTGTACAAGATTTTTAATAAATACGATTCTGATGTAGATCTAATGTACACCAAATCTTGTATTACAATCCAGAGATCAGACAAGAGGGCATAGTAAAAAACTGTTTATTCCTAGGACCAAAACTCAGAGGTACAAAAATTCTTTTTATGTACGAATACGTAAACCATGGAATAATCTCTCTAACGACACCATCACTGCCCCGAGTGTGCACAGTTTTGAAGTAGCATTGGATAGGTGCTGGAAAAATGAGCCGATTAAGTACGACTATGAGCATGATGAGTCGCCTGCACCAGGAAATGATCCAGCCATCTTAAAAAGGAAGAAGAACTTGGAACTGAATACAGAGGCCTAGTGCCTGCGTTCAGTATCTTCCCTAGGTATCCCTAGGTAAGTGGTAGGATGGGCTGGAAGAGGAAGAGTTTAGCAAACTCCGAAGGTGGTTTGCAAGGATCACCATGGAAATGGATGAATCTTGCCCACTGATGTTTTTGTTTACTTGTCTCTCCGAACGGGAGACTGCTTCCCCTGTGTGGCTTGATGTTCAATGTCAATTATTTTATATATAGGGCCTAATTATAAAACATCAAGCACGTGTGGCTAAGCTAACATTCGATAGCGCATCGCAGCGAAGATACACCACCCCAGCAGTGTCGGCAGCGCAGGCAGCTGAAGCTTGCATGGCAAGAAACAAGAAAAAATTATGCACTTGCCTTTTCAAGACGCCAATCTCCTGATCTGTTCTCTGCAGCCATCTCTTCACACCTAACTAGAAGGCGTTGAAAATTTACTTCTTCACGAGACGCCGGCATCTTAAATATTTAAATGAATTATTACGATAGCTTTAATCTTGAGTTTACCGGTGGGCGACGTGGCAGGGACTTCGACAGTCTCAGACTCAGATCAGGGATGGGGCAAATTTCAATGGCAAACTGAAGACACTGAGCAACATTTTGTAAATCAAATGTGATAGCCGATTTAAGTGTGGCGGAAGTAATGAAGTTTTAGCGATTGTAGCCATCTCATTATTCCACTGCTCTGACTGTACATAAAAAATAGACGGCCTCTCTGAGTCCTTTTCTTACTTTCTTTCTTTTAAAAAAATCTTTTTGGTTATTTTCATAATATTTCATATTTCCTTTTTCCACACTGTTATCTCTCACACCCACCCCCCCCCCCTTCTCTCTCTCTCTCTCTCTCTCTCTCTCTCTCTCTCTCTCTCTCTCTCTTTATCTCATTCTCTCCAAATCCTGCCATTTTCATGGGATTTTTTGTTGTTGTCAGGACAGCAAACCTACTTACATACCACATGATGGCATACTTTCCCCTAATTTCTGTATGAACATTGCCATACAGGCATACTTTCTGAAAAGGCAGATATACGTGCAGTGGCGGATTCAGGCAGGGGCAGGCCCGCCCCCTTTAATTTTTTTGTTTTGTGATTTTTACCGTGGGAGGTACGAGCCGTTATCTTTCTCTCAAAATTTGCTCATTTTAGGAATGAAGGGGATAACCCCCTCCCACACCCTCATCGCTGGCACCCCCCCCCCCCCCCCCCCCACTTCAAATTCCTGGATTGGCCACTGGATATATGGTATGATCAAGCTAGCAAGGTGTGGTTGATTTGCATTTGCACCCCCCCCCCCTCAACATGCACCCACTGCGTCTAACACATTAAGCATCAGCCTAATATTTTTTTAGGAATGGGGTAGTCGATAGGGCACTCTTCTGTGAACCAACTTCATTGTTGTAATCTAGCAAAGAAAAACAAATTATGCCTCATCATAGCTTTCACGAACGATATTTTTTTTAAAGAATAAGATGCATTACTATCATAAATGTAATATGCACTGGTGTAGACAGGGGGTTACAAGGGGGCATTGCCCCCCCCCCCCTATTAAGCCCCTAAAAAAAAAAAAAACGAGAGCGAAAAAGTGGGGGAAGTGAGAGAAAAAAACCTAAAAAGGGCACTACGAGCAGTTATCTTTCTCTCAATATTTGCTAAAACTTCAAAGTATTCGTGCTTTGCATAGGAAGGGGGAAATAATTCCCCCCTCCCTGCACCCACCCCTTTACATACAGTGCAATATTGCATCCAAATAACTGAAAAGCAGTTCGGGTGTCGAACTAACTTTCCGCCTAAAAAAGGGTGCTACAAGCCGTTATCTTTCTCTCAAACTTGCTATAAAACGTCAGAGCTTTCGTGCTTCGAGCGGGAGGGGGGAAACTCCCCTCTCCCTGCATCCCCCCCCCCCCCCCGGGGAGTACACTTCGCGTGTTCACAACCACCCCCTAAAATGAAATCCTGGCTAAGCGGATGGATCCTTCATGTCTGCCCCCCCCCCCATTGAAAAATCCTGGCTACGCCAGGCAATATGAATATGTGTGAGTGTGTTTGATTTTGTTCTGTCTTGTTTGTTTGATTGTTTGTTTGTTTGTTCTTGTTTTGTTTACTATTATTTATTAATTAGGCCCCTATCTATTTCCTTTATTTGCATTTTGTTTTGTTACATTTTGTAACAAATTTACCCCACGATCGATCGCTGACACCGAATATACCACTCAAATTGGTAATACATCAAATTATTTCGGCCTGTAAAATGTGATGCTAAGTTTCTCGATTGTTATGAATGTGAGTGAGTGAGGCTTTGACTTTTAGCTTCTAATTGGTCTTCTCCTCTTAGATTTTGTAAGTTACAATTTCAATTTATATCTGTATTGAGTTTCTGAAGGATTAGATAATGTAAATATGTATTTGTAACGAACGGATTAGGATATGGATAAACGTTTTGTAAGACTCGGAAATTACTCTCATTAACTTATAACAGTCCCATATGTTGAAATTTTTGATATGCTGAAAGTAATAGAATGGAGCTTCGCTGAATGCATGATTACGCACTGAGCCACTCATAGGCCCTTGCCTGTGTGGGACTGTGTCCAATATTCACTGCTGCAGCAGTCACAAACAGACAACAAAATTGCTCTGAGCAAGATTTAATTTTCTTAAATTTGCTAGATTACCTGATTCAGGGACTCTTCAACTCTTACTGTGCGACAAATTTGGGGATTCAGAATTGAAAATGAAATTTTAAATAATTATTTTCCTCTCAATCATGTATGAATTGTCTAGACCATGTAGACTGGGAAAAGGCCCGCTGATACACACAAAAGCTATTGAAGCCTATTTACCCGAAAAAACTAGTCTGGAGTACAAGGTTATCTTCAGATAAGCTTGTACATGTAAAAGTGGCACTGAGCATTCTTCAATCATAGCTAGCTAGCTTTACCACTCACACATGTGCAAGGTTATTATAGATAACTTTGCACTTCATACCACAGAGCATTGCCTCTCGTAGAGAGTCTGTAATCTCTAGCAGTAGCAGCTATGTGTGTAACTCCAGGGAGCTCCACCACCGCCGACGTTAGGGCCTTAGGCTGTGGAGCTCCAGGTATGGTTGTGGATCCAGTGTCCGAACACTTATCAGAAAATCAACGATAGCAAATAAAATATCAAACGAATATCTGTCAAACTTACATAATGAATGCTCAAAGTCCTACAGAAAAAGAAGTTGATGGAATTTTAAAAAGACAAAGTAGATTTAATACGATACTCCCTTCCGAGTGAACCTCTTCCCAACGACGCGGCGTTTTGGTCCCTTGAAAAAGGTACTGTATTTCCGAACGTGTGAAACCTATGGGAAAAAGACACAACCTTTGTTTCAATAGTGTGGTTTTCATACGCGTAGTCCGACGCGTATGAAAACCCATTTTAGGCGCTTAACTGTACACGTTTGGTAATACAATCCTTGACTATACAAATAACCAAAATCTTCCTTGCCCATTAGTTTGGATCACTCAATTTTGGCTGGTAGGATGAAAATTTGTACTTAATTTCAGGAGAAATACTATAACTATCAGTCTGGCTTTTTGATTTCACGATTTGACGATTATTTCGATGAAAAAATGGATTTTCCTCGCTGAGCCTATCTTCCCCCGTACTGTATCGTCGATTCAAATGACTCAATCACACCGTGCGATCGAGTCATTTGAATCAACGTTATACAGTACGCACCATGTGATTGAGTCATTTGAATTGATATTACGGTACAGGGGAAGATCAGCTCGGCGAGGAAATTTCATTTTTATTCATCGAAATAATCGTCAAAGTGTGAAATCAAATGCCAGACTGATAGTTATAGTATTTCTCCTGAAATGTAAGTACAAATTTTCATCTTACTTGCAGAAATTAAGCGATGCAACCAACCAAACTAATGGGAGGAAGATTTTGGTTATTTGTACCTGGAGCTCCCTGGAGTTACTACGTGTGCTGTGAAGAAGCAAGATCGTCGGCCCAAAACAGCCTGAAATTGAAAATTTCACTTGAGCAAGGTGATAAAGATCCTACTGAAGAATTTGGCATGAAATCAGCTTTTCTGTCATCTTAAAATGTAGAAGGAAGTATTTTCACAAAATTTTGCCTACCGGTATATTAAATTGGTGTTTTCACCTCTCCAACTTGGAGGTCGCGACCACCGGCAAAATTGACACAGCCCCACACCTCGCATTATTGTGAGTGAGCCCCACATAGTGATGGTTCTATGAATGTAGCAATGTCGGACGGATAAAAGGGTCCAATTTTTTTTGCCTCTTGCAAGTTGCAGTATGATAGTATCGATGATGTTCTGAAAAGAAATGCAGTTAACCTTGCATAACTCGAAGTCGCTTAAGTCAAACTTTCCTTAAGTCCATTCAATTTTTTTGACCAAACTATGTAAAATATGTCTTATTTACATTTCCTTAGTCAAATTTTACATAAGTCAAACTAGTTTTTTGTGGTCCCAACAGATTTGATTTATGCAAAGTTACCTGTATTTCTTTACTTACAACTGCGTCACCATTTTTAGATTCACTCTCATTTCAAAATTACATTTGTAAATTTCATAATATTTAAAGGGAAATCCAACCTTAATAGCAAGTTGCTCTTAAAGAAAGAGGAAAAATCAGAGAAGCAGTTTGGTGAAAGTTTGAACGAAATCGGACAAGCAATAAGAAAGTTATGAATTTTTGAAAGTTGTAATCACTATGCATATGGGAATTTCAAATTGGCCGAATAGGTAATGTCACTGTGATGTATCTGTGGACAACTCCCCCATTCGCTCTAACACACAAAATGACTAAAATGTCACTTTTTTCCAAAATGCATTACTCATTAGGATTTTTTCGTTCATGAGGACCTATAACAATATGGTATCTCCAATATATTTTGAGTACTGCCCCGAGGGTAAAAGCGCCTCGAAGAAAACCGCAAATTAGTGATATTTTTGTGTACGACAAATGGGAGAGTTGTCCACAGAAATGTCACAATTGACTCACCAAACTGCCAATTTGAGATTCGTATAGATGTAGTGATCTCATTTTTCAAACATCCATAACTTTCTTAGTCCTTGTCCGATTTCTTTCAAACTTTCACCATCCTTTTTTTCTTTTTTTTCTGCTTTCACACAAATCATCTTACTACCAAGGTTGGATTGCCCTTTAATCAAACTTGTGATCAGTAGAAGCGTACGTCCAATTTGGGAGACTCCCTCCCACATGGGAGATGGTCTCTGATAATGGAGACTTTGCTAAAAAGATTCATGAGGACAATAGAAAAACACCAATAACAAGTCCCTTTTTCTCAGCCAAATTTTTTCCTAACTGAGGTCAGAAGCCCATTTGTTTTGTGTGTGTATCACAACAAAATATGTTAGATTCTATGAGAACAAAAGTAGACAGTCAATAGGAGTAACTTTTCATGAGCAATCTGCTTATCACATTTTCAAATTGAGCCAAGGTGATCCCTTTGTAGCAAATGTAAACAAAGAAAATTAGTATCCAAAATGGGAGATTGTCTCCGAAACAGACTACCAAAATTCTTGACAAAAGTCTCAAATGGAGACAGTCTCCCATAATGGCCGAGTGGTGACACGACATTTGCTCCTGCGACATTTGCTCCTCCGTCCATATCTCGAAAGGTCAAAGGTTAAGGTCAAGTTCATGATTTGGTTTTTTGTCAAGAACAATGTGAAGATTAGGATTAGGGTTAGGGTTAAGGTTAGGGTTAGGTTTAGGTTTAGGATTAACATGGCAAAGTTAGACCGGAGCAATTGTCGCAGGAGCAAATGTCATGGAACCTGGCCGAGCGCCTCTACTGGTGATCTAGGTCTACAAGGCGAAACAAATTTCAGGTTTAAATTCAAGGTCAAAGATTAATTATGGTCAGTTATGCTGCAAAAAAAAACTGAGAGATCTCTTGTTGCTAAAGTTTTTTATTCAAAGTTTTTTTTACATTTCCTACTTGGAGTATTTCCCTAAAGTTTATTAAAATTAGAACCAAGAACCAAGACACAAGTGTCACTGAGTTTCTAAGATTATTGAGGGTAGATTTCAGGTCAAAGGTGCAATATTGTCGATTGAGGAAGGCTAAGTTTTTTAGGAAATCAGGTTTAAGTTTTTTAAAAAATGATAATCTCATCTTCCAAATTCTATGAAACTTCAGACTTGTACACATTGGTTATTGAGTGACAAATATGGAATAGACCTAAGTTTGAAGTCAGAAGTCAAAAGTCAGTTGAGGTCATTATGCTGTGAGAACTTAACATTATTTATGGTTTTTATTCTTTTTTCTAATTACCAAAATTTTACCCTGAAGTTTGATAGACATGGACACAAATTCATATAGTCTAATAGTAATACCAATGATAATGCAGGATATTTCAGGCCGAATATCATATATTATGGGTGAAATAAGGCAGTTTGATTAGGGTTAATTTTTTTAAGGAAAATTGTTAATATTCCACTTTTTATTAAATTCATTTTGATAAAACTTACAGGTTGTAACCCTTGAGAGGATTGACACATCCATGTATGTCAAACTTGTCAAAGATTAGATTGGGGTCATTAGTGAAAAGACTTCATGAGTGATAACTGAATAGACTTCAAATTTGGCTTACATAGTGTAATGGATTTTGGTGTAACTAGTAAAATTTTTGAAATATTTTTTTTTTAAGGGAGAATGATAAGCTGTTGCCTGGCTGTGGTTTGGCAGTGATGTGCTTAGTACTTAGGAATGTAAATTTACATTAGTTGTGACACACACTCAAAGGAAAACAGTTTCAAACAGTTTCTGCTATGGGGGTGATTCCTCTGCCTCTGAATTCCAGGGATTTGTGAAATGAGTTCGACTAAATCTTAGGAAGCTTTCCTTGCCAAAAACTGACTTCATAAGTATTCTTTACCCGTTGACGCCTGAATTTCCTCATTTCCCTGGGCATAATACGGGACAAACTAGGTTCAAATTTGCAATGTATCAAAATATGATCTATGTTTTATTTAGTATCTCAGAAGTATATTGATGATAAAAAATACATATTTTTACATCTTTTCAGGACAATGGATGTTCTCCTACATCGCTCTCCTATGGTATTTAGGCAGACAGGCTCAGTCCTGTTGAAGTTTGCTTCCCGGCCAAGAGAAAACATGGGAACTGTTTTGGGGTCAAGTAGAGTGCTTGGTGACATTACTGCAAGGCCAGCAAGAACTGTTTGCATTGCCTCAGTAATTTCAGACTTGAAGAGAGTGAACCTTACTGAGTTACACCCATGCCTAAGAGTTTCCTCAGAATTAACATGCTCTGGGATCTACAGAAGTATTGTGAGGACATGCTCCAGTGAAGCAGTCACCAAGCGGCGTGTGATTCCTAATGAAGCGAGCAAGAAGTATCTAGCCAGCATTGGTCTTGACTGTGACAGGTTACAGAAATCTCGCCCCACCGTGCTAAAACAGAATGTGAGCAACCTCCAGCAGCATGTCGACCTCCTTAGGAGCCTAGGTCTGGAAAATGCAGACATCATCAACATCATCTACAAGGAAGCAGCATTCCTGAGGAAAGATGTGAAGTCTGTGTATGAGTTGGTAGATTACCTGAAGAACACAGGTCTGAAGGATAGCGAGGTTGCCAACATCTTCCAGCGGGCACCTCGCTTCTTCAGCACTCCAGAGACAGTCATGGACAATATCGAGTATATGAAGTATCTGGATGTCACAGATAAGAATATCTGCTATACCCTTATTTACACTCCATCAATGTTCTACCGTGTTCAAGGTGGGGTAGAGCGGGTAGCTTCGTACCTCAAGCAAGTCATGATGGAGGAGAAGTTTTTTGGAGACCAGAATCGTGTCATCCGTTACATCATGCGGAATGATCCAGCCCTTTTCATCCGTCAGGTTTCTGAATTGGAAAACAACGTGAAGTTCTTGAAAGAGATTGGGTTTCACGGCGAAGACCTGATATCTATCATCAGGTACTGTCCCAGCTCGGTGCGGATTGGAACCGAGTTCCTCAAGTCTCGACTGGAATACCTCCAGAAGCATCTGTCTCTGACCAGTGTGGCACTGAAAGACCTCATTCGAAGGCATCCCCAGTTGCTTCATGCCAGCGTAGAGACAATTCAATCTCACATTGACATTGTTCTGGAACTTGGTTTCACTAAGGAGGATATGGTGAAGACTCCTAGAATCTTCTCACGTAGCCTGAGCTCAATCAGGACCCGCTATGAAGAACTAACTGCAGTAGGTTGCAAGCCTAATCTAGGATCCTTCATTTACTCCAAAGAAAGGCATCAACTGCTAGTGCTGAAATTCAAGATGAACCAACGCAAGAAAGACAGAAAGACCAATGAAATTGAAGACTAGATGGTATTTTATGTAGTTGATTTTATTTTATGTTTTGAACTTTAAGTTAATCTCAGAGCTTATTGTCTCAACAAAAAAAAAATGCATGACTGTTTAGTAATGATGGTTTAAATATGCCATATATGCTTTAAAAATAAAATAATGTAAAATAGTTACAAGCTTGATGATACCCAAGAAGGAAGAAAGAAACAACACAAGAGTGAAGTGAATTTTAAAAAAAAATAAAATTGGAGAAAAGTTATGGTCTTGTGCCAAGAATGAAATATTTTTGCTTGGAAGATCAAGTCAATATTTATATTTCTTTAAATATTTATGTGGGTTATGCACAAATCATCCACAAGAGAAGATTTCTGTACATACTGGAATATAAAATTTAAAGATGCAATTAGAAGCACAGCTTCAAAATTATTTTTTCCACTATTACAATATACCCATGTGCCAAAGAGTGCAATTTGCAGTTTATCTTATAAGTTATCTCAAACAGCTATTGTCTAAATTTTTCACTCAGTCTTTTCATGAACAGTTTTAATTATGAAGATGGGCTTGTTATAGTATTTACCAGTAATTTGGAATGCATGTGATCTACATTTCCAAAATAGAAACAATGATGTACCATTTCTTTCCTTTTGTAGGGGAGAGAGGTGGACTGATGTGTTGTCAGTTTAATTTTAATGGACCTTATTTTTATGCCTCCGCCCACCGTAGGTGGTAGCCGGAGGCATTATGTTTTCGGGCCGTCCGTCCGTCCGTCCGTCCGTCCGTACGTCCGTACGGGTTTTGTTCTCGCGATAACTTAAAAACCGATTGACGAATCAACTTCAGACTTGGCTTGAGTGTGCACATGGGAGGGGCGATGCGCTGATTAGATTTTGGGGTCATGAGGTTAAAGCTGAAGGTCACAGGGTTCAATAAAATACATTAAAATGGCTTGTTCTTGCAATAACTTAAGAACCATTTGACGGATCAACTTCAGACTTGGCTGGAGTGTGCATATGGGAGGGGCAATGGTCTGAGTAGATTTTGGGGTCAGGAGGTTAAAGTTCAAGGTCACAGAGTTCAATAGAATACATAAAAATGTTACATGAAAATGGGTTCGTTCTTGCAACTTAAAAACTGACGGATCAACTTCAGACTTGGCTGGAGTGTGCATATGGGAGGGGCAATGCCTTGATTTGATTTTGGGGTCATGAGGTTAAAGTTGAAGGTCACAGAGTTCAATAAAATATATTAAAATGGCTTGTTCTTGCAATAAATTAAGAACCATTTGACAGATCAACTTCAGACTTGGCTCATGTGTGCATACGGTAGGGGCAATGGTCTGATTAGATTTTGGGGTCATGAGGTTAAAGTTCAAGGTCACTGAGTTCAATAAAATACATAGAAATGGCTTGTTCTTGTGATAACTTAAGAACCATTTGACGGATCATCTTCAGACTTGGCTCATGCATGCATATGGGAGGGGCAATGATCTGGCGGAGGCATAAATTCCGACCGTGCGCGGTCGAAAATTCTTCTAGTTCCATTTTTAATATTTACCCCATTGCTTGCCACTACTATTAATGCACTGCTGTTTTTATTTTCTGTGAAGATGTGCTCACAAAATGATGTGCCGATTATATGCTATTGTTTTTAGATGTGTCCATGATTATTTCACTTCAGTGTTTCTTCTTTCTGTTGTTCTGCTGTGCTGATCAGGTTAAGAATTGGTAATGAAGAAAAATATTCTGAGATTAATGCCATTGTGTGATTGTATTCACCATTTCTTTTCCTCCTTTACTCAGTCGTTCTTTTTAGTCCTAATGCTGCATCTTATGGCACTGATATATTTTATTTTACATTATATGAACATTATTCAAAGGCGAAATAATAATATCTGGGATTAGGATAACAAAACACTCTTTAATCCTTGTAACATATTCCGTACAATGAAATGGCATTTCTTATTGAATAACAACACCATTCACTTATTTTTTCATAATATGAATGCCATGATAAGTTTAATTTAGAGCAAAAAAAAATTTAAACAAATATCTTCCTTACTCACACACCACTTTGGGTATTCAATTTTTTTTTTTTTTTTTTTTTTTTTTTTTGAGTAAAAGAAACTGAAAGTACTTAGATTTAGCTGGTTAGGAAAAAATACATATATATCTGTTTACAATGATAAAATGGAATATATTTCCTGTTGTATTTTCCAAAGGGAATTTTGTATTGGGATAAGATTACCAATACTGACTTTAAATATTATGTTTTGAGAAGAAAATTTGTGACTGTTTTGATATATGTAAATGTAGGTTATTCTATGTCCCAACCCTTTGTTTTGATTCGTCTTCATATTCCCACAAATGTTAACCTGCCAAACGATGACATGAATCAATTTTTTTTTAGTTTTTTACTATTAGAAATCTGTTGCTATGTAGCTAATACCATGCTCATATTAACATTCAGTTTACTTTTTGATTTTATTGTTTTATGCATTGTATCAATGAGTCATATTAAATCCTTGAATATTGCAGACACTGTCTAAGTCATAGTGTTTTTTTTAATGGTTTTTAGATTCTCCAAATTTATGCAACACCTCATTTTTTTAAAATGCCAATACATGTACTTTTTAAGATCACAATTGAAGGGATAACTTTATGCAAATCAGAGTTGGAGTGAATCAATTTGGTGCATATGATTTTCACATAAACACAATTAAGTTTAAAATTTGTTTATTCGTTCAAGTTTATTTCAAATCCTTGGAAAATACTTTCAGTTTGGAGACTGCTTCTAATGTTAATATCTTTAATTTTGATAATCAAATAACAGATTCACAAATAACAGATTTACTGGGCGTTGTGGCGTGCGCCTGTAATCCAGCTAACAATGAGTAGAAGTTATAAACTGATTCAATGGACTTTGGTTCGAGACTGAGTCATGTTTTTCAGATGGTGACGTTAAAGGTCGGTCCCCAGACGTAAATAATCTATCATATCTGATACACGTCTGTAAAACCCAATTACACACACACACACAAATTTATTTCTTTTCCAGAATGTAATTACATGTATGAGTGTTATAAACTCAGGAAGATAAGTTATGAGGTAGAAAGAGAGAATACGTTTCTTCATGTTTGTGTTTGTGTGTAAGAAAGAGAAAAAGAGAGGACAGACCAAACAGATAGAGGAGGAAAGATGAGTAGTTAACCACACATGACATGATACAGAGAGAGTGATAGAGGAAGACCAAACAAAGTGAAACAAAAAGAACTAAAAAAAAAACCCAAAATCTCTCTTTCTCTTTCTTCCCTCTATCTTTCTTTGTAGACTACCATCTCCTTTTTATCGCTTTCATTATTTCTTTCCCTATATTTCCCTTTCTATAGACATGTCTTGATTTCTTCTTAATGCTAATCGGACTTCGGAGTACGTTTTCAGTTGACAGCATTTATCCTTATTACGGCATTTGCAACGTATGTGTTTAATTATGAAGAAAATAAATGCAGTATAAAGAGCACAATAGTGCCAATTTTCCATATCGAGAGGGGCATTTTCCCGCCAATAATCACCAACTTGCAGAGGCGTATCTAGGAAAACTAGCGCCCAGAGCGAGCACTCAAATTGTGTCCCTGTCCAAACGTTAACTTTGAAACCCACATTTCATATACCCGTGGTAATTAAAACCCTTAATATATGTTTTCAAGGTAAGAAAAATTACATCACCAATTTCCGATGCAGTTTACCTGGATGGATGGGGTGAGGAGGGTGGGGTGGGGTGTTGCTTGGGTTAAATTGAACAAAATCTCTAAAAGTCCTTGGGGCTGCATCCCCCCCCCCCCCGGCCTCATACGCCTATGCATTTAAATCATATTTTATTGCAATTTATCTTTGATTGGCATGATTGGGGATGCAAGATGCAATATTGAACTAAACCTTACCAACGCAGGGGGGGGGGGGGGACCTATCAAGCATTTTTTTCTTGAAAGAAGAGGAAATGTGGTTCTTATTGTGCTCTTTTATACTGGAACTTGGGCACAAAAGAGAAAATATTTTTAAGACCATTGATGAATGACACTGAATTGGGGGCACAAATTCCACAAAACCTTACATGGAACAAGAATTATCAATTTCATGAGAATGCCTAAAAAGCTATAAGTCTCAAGGATCTACACGCCAGAGGCGAACGGGCACAACTTCCCGAGGGCAATGACGCCTCTTGCCCGAATATCAACTTTAAAGTTTCCAAATTTTGCGAGCGAGTGAAGCAAGTGAACATAAAAAGACACGTTATGAGGGTTTTACCGGGGGGCTGGGGCTGGTGCTCCCCCCCCCCCCCCCTCCCACTTTTTTTTCATAAAACCTCGGAAAAAATGTTCGAAAATTGTCATTAATGAGTGAAATCAAATCAGCCACCCCCCCCCCCCCTCCCCCACTTTCAAAAATGCTCTGCAGCCCCTGTTAAAATTGTTGTCTTATCTACAAAATACACTAGATAAGATAAATGTAGAAATGGCATATTCGGCCAGCGAAGTGTCCGAATATGAGATGATATTCTGGCACATGGCTGCCATAATATTAAGTGATGATTGCCCGAATATAGAAACCGTAAAAATCATACGGGCATCCCCCATCCCCCCCCCCCCTCCCCCCACGGCCGCCTCGTACGCCTATAGTTATGGCTTGGTTTGCCCCATGAATAAGATTGCTTTTGAGATATCAATTCACGAAAGTCTCTAGATAATAGATATTAGCTTCTCTTTCTTGAATGAAGAAGATTGGAATCAAAGGACAAAGAACAGACATGGCTGATCAGTGTGACCGAAATACAAAGTTCCTTTGTAGCCAAATATTCATATAACTGTATTTTCAGGGCAATTTGCACCCCTGTTTTGTTTTGTTGTTGTTGTTGTTGTTGTTGTTGTTGATGATGATGTTTTGGGGGGTTCATGGTTTATAAGTCCCAAAGGCAAAAAAAAAAAAAAAAAAAGAGAGATATGACTGTAATTATCCATAGTTTAATCTTGTTACGAAAATGGGCGTCAATATTCGTGGGAAGGAAAATGGGGTGCTCGAGTCCCGTCGAGACCCTTGCTCCCATTCTTCCATTTGCCTCGATAGAGTTGTTCATAATGAAATCTTCAAACTTCAAAACCAAACCTATAAAGTATGCCTATAAAATAAAACCCAAACGTGTTCAAAATAATCCGAGAGGAATAATTGGTGATAAGCGGCACGACTGAAAAGTCCGAAGTTTAATGGGATGAGTGATGAAGACGCTGGTTGGATAATAGTCTTGCGTCCTCTATTGTGATAGCCTCCCCTATACGCTTCGCGTCCAACCATTCAGCAACGCGATGCGGTACGGCGCATACACATAAAAGATCCCCATAGCAACGATGACTCTATCCCAAAGCAACTCGGGGCAAGAGATCAAAGGGGGTAGCATGCAGATCCAATAGTATCTGACATGCATGCTGTGTAATGTAACGAGTAGAAAAAGTTTATGCCAAACAAACACTGTATCGTCCCGTCGACAAACGGGAAGCTCCGAAAGACTCAAACGGGATTGGAAAATTAATATTTTTGACTGTTTTCTGAAGAGTTTGGAAACTTTACATTAATAGCAGGTAAGTGTTTCATTGTTTATAAGATTAAAAAGTTAGAGTAAACAACCTAAAGTTTATCTGTAACTGCGATGTTTATTTTTCATAGCATCCAAATTGTATGTTTGTATTAGCTGTGATGTATATAATAAGACAAATGTTAAGCATGATTTCATCGCATTTCGTTGGCAAATATATAAAAATACTACTTCACTAAAATATTTCCTGTGACTTCTGTTTCTGTTGCAATATTTGAAACCAAATGAAAAAGTATCCGAATAACAATATTTTAGCAATTTTCTTTTGATTTGGCCTATTCAGGTTAATGTTTCTACATACTATCGATAAACAAAACATGTATATAGATCTACATTCAGACGATTCAGTTTCGCTTATAAAGCATATTTTTCGAATTCTCCAATTCTAAAATGTTGTATATCTAGCTGTTTCATGTGGAATATTTAGTTTCATTCCTTATGTGAACGTGTGATATGGGTCTCATATTACAGTTTTCAACATGACTATATTCTTTTATCCCATATCACATGACGACCAGTTTTCAATATGAATATATTTTTAATATACCCTCACGTTGTGTGTCCGGACAGGTTGGTTATTCGAACATGATACTTTCAAAAAAAGAAATTCTAACACCTTTTCATTCAAGATTTCATAAATCTTTCAAAAGGTACACATGTATATATTTTGACAATGTTCTAAATGGTTAATATTTACATAATTAGTAGCCTTTCGTGATAACTTTGGGGGTAATATTCAAGACCAAAAGCAACCCCCTCCCCCTCCTATTCTACTCTGTTTGCATGATTAGTGGTTTAAATTCACTTACAAATTTTTTTCCAAAGCTAATTTATTTATGCGATTTCGACAGAAGTATTAGAAGTTTTTTAATGACCATACCCCAACCACCCCCTTCTGAGAAGCGGGAGGGGGGGGGGCGGGGATAAATACACTTTATACCTTTCAAACCGTTTAGTCCCAGGATTACGATTATATTGGGACTCTTGAGAAATACTTTTTGATATGTTTTTAAAAGATGAAAATCGTTATACAGTGCCTCCCAGAAAAACAAAAAACACGAAACCATAAAACAAAGGGTTATTGTGACCAAATTATGTGCTATATATCAAGAACTATGTATTTTCCATAAACTGGGAGCATTATGCCTTTAAATGATACCTTAATGGCATCCATCCGTACATGCTTTACCGAGCATTAGTATTTTTTAGTTGACAACAAATGTTGGGGGCGTATGCCCCTGCCGCCACTGGAAATTCATTATTGACCCGTGCCTTATGAATTTCTGATTGAATGTTTTCCATCACACAAGGGAATTTCATGTATCATATCTCCTAAAGGTGGTATTTCAATTTCGTCATTTTTCATATGATCCAAACGTATTTACAGTTTTACCCAAATCCGGCACAACTGAGTTTTTACATGCCATTCTCAAAATGTAGCTGCTCAGTAAAGCATGTATGGATGGATGCCATCAAGGTATCATTTAAAAGCATAATACTTCTAGCTTATGGAAAATAGATAATTATTTTCATAGAGCACATGGTGTGGTCACAATAACCCTTTGTTTTAGGGTTTCGTTTTTTCTGGGACGCACTGTACAGGACAAAGTATTCCAATGACTTCTTGCTAAATGACATGCGTGCTTAGAGGAGGATACAGGTTTGCTTGTATTCCATCATTAAGAAGAAGAAATTCATAAAACACATGCACGCTTTTAAGTATCTGCATTATACGTTTTGACATTGGTGTACTGTAGCTACAGGGGGCACAAGCCCCCCTTGCCCCCAATCGAATGGAGAAAATTACATATGCTTTGATTTGACACATACTGTAAGGGCTCCGAATTTTATATGTACTTGATAGTAGAATCTTAAAAAAGAAAATAGGTTGACAATTTTCCAGAAATATCAAGTTTTGTTTTGTTTTGCATTGAGTGACAATTAAAAATCGCCTTATCTTCTAATCTTTGCTTAAATGAATTTGGAAATATTTTAAACTCCTTAGATTTTCATTCAACCACAAAAAAAGAATTGTTTTATTTTTTAAAAGAGATTAATTTGGTCTTAATGAAAATTCATGAATTATGTTAATACATATATTACGCACTTCATCAGTCTTTACTTTAAAAAAGGATAAGTACAATCAACATATTGTTTGAGTAATACGTATAATTTCTTACTTTGAGTTAACATTAATAAATTAATACAAGTTGAAATTACTCGAATGTTCTTTTGTATTTAATTTTACTTTAAAATTTCACGTATATTCTACTAATTGAAAATATGAGTTAGTAAGACTTAAATCGAGTGCGTAAGCGGCAAAACGTGTTTTTAAGTAAATTCTACATGGGAAAAATAAGTAAAAATTACCAATGAGCATACTATTTTTTACAGTGTATATCATGCAAAAGAACTGTTTTATCTTCCCATGTACGCTTTGAGCAAATAAATTTGCACCAGAAATTAAAAAATAATGATGGGGAAATACTATTATGACAAACTTAGCAAAGTAAAAACTTAATCAATTCTGTCAATCTAATATTGCCATCACTCATGTTATAAAATAATGTAGTTAATTTAAGAGACAATTATAGCAGAAATACTCTGAACTTACAGGCCAAAATGTTAAAGTCTATATATTTTGTATCCACTGTGGTCTGACAGTGTGAATTAACCAACGTTACCGAACTGCAGAAGACTAGAATAAGTGATATAAAGAGGATCCACCTTATATTTGAATAACAACTGAAGTGTTGTTAAGGATGGTTAAGTGTTTTCAGAGCCTATTCATCGTAGTACAATGTAAACTAATGAATAGAATACAGTGGGATGCGGGGTGCAACAATAAAATGGTGTCGTAAAGCCCACAAAAGGGCAATGTATCAACCGGGTCTGTGATAAATAACACGCTACAGGGTTTACCGACGTGTCCAAGGCTTCAAGTAATTGCAAAGTTATCAAGCTTTTAATTTAGGGCTCCGGGAGCGTGTTGGTAATGATCTGTCATATTCGTTGCATGACCACTTCCCGATACTCCTAATCATTTTCATAATCATACTACATGTATTACTTTGTCACCTTGTTTGGCACTTGTACTTTTGTTTACCCCAATACACCAAAACCTCTACATCAAATGTTATTTTATAAGTATATATTGGGATCATTTTGTTAAAATACCGACGATTTAATATTGACGAAAAATGACATGTATACTACATGTGCCACGTTTCGTTCATACTATTGACTGTAAATTCTTGAAATCCGATTACATTAGTATATTGTTTAAAATTTATGGAAGAATTGTTTAGACAATATACTTTTAAGTAAATAGTGGAAATAGATATACTTGATCATAAAATGATAATACGAACTTTATATCTTTTACTGAAAATAACCTCTATGAAATATTCCTGTAGATTGGCTACAACTTGAGTCTAACAAAATAACGGAGTAAGTCAAAACAGAGTACCGGTATAATGAAAGTAGTTTTGTTTAAGACCACTATGTGAGGATAACACCATTTACCTTGTACATTTTCAGTATTGCGATTTAATCTTTTAAAGGGCCAGTCACTCTGATTTTCAGGGGGAAATTTTCTCAAGTCTGCTTTCTGACATTTCCCCTCCTATTACGGGTTTGGGGTCTAACAATACAAAAAGTAGAATTCCGTATTAAGCACGGGCGTAAATCTGCAAGAATTTCTTTTCAACTGGGGGGGGGGGGGAAGGATGACCATTCATGGAGAACAAAGCCACCCCCCCCCCCGATGAAAAGAAGGAATGCACGGATTAAACCCATACCCCCCCCCCTCTCTCTCTCTCTCTCTTCCTCTCGCTTCCTCATTCACTCCCTCATTCCTTCTCTCTCCCTCCTTCCCTAGCTCCTTTTTCGCCCCCCCCCCCCCCCGACTCTATTTTGTGTCTCTTGTTATTCCCACTGACTGTCACTCTGTTGATGATGCGATGAGGTGATGTCGGGTCACGGAAGTAGATATCCCTCCAAAACCACCTGCTGAGCCTCATCCATGGTAACCGTTGCTAGGCAACAATTGTAGAGGGGAAAGTTAACCACACGCTAAAATTAGACGAGAAACCTGTTTTTATATTCGTATAAATCATTCATAGGTGTTG
Organism: Heliocidaris tuberculata; assembly: GCA_025618425.1. NCBI lineage: Eukaryota > Metazoa > Echinodermata > Echinoidea > Camarodonta > Echinometridae > Heliocidaris > Heliocidaris tuberculata. The sequence goes on from CM046839.1 coordinate 10,880,999, forward strand.
GGGACATGGTTTTCATTACCTCTGAGGGTTTTCTTTATGAAGTTCGCACCGTACCGTGTTAATAATAATAATTCCAGTTTGAGTTCGATTTATTCTTTGGATACTTGAGTTCGCTTTCAGACATCGCTGTTCATTGATGGATGTGATTTCTATACAGGATATATATTTTTTAGAGAAACATTTCTAAATAAAATATACAAAGGAGCGTCTCTTAAGCACAACCATATCCAGAAGACAGTACTCTCAGATTGAAACTTATAGATCTTGAGTCAATATCATGTTGGAGAAAAGGATGGCACGAAAGAGAATACCTAGGAAAGTAAACCGATTGGAGTGGGTTTGTTTTCAATAGGCTCTTGAAGGTTTCATACGCTTGTCGCCAGTTCACCATAATCCTTAGCATTCAAGGAGATTAAAATTTCCTCTTTGGTGTTTTATCAGGTTGTCAATGGACGTACGCCGTTATGAACACGTCAAAACATTATAGTCATTTTTATGATAAAGGAAACTATCATTTCATCTCATTTTGCTCATAGGTTGTTTATTTATTTTGTCCAAACTTTAGTAATGTATCTTTCTTATGAAATTATGTCAGGCGACAGTCATGAGCACGTTAGGCCACGTCATTTGTAGAAACAAGATTTATAAATCCAGTGTAATTTTTTCTTCGTCTTCTTCTTTTTCCTCTTCACTTTCTGAACAGACGGGAACCCTCGACCATGCCTGGCGAAACAGTCACACTCCCGGTCATCAGCAACAAGATCCCTGCTCCACTGACGGGTAAGGAGTTCCTGACCGCTTCCCACTACCGCATCGGTAACGACAGAAGACTGAGCAGAAGCGCAACCAAAAGGAGTACCTTCAAGAAGGACTATGTGGCCCACCGATTCTACGGGAGGGGGGACGCTTCCGAACCCCCCGCACCAGCTTCAGTCATGCACAAGGACCTTGTGGCGAAAGCAGCAGATACCACCGAGACACAGGCATCTTATCAGGTAATAGTTTCTGCCTATCTCCATTTAAGTTAGTGTTCGTCAGTCTCCTTTATCACCATAATACTCAGTGGAGGATCAAGGATTTCTGCAGTCTGGCAGAGGCCGAAGGCAAAAGTCTGAAGTGGCCTATCCAGGATTATTTGGCATGGGGTGGTACACATCCGAAAAATCTCTGAAAAGCAATACGAAATAAAAGTTCAAAAATGCGGCGAGCTCAGTCCCCAAATCTCTGATAAAAATGTCTTATTTGTGTGTTGAACGTATATATTGGTTTGCCAGTACAAGATATGATAAAACGAATTTTTCACATATCCCTGTGTTTTCATCAGTTAAATTATTTGCTATTTCATTAGTATGTACAAAAGTCTCTCAATTATCTTGATATAAGAGGTAAATATGATATCAATGCATATATATTTTTTTTTTCCTAAATGTACCGTATAAAGGGAACCTTTCTTCCTCGAGTCAGCCAGTGCACGGCCCTCACCAAGACCAACTTTAAGATGGACTCTGACCACCGCGTCGAATCTTTCCTGACGTCACACTCACAAGAGTTCCAGTCACCGAGAGGAGTAACCCGATCTCTGCCGAATCCCGAACCGATGCGAAGCTACGTGCCGGAGGGTGATAAAGAGAAAGAACGAATGCCAGCTTCGGATTATCACGGAAATTTCCGAGGACACGACACGTCAGTTATCAAGGTGCCAAGGGCGCCATGTATGCACACAGGTAAATTAGAATAGATGTATTGGAGAGTTTCTCATAAACAAACACTTCACAACATTCTTGCTCGTATATAAAATCATGAAAATACTCCACCAAATACAGGCTAGATATACATTTTAAAACAATCTGCCGATTTCCTATGATTAGGCGAATGAAGAAACTGATGTCATAGGCCTTCTAAATCAAATTATATTACAGATACAGTATTTATATTTCGTTCCCTATATCAGCCTTTAGCGTCTTTATGTATTTATTATTGCTAGCTCTTGAGGTCCTGTAATGATTTTTTTTTCCTACTCAATTCTCAGGTGGTGAGCCAACGATCAGAGGAGATTCTCGCACTCATGCGCCTTATGATACGTCGTCGAAAGAACAGTTTCCAGGAAGATATCTCCCTTACGTCGCCGTCAAACCAGATGTAAGTACCCATTGGTCTAAAGACAAGTTTGCAAGTCGATGACAGCCCTATGTTCTGGCACATTCTGTCTTACGACACTTCTTTGTCGTGCTTGTTCTGACACTTCTATGTTCCGACGCTTTGTACATTGAGGCCATTGATATTATTGGGGAGAGTGGTGAGTAAAAAAAAAAAGTTTTGTCCGAACAAAATTGGTATTAGAAGTCGGAACATAGAGTGAAATTTGCAAATTAAATCAATATCGTATTCTTCACTTTAATCTAAGAAGATAATATGAGAACACACATAAGTTATCAGTTAATTTTGTTAACGAAACGATCGGCAACCTCAGTTATCACACCATGATGATAGAAGGGGAAAGTTTTAAACAAACACTTTGTGAGAAAGATCACCCATCTTTACGTCATTAGTTCACTCTATCAAGATCTTCAATCTAAATCATTAAGTCTGAGAGATTATTATGTGGCGTCACGTCACTTTTGCCTTTCCTACATTTTCATAGCTTTCTGGGTCAAGCATCCCAAGAGGAGATACCGACAAGTTAGTTCATCGTGAGACAACGCAGCTGACGTCATACCCACGATTCAGCGGAGAGGTTTATAAGCCCTATCAGAGGGACAGCGCCGTTACTAGCATACGAGATACCAACTTCAAGATGGGCCACAGCAAGAAGTACGACCAGTTTGGCACGACGGCTGCAGAAAATTTCAATGCCAAAAAGCTTGCACGTAAGTATACCAATATGAGATGATGAAATAAAACAAATTTAGGTGAGAGGTGAGGGGCGGAAATTGAGACAGGAGATGAAGAAGACAGACAGCTATAGAAGAAGAAGTAGATAAAAGTGACGACGGAACAGAAGAAGATTTTTTTTAAAGCATTATATATAGATTAAAATTCAATTCAATTCAATTCAGTATTTGTTTCCAATTCATTAAAAAATGAAACAAACGAAAACAAACAAAAAAAATCATCATTATCATCATCATCGCCATCATTATTATCGTTATCATTTTCTTCTTCTCCTTCATTAATTGAAGAAGGAGAAAAAGAAAATGATAACGATAATGATTATGATGACGATGATGTTGCCAACGATATATGATTGTTGCGACGGTGACGATGATGACGAAAAAGCAGAAGACGAAACGATAAGATGGAGCCCGATAGCTACGATGAAGACTAAAAGAAGAATAAATTATTCAATATATTTTTCGTCCTATTTTCAACAGCCTTCACCAAGCATGTGCCATATGACAGCAATGCCAGTAGTATTCCATCGGGTGACTTGGACCCAGAGAGGATTCTAGACCGAACAACGGCTACCAACTACTCCATATACCACCAACTTGTAAGTTTTCAAACTGCCGTCCAAGAACTCCCATTTAATAAACCTTGTAATCTAATAAAGACAAGGATGAAATTTTTAGAAGCAAATCGACACTTCAAGATTTATAACGAAAATTGCCTCCATTGATTGACTCTTTTTTCAACGATTATTTCTTTTTTTCTTTTTTTTTTTTTGTTCATCATTTGTCATTTCGATATTGGAAACAAATACGTTGTTTAAACAAATAATTACATATCGTAAAAATTTGCAAAATTCTTGATTTTTTTTTTGTTGTTCTTTTTTGTTGGCCTATAACAAAAAGATGAATTCTTTACATCAGAATTGTAGATCATAATATTTACATAACTACTCACTACTACAATTCATATTTTATCGTTCAGCCACCCTCGGGCTTCCGCAACAAAATTGTCTCGGGTGCCATGATGCGCACTGCAAGTGACGTCACATTCGGAGAACCGAGGAAATTATCGTCTTACTATTCAACTACACAATCGGATGATTATCCCGCGCTCGGCAAGTCGGCTTTCGCCGTTCGGGCTGATGGTCATAAGAACGGATCTGTTCCTCTTGATGTATATGGTGAGTTGAAATCAAAGACATCATGATCATAAGATATTCTAGACAGAACCTGCACTCTCGAACTTGCATTGTTAGGTAGACTTTGGCTTTCTATAGTAAGTATATTCTTGATAATAAACGCAAAGTCGCAAACTTTTAGTATTCACTATACGGCAACCGTTTCAAGATCTTTACAGGGGCGGCCATTTATTTTCCTCGTCAGGAGGTCTTTAATGAACAAAGGGTTTCAGAATATTGTAAAAAAAAAATTTTTTTAAAAGATTATTTTAAAGGTTCTTTGATTGATTCTTATGATTGATTTTTTTTAAATCATTTTTCACCGGCACAATATTTCAAACCCTTGCTGTAATGAAAAACACAATCCTTTCAATAATATGGTCTATTTCCATAGCAAGAATTGTTCTTGTCATGAAAAACACATAATCCTTTCGAAAATAATGTGTAGGCGTTTAGCAAGGAATAATTATTTGTTTTTCAGACGTAAGCAAAGCGAGCAGAATGACAAATCATCGATATATTTGCCCCTGTCTAATTAACTTGTCTTTATGCCTGATGTACGTTCCATTATTTTATTCATAATTATGTTTCTTTTGTTTTCGTGTTGTTACTCAGGTGATATGCGGACCGTGTCCACGACCAAGGATGATTTTCCACCACCGTACGGTAAAGATGCCACTCCAAAAGGAGTACTCAATGAAGATGATGTCAACAAGGTAAGAAACTCTTCCTACAGATCATTCCCAAACTGCCAAGAGGGGCGTCTTGTGACGAAGGGGCATCACTTTGAGAGCCTAGTCGAAAAACCCAGATATTTGACTGGGGGGGGGGGGGTTGAAATCTCTCTCTCTCTCTCTTCTTTTCCCCGGAAATTTTAAGCCCAACCCTGCAAAATGGTCTAGCGCCATCGATGTTATCATCTTTTTTTTTATTATGTTTGAAATAAGAATGGAGAGAACTTTTCATGATGCAAAGACTAAGCAAGATAAACCAAAAAAGATAAACCAAAATTGCATCTCTATCCTTATAGGCCTACTCATAAACTCCTTGATTTATTACGTTTATATTCTTAACATTTCTTTGTTTCCTTCTGATTAATTAATTCAGCTCCGTGCCTCGCATTTTGATGCCCACATCGAGAAGAATCGCTACTTCGACACTACACACCTGACAACCTACACAGCTAAAAGAGTCGAACCATACCAATACGATAGTAACAAACTTCAAAAGAGTTCTGTGCCGATAGGAACATTTAGTATTTGATCTGTGACGTCATGAATAGAGAGATGAATACGTCACAAAGGAGTCAAAGTGATGTGACGTCGCACTTGCTAGCCGTGTACCGGGACCACATCGCAAAAGAAAGTGTATCGTTTTTCTCTTCTATCGTTTTCATACAAATCATGATAAATTTGATTGAACGTTAATTTTCGTTTTGTTCTCAAATATCAGATGCGCTTGTATACTGACCGTATCATTGCTATGCAAACTGTTGAAGTAAGCTGCCTTGTTTTCATTTGCTTTCATTATATTACAACTAAAGCATCATTATTTTTGCAACTAAGCATCATTCATTATTATTATTATTATTACAAATGTTATTTCAGTATGTTTCCATTGATATGTATTGATATGTATTTCCATGCCCGTCTTACTGTGTCTTTAGCTCTACATGTAGTAGTAATGTTACTGAAATAATGTAATAAATGAGAGAGGCTCGTTGGGACTGACAGAAGTTTGAAATCACATGAATGTGTAAAATTCCATTTCTTTATCTTTAAAAGCAAGGTTCGCTCCGAAGAGACATTTTCCGTCAAAAACTGTAAGAAGACTTCTTTGGTGATATATGTTTGGAAGTAGAATGTTTATTTAATAAATATTATATTTTATTAATATCTTACATTGGCAGAGGATGTTTATTGAATGGTCAGTATAAAGAATGTTGGGAATGAGGCTGGTTTTCCTCTAAAAAAAACGATTTTGTATTTTGTTTTTGATCGCTTTTTGGTTCTACTCTGGAAGTAGTGACAACCTTGACGTGTTGTGTTAACTGTTTCAGTTTGTATGTATTCCTTTAAAAATGTGTCTATTGATTTCATGTAGGCGCATAATGCATTGTAATGAAAATGAAATTTCCCAACATAAATGTATAAATACTTTGTAATAGAGATTGATGATATCTCTAATCCATCTTCACTGTAACTACGTGTGTTAAAATTTCTCATTTACAGAAGAGCAAGTCCAAGATATCTAGTACGTGAAACACATCAAAGCAAACATTGCTGTGTACATGATCATTGTATCAGGTTGATACGTTTAATAACGTGACATCCCAGTCGATCAACAGCCCACGAGATCGTCAATGTCGGTCAAGTGAACCGTCAGAGAAGTAGTTGCAATGCCCACGAGAGCAGCATGTCGGTCTCCTGGGCTGTGGGTCTGATGGGCTATCTGACAACTTTTCAGATATACCGACATTGTCGGTCTCGTGGGCTGTAGTCGTTTCCTAAAGCATATAGAAATGCCCAAATAACTAGTACACTTTTCGATGTCAAGTTTCGGACATATATTTTGGACATGCCCACAAGTGTAACAAAGACAAGGTATTTTGTAATAATCATGTATCTCTACGGTTATTCTGAATAAAACAACATTTCTATTTTTATATTTCGTGCTGTCATAATCATGACCTTGAAAAGTCTATAAATTGATGGACTGTTAACGACATATTCACGTATGTATTGTATCAAATATATGTATGGCTGTTTTGAATAATAAACCTAATTCCTCTTTGGAATATAATCACAATATAATTATCATCTCCATTCGTGCCTGTCATTAATGATTTGTTAAAAGAAGCGAATGATCTTTAACTTGGTATGGCATGATTATCGCAACGGTTTCTATCAAATTGGAAATTTAAAAAACTTCCCAAGCGGACAACAAAAGGAAATGAAGTTCAAGTCTTTCTGCTTTTCATATCTTTGGAAGAGACAAAAAAAAAAGTGATACAATGCTCACCCTCATAACATATGGATTAAGTGGAGCACCAATAAAGAACTATTCTAGATAGATCTCTTTAATTACTTGGCGTAATTATTCCCGAAATGAATGAAACACTGCAAATAACAAGTACCACAAATGTGAAATTAGAATGCGAAGGAAGAAGTAGAGCAGCGGGTAGAGAATAGGCTGTGAGAGGAAAGAAAGAGAGAGAGAGGGGGGAGGGGGAGGGAGAGAGTGAGAGTTGGGAAAGTTTGAATATAGTAAGAATTATGTTTGAAACAGTGGGGTTCCTTTAACCGTTCCTATAAACCTAGATTCCGGTTCTAAATTGTGACCCCTTTGTCCCTTACTTTCGGCTCCTTTCCGACTGTTACCCTCCTCGATTCAAAAGCAAGTCTCTCATCGATAGTTTGTTGGGGCTTTTTATTTGGGGGGGGGGGGTTTTGGGGGGGAAGCATTTATCTATCAACCTTCCCTCTTTCTTGACCCTCCCCTTCTCGCTCTTTTTCTAAAACCATCCATCACTGTCACTGTGTTACTGTTTAACTCACTCTTTTTCTGAACATATTCAGGTCCTTCTCTGCGCCCCCCCCCCCTTTTTTTTTGGGGGGGGGGGGAGGGGCGAGTCTATCTCTACCATTCCTTAACAAACCAACATATGCCACACACACTATCTATCTCTCACCATCTCTCTCCCTATCTTTGTATGTGGTTTTTTTTTTTTGTCTATTCAACTGTATATTTATACATGTATATACATGACTATCTATCTGTCTGTTTCTCTATTCCAGTCTGTGTTTATTCATGTTCCCTTTTTATTTCTCTCTCCGTTCCTACTCTATCTCTGAGCCTGATCGGTTAGTCACGGACGGACATTTGACAAATTTTGAAATTTTGAAGGCCTGTAGAAAATAAATATTTGATTGAAGAGAGCTATTTAGCTATTTTATGTTTCATTGTGAAGGGCATCACTGAAGGAGTAGAAATTTGACAAAATTTGGTTGCCATGATAACCTACTAAAATTATAATCCATAAAACATTCAATGTCACGGACGGACAAAATGCCTACTCTTATGATCAAGCTCCTCTCTCTTTCTCTTCCACAACTCACATACAAGCACACGAACCCATACACATGCTCGCTCGCTCTCTCACCCCTCTTGACTCTTATCCAGAGTAATGTAGCTGGGGGGGGGGGGGGGGGGGGGGGGTGGGGGGGGGGGGGGGGGGGGGGGCCAAGGAGCAAGTGGATATTCAAAATTCTGTGGGTGGCAAATGTGCCTACTGTTCCTATTTGACGCTTGACGGCACGATCAAATAGGCTACACCCCCCCCAAAAAAAAAAAACAAAAAAAACAAAAAAAAACACCCCTTTTTTTATCACTGTTTTTGGGGATTAAACTGTATCCTCTTCTCCTTTCAAATGACATGTACTATTAAGTGTGGGTCAAATTTGTCCGACAATGATAATGAGCTTTTTCATTAAAGGTACACCCTAGAGCTGCTCTACTCTTGAGCATACTCACAGATACATACCATATAGTACAGCGTACCTTTAATTGAAAATTTTGTTATCATTATCGGTCAAATACGACCCAGGCTTTTTTAATAATCAGATAAAAACAAAGATTTTTTTTTCCATATTTCAATCAATATTTTATATACACAGAATACTGCATCAGTATCATATCAATTGGTATTCTCAACACAATACAGTCCTTACAAATATCCAAAATTATACCAATATTATTATTTTGTAAGCATTGTCTTCAAATATCTTATTCTTCTTCAAATTGAGACTCGCTAATGTTGGTGATGACAAGGAAACTGAAATTAAATTCCTCCTGACCATGTAGCAAGACAGCACAGGAAACCACCAACTCCTAGACACCTTTTCTGTAGCTGGCATGGACATGACTTGCTCTCTTTTTCTGAACAGAACTTAGGTGGACGTTTTCAGTTTTAAATCTGTTTAAAATACAAGACAGCATTCTGAAGGAGAAATACAGTATTCAGATACAATTTTTCTGATGCACAATATCCTACTTTTACAAATCTAACTACCTAATTATTAAGAATAAGATGATATCTTATGATCCTGTGAAGGTGTTGAAGCCCAGGACCAACTTGTTTCTTTCCTTGGAGGGCTCTAGGAAGTAGAGATCCAAGAGGCCTGGTTCGTACCATCTCTTGGAGTTGAAGACACCCTCACCAACCGTCCAGCCTGGAACATCCTTCATGATCTCTGCCTCCTGCTCCCTGTTGTATTGTAGCCTCAGAAGCATCCTGGAAAGGAAACCAAACAGTGTGCTTAGGCCCTTTCATCATCATAATTATGCAACCATTCATTAATAAGGTTATACGGCACATGCTCAGGCAACATGGAGCCTATTCCAAACACCAATCAAATTCCTTTAACTTCAACCTTGAACCTAACACTTAGCCTTCCCCTAACCCCAAACCTAACCTAAAACCCAATCGCAACCCCAACCCTACACCTTTGATCAAATAACGTCCAGAGAAAATGTAACCTGAACATATGTCTGATCACTGTGAATAAGTAAAAGACCCAGTAACAGAGCAAATAGTGCAAAAAGACTGATTATAATTTATATAATCACTTTTCTGTTGTTGGTGTAAATTGGCACTTTCCTACAAAGGCATATCTATGATATCTTACATATCATATCTTACATTTTGGTGTCTGAGAAATATGTTGCCTGACAAATATGTACTGGTTGTGACTGACATTGCACTAATGGGGAACTGACATAGGAGCATTTTGCACAAGTATGGGGAAGCAGTGAAAGTTTAGCCTGATCTGATTGAATAATCCTTTCAAAATAGTTGTAGATGATATATTTTCCCCTTATCTACCCCAAGGAGACATTAGCCAACCCTTTGTATTGGTCCCAGGTTCAAAGCCGATTTTATCTGAATGAACATACTGATCACCCTTGAAAAGCGACCTACTAATATCTGATTCCCCAAAACTAGGCTCTTCTGTGAGCTTACTGGTGATCCAGTATAACATCACACTGGTAGGGCATGGAGAGGAAGGATACTACACGCATATCTAGTGAGGTTAATTAAGAATATCTATACTTTTACACTCTAAATGTGCAAATCCTTAGTTTTGTGATAGAATAACTCTGATTATTTGGTGTACAAACTTACTCTCTGTCCTTTTCTGCACAAATGAGAGGCAAAAGTCCTATTTTGGCTTCACGGTCCTCTTGGATCCATTTCCTGTAAAGAAGTGATGCCAAAATGTTCATTGTTGTATTCAAAAATAAAATGAATCACACAAATGTGTACACAATAAGAACTAAAAAAAGCATTAAAATCCATAAGCTCAGAGGGTGGTCTCCAGTTTACCAAGGACCAGTGGTCAACAGGCAAAAGAATCTCCAGTTAAGGTGATTCTTGGGGTTGGAATCTCTGTGTCACTACATCATTCTATATACTTTAGTATGATTATACTCCATGATTGTAATGTGATGGATGGGGCATAAATAAATATTTCTTCTTTTTTTTTTTTATGTTCTACACATGTCAATACAATATAAGTAAATAAGGCAGCTTATTGAAATGAAGTGGCACATAAAACTGCATCTTTTCAGAAAGCTTCTGGTCAATAAAAAATTGTCTTTCCTAACTGGGGCAGGCAGGCAGGCATGCACCAACTAGCTAGACCATAGACAAGTGAAAGACAATTGTTGACTGTCCAGACTCCCAATATAATTTTTTATTTAACAACAGTGGTTTTACACATCCCATACTTTAAAGCTCATGTACTATGTATTGGTAGCAAAAAGGAAATTGGAAAGAAACATGTTAATATAGTCTCATGTTGTTCTCCTTGTCAAAAGATGTCTGTAAGAGATCATTTAGTATTCCATCATGATTTCTGGTGAATTTCATGTAAATATCTGTAAGGAATGCTTGATCACTGCCATTATGCTAGGACCCTTCCACCCCGACGGCTCCCCGCACACAATCTTGGGGCTTTCGCATAGAGACAACGTGTGTGCACTGTGTGTAGCTACTCATCATTGGTTCTACACGTGTGTTTACAGTGAATAGCACATGCTGCCTTTGTTGGGATTTTATGTGCCTGTCCCGGCACATAAATTAAGTTTTTGCCTCTTATTTGTTTAATATTAAACCTTAGGAGGTGAAATCTTCACAGTGTCTTAGTACTGCTAGTATCTTGCTATTTATCAACAAAAATTGAAGAAATCTGACGAACAGTTTTTTGAAGGCTTACCAAAACTTACATGACCTTTAATTATGCATGCAACCTATATGTAACTCACCTTCTTTGTTTATTGCTCATTGTCAGGGTAGCTAGGCCAAAGCCCATTATTCCAGCCACACCAGCAAACATCATGTATCCTGCATTGTCAAAGACACAGAAAAAAAAAAAATACAGTTAACCTTGCATAACTCGAAGTCGCACAAGTTGAACTTTCCCTAAGTCGAATCAAGTTTTTTGACCAAACTATATGCAAAACGTGCTACTGTATAAGCTGTTTTTTTTCGCGTACAGATATTTTCGCGATTTTGGACTAGGTAGGGAAATTCGCGAGGGTTAATTTCGCGATATTTTGTGATGTTTTTGTTACTATAAATAGCCACATATTGAAGTGGAAATTTTCGCGAGGACCGACTCGCGAAAATCGCGAAAATAAACCACGCGAAAATAACCACTTATACAGTATTTACATTTCCTAAGTCAAATTTTGCATAAGTCAAACTATTTCTTGTGTTCCCAACAGATTGGACTTAGGCAAAGTTAACTGTATCATCATATCTGAACAGTGTGCAGCATGGATACACATATATGTACTACGGAACACCAGCATCAGTGGGGAAGAAAGGCACCGTTCACACTTAGTGGATGAAATGCAAATATGCAAGTCATTGTTGAAGGGGATGATGTGGAAGGGTCATAGTATGATTAGTATCTGATTTTACAGTTCGATTTCCCCTCTCCCTTTTTCATCTTTCTTTCTGTTTTCTTCCCCCCCCCCCCCCCCCCCCCCCCCGTAAATGACAGAAATATCCCATTTACATGAAAAAATTTTGTTACTTATGAAGAATTGAGAAAATTTAGAAAAAAAAAATTAAAATCAAATTAAATCATTTTATGACCCAAGATTTTTACACATATTCAAAAAGAAGATATATGATTTGTCTTGTTGGTAAGCTTGAAAAGGGACAAATTTAGGGATAACACTTACATGAACTTGATAAACTGTTGTCATTCATATCATCTGTTTGGAGCCAGAAGGGTGTTAACTCATATACTTTAACATAACTTAACGTCCTTCTGGCTCTGAACAGACCATTTTCAATGTCGCTTCTATGGCAGACAAATGTGTGGACAAGTAATATTAATCTCATTTACTTGTTAGGGAGTTAAAACTTAAATAAGAACATATTGTGTGCTTATATATTAATTTTATATTAACACTAAAAAGTAATAAGAACTCTGACTTAAACAAAGTCAGTGCTTAGAGACCAAGAAATAATGATAGGTTTGTTTGGAGTCACGACAAGTCACATGTAACTGTTGGGAAAGATGTCATTAGATCTACTCTTGGCAAAGATGCCTGTGCGAAACATTTTAGCAAACTCCGAAGGTGGTTTGCAACTTGCAAGGTTCAAGGCTCACCGTACGTAGAAATGGATGAATCTTGCCCAATAATCTTTTTGTTTACTTGTCTCTCCCTAGGGGAGATTGCCTCCCGTGTATGGCTTGATGTTCAAACTCAAAGACAAAGTCTTATTTCATCAGTAGAGGTGCACGGCCGATACTGGAGACTGTTTCCTATTTGGGAGACTGTCTCCCACATTGGAGACTTAGCTTGCAATAGGACAAAAGAAACAACACCAACAAGGCAGTTTCTCTCTACCAAATATTTGCCTCACAGAAGTCAGAAGCCTGACAAAAAAATTTATATAAACAAAAGAAGACAATGATTTTTAAAGTAGACATGGTAGACAGTCAAAATGGGTAATTTTTCATGAGGATTCTGCTTATCACATTTTCATTTTGTCATCCCTTTGTAGACAGAAAAATCCGTCTGTTTGGAAGAGTTTTATAACATTTTCTGACTTTTGAGGTCCTCCAAGACAGACGGAAGCCTCCCATAGGCACCGTAATCGAGTAGGCATCGAGTGAGCTTAATCACTGTCCCTATGGACGTACGGGTGAGGTGCCTCACCCCAACCCGTAATTTAAAATACAAAGTCGTAAATGGAAAAAAAATACGCAGAATGTAATGATTATCATTTACTTAATATAATGCACCCACCTGAGTTTTGAAATAATCCAAGATTTATATGAAATAAACCTCAATTTGCCATGTTGTCAACGGGGTTATCGCAAGTGAATCGAGGCGAACGGAATACTATATAGCGAACGCACGTGCGCACGTACGCGTAAGTAGGTCCCAGCCAGCAGCGGAGCCTTTGCACTCAAATGCAGTCAAAGCTGATAAATTTGTTTCACCGTATTTCGATAAAAATATTACAAATACCACGCAAGATAATCTCACAAACCTTACTTTACTGCAATAAAAATTCATAAACTTGCGTGAAGGGGGATGAATTTTACAATTTGAATATTTTACGATGAAAAAAAAATGAGAATATTATATCGAGAACGATCGCGAACAATCTTTTCTCCCATGTAGATGCACTACTGCGTATGCGCAATGGTGATTGGCACCAGATTGGTACTCCGATTTTCGAGAGACGAGCACTGAGAAAAGATCGTTTGTGACATTCTATCGCATTTTTTTATGCCAAAGAAATATTGAAAACGTACAAATTATCAATCCTATTGCAAGTTTGTTTATGTTCATGTAAGTATGTGTAGAGTTGGTGATTTTTATGTGATGTAGTATCTGTGATATTTTCATCGAACTTTGGCCAAAGCAAACGTAATGCATATGAGTGTGTAGCTCCTCCGCGACGAGCTGCATATTTGTAGCACCATAGGGAAACACATGGACCCCAACAGCAGTGGCTGTGGCAGACTTCAGTCTATGTAGGAGATGGATTCCGTGAAGCCAGACGCAGTCTCAGCGGAGCATATCCCTGAACGAAATAGACTGATTTTTCGGTTTAATCCCTTTGCAGCAAATTTAAACAAAGAAAATTGGTAGACCCTATCCTAAATGGGAGACTGTCTCCCAAATAGGCTACCAAAAATGTTGACAAAAGTCTCTGAGAAAAGAGACAGTCCCTCAAACAGGAAACAGTCTTCAATATCGGTCGTGCACCTCTACTGTTCATAAAACATCAAGCCCATAATATGGTAGACCGAAAATTCTGTCTCTCGTTCATTAGCCTCTTAATTATTTTGACAGGGTCGGCCATTCACTTAGAGACAGAAACGCTCTTATCACTCTGCTGTGCAAACTTTCTGAGAGCCGAAGAACAGACAGCATGTAGTCGTAAAAAGGCTTGTAGACCCCTTTTTAAAATTTGTTAAACAAATTGAATAGATTAGGCCTAGGCTCTAAACATTCACAAATCTGTTCAACTTACCAATTTGACTGTTTTATTCCTTTTAATGCTCCTTTTTCAGGTAATTCAGGGTCCAAGTTGTTCTCCGTTTGAAAATCTTACGCTGCATTCAAACTGTTTCCACTGCGCAGGAATAAAGATAACATTGCACCCGTTCTAGTCTACGTACAAGGGGAAAATTATTATGAATGGAAAAAAATCAGTGTGTGCAAGTTCGTAATGAATTCATCACATTCTTCATTCCTGCGCAGTGGAAACAGTTTGAATGGAGCATAAGATTTTCAAACGGAGAACAACTTGGACCCTGAATTACCTGAAAAAGGAGCATTAAAAGGAATAAAACAGTCAAATTGGTAAGTTGAACAGATTCGTGAATGTTTAGAGCCTAGGCCTAATCTATTCAATTTGTTTAACAAATTTTAAAAAGGGGTCTACAACTTACAAGCCTTTTTACGACTACATGCCGTCTGTTCGTCGGCTCTCAGAAAGTTTGCACAGCAGAGTGATAGGAGCGTTTCTGTCTCTAAGTGAATGGCCGACCCTGTCAAAATAATAAGAGGCTAATGAACGAGAGACAAAATTTTCGGTCTAATAATATGGCTACATGTCGCCATTGCTTGGCATTGCCATGAGGCATGACTGCGCATATTTACGGGGTGCGTAGAAACTAGATTTAGGACCCACATAGCTTCAAGACCCCTGGGCCTGGCCACACCACGTAATACTATAGTGGTCATATTGACCACTACGCGGGACGAATGCAAGAATACTAGTCATTTTCTATCGCATGTACTTAAGGTAAGGGGGGAAAAATAAAATAATTATTTCAAATACTTCCTTTCAAATTCAGCTCTTTAAAATCTCACTCCTACATTAAATGGCCGTTAGAAAGCACTTCTGATATTTCCAGCAAAATCCAAAGTCAAAATCATGTCCAAAACCTAAGAAATCCCCGCCAATTTTTTTTCGCGATTGCATGTTGTTTTCACGGCACCAATGTTTTAGACTAAACTCGGCCAATAAAATTTTGTCCACAAAGAAACTCGGTATCGCGCGTGCACAGCGATCTCTACGATCACGTACACGAAAAAAATCGAGACTTTTTTAGGTGTGCACGATAGGGACCGAATTTTTTTGAGATGTCAGCGCTCGCGGCGATCAAGAAATGTACACAATGACTTGCGAAACCCCGTTTTGCCAGAAGTGACAGTAAATTACGGATTTCATTTTTAGAATTATCTTTTCCAATGTCAGTGAGTTGAATTTATTGTATTTCATGGATATGTTGGTATTGATTTTTGTAAATTAAATGCAGATTTTGAGTGAATGTTGGTGACTTTTGTGCAGTGGTGTTTTGAAAGTGTCAAGGTGTATGACTGCCTAGAGTCTACACACGAAGTATAGTAAAGTCGCTATGAGTGGGCCTGGCCATAGATCTAGATCTACATATTTATAAATCTTCGTGCAAAAGGAGGAGTGTTAGTGGATAGCTTATGAAATGACAGTTCAGCGAGCTCGCCCGCGCCGCGGCGCGCGGCCACTCATGGGCCCTTGCCTATGGGCCCTTGCCTATGTGGGACTGTGTAGCCTGGAAGGCTCTTTGAAGAGTAAAAAAAAAAAAAGCTGACGCTACTCTTCAAAGAGTAGCGTCAGCTTTTTTTTTTTTTACTCTTCAAAGAGCCTTCCAGGCTAGGAGTAGGACTGTGTCCAACATTCACTGTTGCAGCAGTCAAAAACAGACAACAAAATTGCTCTAAGCAAGATTCAATTTTCTTAAATTTGCTAATTACCTGATTCATGGACTCTTCAACTCTTACTGCACCACAAATTAGAGGATTCAGAATTGAAAGTGAAATTTTAAATAATTATTTTCCTCTCCTGTAAGTGTAATGAATGATCTACCCTGGAAAAAGGCCTGCTGATACACACAAAAGCTATTGAAGCCTATTCACCCGCTAGTCTGGAGTACAAGGTTATCTTCAGATAAGCTTGTACAGGTATAAGTGGCGCGCGGCTATAGTACAGGCTGCAGGCCGCGCAGCCAGTGCTCCGTGGAGTTTGGCACACGCGACAACCCATACATGGGACCGTTAATAAATTGAACTGATTTGGGTCGATACGGTACACACAACAACAACTTAATAAATCACAACTGCAGCTACAGAAACGCTTGGAAGTATCTTTAAACGAAAGAATGTAATTTCATTTACCTGATACGCCCCGTTTAGGTAGCATTCGTTTGTAATCTATGTTGCTATAGCCGCCTTTCGGCGGCATATCTTGCTTGAAAGTTGTCGCCATTTTGGCCTCGCTTAAGCGCAAATTGAAACTGGCGACCAATAAGCCAGCGACCAATAAGGGAGATTATGGTGTCGTCAAAATCTCCAATCAAAAAGGAAAAAGAAAATTTTCTGATGGGAATGAGGGACTAGATTGGAATGCTTTTACAACTATCGTATATGGCATTTCAACTACATAATGACCTATATGAGATAAAAGCAGAAAAGTTGCTCTTTGATATCATATAGGTCACTTGCCAAAACCTTTTGTTTGAGTCTTACTTTTTAAATTGAAATCAGGGTTCAAACCGGTATATTGGCCGTTCTCCGCGATTCACCCCAAAGTGGACAAAAATCATTTCTAAATTTGAAGGGCTCAAAATATGCCGTATGACATTTCCAGTAAATAATGGCATACATAAGCTAAAAGCTGAAGATTTGCTCTTTATTCTCATATGTGTCACATGCCGAAAGTTGTCTGGGTCTTACTGTTTTCATTTGAAATCAGTGCTAAAACCGGCATATATTATATAGCCGTTCTCCGCACAGTGATCGAAGGATTAACCCCGAAATGCACAAAAGTCGTTTCTAAATTTGAAAGCTTTGAAAAGTACCGTATGACATTTTCACTAAATAATGGCATACATGAGGTAAAAGCTGAAGAGTTGCTCTTTATTCTCGTATATATCACATGCCGAAAGTTTTTGTTTGCATCTTACTGATTTAATTTGAAATCAGGACTAAAGCTGTCATATTGGCCGTTCTCCGCAGTGTTCAATGGATTCACTCCAAAATGGACAAATATCAATTCTAACTTTGACAGCTTTGAAAAGTACCGTATGACATTTCAATTAAATAATGCTATACATGAGGTTAAGCTAAAGAGTTGTTCTTTATTCTCATATATGTCACATGCCGAAAGTTTTTTGTCTGGGTCTTACTGTTTTCATTTGAAATCAGGACTAAATCCGGCATATTAGCCGTTCTCCGCACAGTGTTCAATGGATTCACCTTAAAACGGACAAATCTCATTTCTAACTTTAACAGCTTTGAAAAGTACCGTATGACATTTCAATTAGATAATGGCACACATGAGGTAAAAGCTGAAGAGTTGCTCTTTATTCTCATATATGTCACATGCCGAAAGTTTTTGTCTTACTGTTTGCATTTGAAATCAGGGCTAAAACTGGCATATTGGCCGTTCTCCGCACAGTGTTCAATGGATTCACCCCAAAACGGACAAATATCATCATTCTAACTTTAACCGGCTTTGAAAAGTACCGTATGACATTTCAATTAGATAATGGCACACATAAGCTAAAAGCTGAAGATTTGCTCTTTTTTTGTCATATATATCACATGCCGAAAGTTTTTGTCTGCGTCTTACTGTTTTAATTTGAAATTCTGATAGATAAATTAATATCCCAGCTCGTTCGCTGCTCTCTCTCTCTCGCATGGCGGTAGTAGTTATGAACACAGAAGTTCTATATAGCTTGAATAATTTTGTGAAAACTCATTTGTTTATTCATCACTTAGAACATGTAGTAAACGACTTATCTTCGATTTATACGTGTACAAAAGCTAGAATAGTGGTGCAAAACTGGATAAAATCTTGAAGAAAGTATTGCAAGGTAGTAAAGTGACCGAGCAGTAAACATGGTAAAATAATACGTTGGAGAGAAAAAAAAGACGATTACGTACAGGGGCCCCGGAACCACATTCTGAGCAGACATGTTTGATAATTATTGCTTGTGTAATGGAATGAAATAATAATACTCATTCGCATACTTTCGAAGCTGTATTATTTCATCAATGTAAAATATTTGTTTTGCTCGGTCGGTCGATCGCTGAGCCCCCCCCCCCCCCCCCCCCCCCCCGCAAAAAAATAATAATAAAAGTATGATCTGAGTAGGGGGCTGCAGAAATGCAATCATTCCTATAGGGAAAAAAATCAAATCTTCTTATTGGAGTGTATGCCTTCACCGATCCCCCCCCCCCCCCCCCCCAATAGTGACAAGAAACGCCACTCCTGAAAATATCACTTTGTTTTGCTCACAGATGTAATGATCATCGAGAACAATTCCCACTGGCATTTTGGAATTTGAAATAAACTTCCTACAAACCTCATAGACATTAAGAAGTAGGCTACATCGCTAGAGAGGGAGTAATTAAAGCAGCTAGTGTATTTTGGAAGGGACATAATAAAAATACCAATGTTACGCGGGAAGGGGGAATATAAAGGAGGAAAATTTGAGAAATGTAAAATCACGAGGTGCGAAAAATTAGTAATTTTATGTTGCGAGGGGATGGGACTAGAAAAAAGAAGGGGCATGAAAATATCAGTGGTAGTTCAAATGGGAGAAGCAAAAATGGTGTTACTATGAAGGGGTGGACAATGGAGGCCAAATGAAGGTGAAAAGGAATTAAAAACGAAAAATGTAAATACCAAAGAGGGTAAGAAGCAAACTCAATGTAGACAAAAGGTTTAAACGAAAAATATTGGCATCAATTTGTGAATAAAATCAATTCAGTTCTACGAAAGGGAGGGGTTTACATTAAAATATTTAGAGCCAATCGCAAGGGATGGGGTCAACATTTTTAAAAAGGACGTGCGTATCATACACGTATTAAAGCAATCAGAGTCGCCATCGTCGAAAGGGCTTTGGGCAAAACGGCAAAGGCTGCTGACTGAGTTTTCTCCATTTTTCTCTCCCTCACTTTTAAAAGAAATGCTTTGTTCCCTTGAATGATATATCAACTGTTTTTTTTTTGTTTTGTTTTTTTTTTGCAAACGCCCCATCCCCCCATTCCCGTGGACTAATTTCGAAATTTTCAATTTCTTCCTTTATAATTATTATGCCTTCCCCCTCCCCTATATGATATTAGGCCCTATAATGATGATCACGACGAAGACGACGACGACGATGCTGCTGCTGATTATAATTGTTATGATTATCACTGTTGGTATTATTATTAATATTATTATTATTATTATTTTATTATTATTATTATAATTATTATTATTATTGTTGTTGTTGTTGTTGTTGTTATTGTTATTGTTGTTGTTGTTATTATTATTATTATTATTATTGTTGTTGTTGTTGTTGTTGTTGTTGTTGTTGTTGTTGTTGTTGTTGTTGTTGTTGTTGTTGTTGTTGTTGTCGTTGTTGTGCCGTGAACGTTAAACTTTCTTCTGTTTTCCACTTTGCCCTTGCCACCACCTTGGCGGCAAAACATGATTTGAAAAGAAAAATGTCCTCTTAAGCTTAAGGCCCTGTTGACGTTTTCCTTTCTCCTCTTCCTCATACTTGGTTCTAATTTTGGGTTTTGAATATTCAATCCTTTTTTTAATTTTGGTACAATGACTCCTTTCTCTTAATTTGATTTCTCTCAAATATCAAACTTTAGGATGTATGTACTCAACATTGTGCGTAAAACAGGAAATATGCTAGTTTAAAGCCTGAATTCACTTTCAGCAAGACCCAAACAAAAACTTTCGGCATGTGAAATATATGAGAATAAAGAGCAACTCTTCAGCTTTTACCTCATGTGTGCCATTATTCAATTGAAATGTCATACGGTACTTTTCAAAGCTGTCAAAGTTAGAAACGACTTTTGTCCATTTCTCGGTAAATCCATTGAACACTATGCGGAGAACGGCCAATATGCCGGTTTTAGCCCTGAATTTAAATAAAAACAGTAAGACCCAGACAAAAACTTTCGGCATGTGACATATATGAGAATAAAGAACAACTCTTAATTCAGCTTTAACCTCATGTATGCCATTATTTAATTGAAACGTCATACGGTATATTTTGAGCCCCTCAAAGTTCGAAACGATTTTATTTGTCCATTTTGGGGTGAATCCATAGAACACTTTGCGGAGAACGGCCAATATGCCAGTTTTAGCCCTGAATTTAAATAAAAACAGTAAGACCCAGACAAAAACTTTCGGCATGTGACATATATGAGAATAAATAACAACTCTTCAGCTTTTACCACATGTGTGTCATTATTTAATTGAAATGTCATACGGTACTTTTCAAAGCTATCAATTTTAGAAATGATATTTGTCCATTTTTGGGTGAATCCCTTGAACACTGTGCGGAGAACGGCCAATATGCCAGTTTTAGCCTTGATTTCAAATGAGAACTGTAAGACCCAGACAAAACTTTCGGCATATGACATATATGAGAATAAAGAACAACTCTTCAGCTTTAACTTCATGTATGCCATTATTTAATTGAAATGTCATACGGTATATTTTGAGCCCCTCAAAGTTAGAAACGACTTTATTCGTCCATTTGGGGGTGAATCCATTGAACACTGTGTGGAGAACGGCCAATATGCCTGTTTTAGCCCTCATTTCAAATTAAAACAGTAAGACCCAGACAAAAACTTTCGGCATGAGTCATATATGACAATAAAAAGCAACTCTTCAGCTTTAATTTCATGTATGCCATTATTTAATTGAAATGTCATACGGTATATTTTGAGACCCTCAAAATTAGAAAC
The DNA here is from genome assembly GCA_025618425.1 of Heliocidaris tuberculata. Classification (NCBI taxonomy): domain Eukaryota; kingdom Metazoa; phylum Echinodermata; class Echinoidea; order Camarodonta; family Echinometridae; genus Heliocidaris; species Heliocidaris tuberculata. Next base: position 10,902,408 of record CM046839.1, read on the forward strand.
GATTTTTGTCCATTTGTGCGGAAAATAGCCAATAAGCCTATATTCTTTGAAAGACTGACACAAAAACTTTCGGCAAATGACAGATTATGAGAGTAAAGAAAAATAATTCAGCTTTCTTCTAACAAAGATCATTATTCAAGTCATATGATTTTTTTCAGTAGCCTTAAAAGTTAAAGGGAAATCCAACCCTTAATAGCAAGTTGCTTTGAAAGAAAGAGGAAAAATCAGAGAAGCAGATTGGTGAAAGTTTGAACGAAATTGGACAAGCAATAAGAAAGTTATGAATTTTTGAAAGTTGTAATCACTACACATATGGGAATTTCAAATTGGCCGAATAGGTAATGTCACTGTGATGTAGCTGTGGACAACTCCCCCATTCGCTCCAACACACATGACTAAATTGTCACTTTTTTCAAAATGTATTACTCAGTAGGATCTTTTTCTTTCAGGAGGACCTATAGCAAAATGCTATATCCAATATATTTTGAGTACTGCCCCGAGGGTAAAAGCGCCTCAAAGAAAACCGCAAATTAATGATATTTTTGTGTACGACAAATATGGGAGAGTTGTCCACAAATATGTCACAGTCGAATCACCAAATTGCCAATTTGAGATTCGCATAGATGTAGTGATCTCATTTTTGAAACATCCATAACTTTCTTATTCCTTGTCCGATTTCTTTCAAACTTTCACTATCCTGTTTTCCTTATTTTTCTGCTTTCACACAAATCATCCCATCACCAAGGTTGGATTGCCCTTTAATAACAATTATCTGTCCTGTTTGAGATATATCCAGCATTGAACAATGTGCGTAAAATGGCTGATATTCCAGTAAACTTCCTTATTTTATTTTGGAATAGAAAGACCTAGACAAAAATGTTTGACATGAACTATACAAATTTTATTCAGCTTTACTCCAAATTCATTTTTATGGGATGAGCATGCCATAAAAGTAACTTTGTTCTCCTTATTTTAGACTACGTAAAATTGTAACCGGCTAAACCCGAACCGATCGTATGCTGTTCCAAAATTGGCATATTTAAATCTTGCCTTTCAAAATGTAATTTAAAGTTTGAAGCTCTTGAAATATATGAGAATAAAGAGTAGTTATTATGCTTATCAGTTGATTTTATCATCTTTATCACCCATGATACACTTCCATTTTTCTTCGGAACTTTTGAAGACACCATAGCGCCAAATTCTATTGTTTTCCGCGCTAGCAGACGACGGAACACTTATTGGTCTGAGACCTGGGGGTCGTTTCATCAAACCGTCATAACGACAAGATCAGCGACATCTCGACACTGTCGCTCAACTTGTCCGCTAAGTGTTTCACAAAGCCGTCTTTGCTAAGACCAGCGACAACTTCGCTGACAAGTGACTTGTCGGTACTCCAGGGGGTCGTTTCATCAAACCGTCATAACGACAAGATCAGCGACATCTCGACGCTGTCGCTCAACTTGTCCGCTAACCGTTTCACAAAAGCCGTATTTGCGAAGATCAGCGACAACTTCCCTGACAAGTGACTTTTCGGTACTCCAAACCTGTCATATCTTTTTAGAACGCCATCACAAGCCAGCTTTTAGTTAGTGTATGGGCTGCGAAAAAAAAAAAAAATGTAAGTTAAGAGAAAATTATTTCCTGATCTCCAAGCACATTTCTTTATCATTCTTTTTATCAAATAGTTTTACTAATGGTTTTATTATAATATTTTACAGACGGACAATATGTTTTTATGACTTCTTGACCCCCAACACGTATGTGAGATTAATATTAAAAATACCCATATCGGTCTACCATAGAAAAAGCGTCTAAAACGGAACAGTCTGTATATACAGACCAATTTAAACGACGACAATTTATCATGTATGTATTTTACCTTTATTTTTTCCTTTTTCACGCAATACTTTGATATAAACAATATTAAATGTATTTTTTATAACTGAATATTAAGAATTGGGTCATAAAATATCTTTATTTAATCATTTTTTCTAAAGTGTACACGATTTGGGTCTTCTTTCCATAATTAGTCAATTACGGTATCCTCTTATTTACAAATCTAGATTCGTACATCGCAAATGCATCCTCAAGTTTTCTCAATTTTATAAATTCTAAGATGCCATAAGTAACACATCTTTTCATGTAAACGGGATGTTTGTATCACCAGTATTAATTTTCGCTGCCTTTTTTGACATTTTGGAACAATTGGGAGAAAACTGAGCCTCAAAGTCTGTTTGGGTAATTGACGATAAATCCAATGGACTGTGATATAGACTATGTTTTTTAGCCGATGAGTATCGATATCATTGAGTTGTCGTTTATCATGTCTTCGTGAAACAGTTTGTCAAGTCCATGACATTTCCGTAGATCGCCGACAAAGTTATGACTGTCATGGAGTTGATTTGATGAAACGACCCCCAGACCTGTCATATCTTTTTAGAACGCCATCACAAGCCAGCTTTTAGTTAGTCTATGGGCTGCGAAAAAATAAGAAATGTAAATTAAGAGAACATTTTTTTCCTGATCTCCAAGCACTATCCTTTACCATTCCTTTATCAAATAGTGTTACTAATGTTCATATTATAATATTTTACAGACAAACAATATGTTCTTATGACTTCTTGAGCCCCCAACAAGTAACTGAGATTAATATTAAAACTACCCACATCGGTCTACCATAGAAAAAGCGTCGAAAACGGAACAGTCCGTATATACAAACCAATTTAAACGACGACAATTTATCATGTATGTATTTTCCCTATATATATATCCCTTTTCACGCAATGCTATGATATGAATAATAGTAAATGTATTTTTTATATAAATGAATATCAAGAATTGGGCCATATAATATCTCAATTTTATCATTTTCTCGAAAGTGTACACGAATTGGGTCTTCTTTCCATAATTAGTCAATTACGGTATCCTCTTATTTACAAATCTAGATTCGTACATCGCAAAAGCATCCTCGAGTTTTCTCAATTTTATAAATTCTAAGATGCCAGAAGTAACACATATTTTCATGTAAACGGGATGTTTGTATCAGCATTATTGATTTTCGCTGCCATTTTTGACATTTTGGAACGGTTTGGGGAAAACTGAGCCTCAAAATGTCTTTGGGTAATTGACGATAAATCCGATGGATTGTGATAAAGACTATGTTTCTTAGCCGATGAGTATCGATGTCAATGAGTTGTCGTTTATCATGTCTTCGTGAAACAGTTTTTCAAGTCCATGACATTTCCGTAGATCGCCGACAAGAGTTATGACTGTCATGGAGTTGATTTGATGAAACAACCCCCGGAAGTCTTATTGGTCGCTAAATGTAGCCCAATTCGCTTAAGTAGAACTTATAGGGCACACATAATTATAAGTAAATTCACTGAACTCTATGACTCAAATAGAAGTGATTCTCCACCTGAAAATCGGTTTAATGACTAACATCTCATTTGTCTTTTAAAATACGGCTCTGTTTGAGATCTTGCAACGGTTTTCCCTTTTGACCCCGGTCGTACCACCCCTCACCCCCCCCCCCCCTCTCCTCCAAATGAAAAGAAAACATGTTTTCCCGATTGAAGCTAGAAGAAGAAGAAGAAGAAGAAGAAAGAAGAAGAAGAAGAAGAAGAAGAAGAAGAAGAAGAAGAAGAAGAAGAAGAAGAAGAAGAAGAGAAGAAGAAGAAGAAGAAGAAGAAGAAGAAGAAGAAGAAGAAGAAGAAGAAGAAGAAGAAGAAGAAGAAGAAGAAGAAGAAGAAGAAGAAGAAGAAGAAGAAGAAGAAGAAGAAGAAGAAGAAGAAGAAGAAGGAGAAAAACAATGATGATGATAATAAAAATAATCTTAAAAGGTTGCAGGCCGGCGTGGGAACAACCATGGTCCTATGTGCATGTTTTCATTTATTAACTCGATGGAACTAAGCGAATCCATGATTGTCAAAAGGGAGGCGCCACCTCGCGCCGAAAATTTTTAAAGGCGACGCTACTAGAATTAGACTATATCGGGCACACATAAGTAAATCATCCGCTCGTTATGTATGCCGGTGAGGCGGAGCAAAGATGATTTGAAATTAATTGATTAGAAATATTCATATAAAATCGATTCATTGTTCTCAGTAAATTTAAAAAGCGTAAATGGTGTTTAATAAACATACTCTTTCCAATTTGACACCTTAGCTGAAGTTGGCTAGCCTTTTATTATTTTTAAAGGATTTATTTTATCACTGGTGCACTTCCACTGTTTGAATGTGCGAATGGGCGGAAAATTCGGCTAGCCTTGTTTCAGCTTAAATATCTTTTTTAATCGCTGGGAAAGTGCCCAAATGAGGTACTTCATTTGGGAGATTTTTATATTTTGTCTCTGTTCTGTGAATTTAAACGATTTCTACCACGGGTTTTCAAAATATGATTTTTAGACAACCTAGTTATAACACGTTAGTGAATGGGGCCGTGAATTACTTATGTGAGCCCTATATAGCGAAGCCTAGCCTAGCGTTGCAAGAGGGAAACGTTGGCCGGAGCGTCGGCTGCTTGCGGAGCTTAGCGAATGCTCTAAAATTATCCTTTTAAATAGCTTGTAGGCAAGTCCTATTTTATGTAATTTCAGACAGTATTGCGTGAAATGTCGAATTAAGAGCGGTTTCTGCGCAATGCAATGTAGCAAACATGGACCCCCCCCCCCCGTCCCGTCCCGTTCCCCAATCTCTCTCTCTCTCTCTCCCTTTCCCTTTCTCTTTCTATCTCTCTCTCTCTCTCTCTCTCTCTCTCTTTCCCTCTATGATTTAGCTTTCTTTTCCTGATCTCAACCGAGGAAAGTGGATTTTCATAAGAGAGATGTAGGGCCTTATAGACTTTTGGTTTAATTCAAAGTTCTTAACGAAGCCTCTCTTTGACTGGACTGCATGTACAGCTGACGCCAGCCCTGCCTTTACACAAGAAGGTAATGCTTAGTACCTGCAGGGATGAAGGAATCACTGAATGGCCTACAGCGACTAAAATATGTTAAAGACCATATGATTGTCCCCCATCCAAGTTGTATAGCTCTTCTAAAGGACAATGGAAAGCCTACCTATCATTGTTTGAATGTTGAAAAGAAGTTTTAAAACTGGAAAAAGCTAGGATGGGACTGCAGTGAATGACTGAGGCAAAAAAAGTAAACTAGAAGATATCTGAAACGAAGAAATCCTTACAGAAATGAAGGGGAAAGTTTAAAATATTATGTAAGAGGGACAGAGCTTTTGGGCTGTCGCTGCCGGCCGCAGGCTATGCTGACGTCTGGGCGCAGCTAGCTGAGGACTGTACGTCAGCTACACCCTCATTTTTTTTTTCACCATAACCCCCTGACTGCTTCCCCCGAAGCTTCCCCGTCTATTGTCACGTATTAGTACCCCTAACCTTGAACGTCCCCCCCAAAGAAATTTTTTTTCAATATATATTTTTCTCCTGAATTTAGCTGGCGCTCAAGTTTCGCAAAAGCATTTTGATAAGGAGACCCCCTCCCGTCCCGTTCAAATCGCCCATTCGCCCAATCGCCCATGCAAGTACAGAGATAGAGAGAGAAAAAATCGAAAGAAAGAAGTAGGGAAGGATCGAGAGAGAGAGAGAGAGAGAGAAGGGTTGGGAGGGGGAGGGGACATATAGGCCTATACGCACAGAAACATGAATGTATATCCCGCCATTCAGCCTACGCCGGCCTCTCCCTCAAATAGAAGTGATTCTCCACCTGAAAATCGGTTTAATGACTAACATCTCATTTGTCTTTTAAAATACGGCTCTGTTTGAGATCTTGCAAAGGTTTTCCCTTTTGACCCCGGTCGTACCCCCCCCCCCCCCCCTCCAAATGAAAAGAAAACATGTTTTCCCGATTGAAGCTAGAAGAAGAAGAAGAAGAAGAAGAAGAAGAAGAAGAAGAAGAAGAAGAAGAAGAAGAAGAAGAAGAAGAAGAAGAAGAAGAAGAAGAAGAAGAAGAAGAAGAAGAAGAAGAAGAAGAAGAAGAAGAAGAAGAAGAAGAAGAAGAAGAAGAAGAAGAAGAAGAAGAAGAAGAAGAAGAAGAAGAAGAAGAAGAAGAAGAAGAAGAAGAAGAAGAAGAAGGAGAAAAACAATGATGATGATAATAAAAATAATCTTAAAAGGTTGCAGGCCGGCGTGGGAACAACCATGGTCCTATGTGCATGTTTTCATTTATTAACTCGATGGAACTAAGCGAATCCATGATTGTCAAAAGGGAGGCGCCACCTCGCGCCGAAAATTTTTAAAGGCGACGCTACTAGAATTAGACTATATCGGGCACACATAAGTAAATCATCCGCTCGTTATGTATGCCGGTGAGGCGGAGCAAAGATGATTTGAAATTAATTGATTAGAAATATTCATATAAAATCGATTCATTGTTCTCAGTAAATTTATAAAGCGTAAATGGTGTTTAATAAACATACTCTTTCCAATTTGACACCTTAGCTGAAGTTGGCTAGCCTTTTATTATTTTTAAAGGATTTATTTTATCACTGGTGCACTTCCACTGTTTGAATGTGCGAATGGGCGGAAAATTCGGCTAGCCTTGTTTCAGCCTAAATATCTTTTTTAATCGCTGGGAAAGTGCCCAAATGAGGTACTTCATTTGGGAGATTTTTATATTTTGTCTCTGTTCTGTGAATTTAAACGATTTCTACCCAGGGGTTTTCAAAATAGGATTTTTAGACAACATTCGTTATAACACGTAAGTGAATGGGGCCGTGAATTAGACCAAAGATCACGATCTTTGGGGGTATGGTAAAGGGTATCTTCCAAAAAGCAAATTTATTTGCATTCATCCTACTCAATAGGATCTAGATCTCATGATCTAGTCTTACTAAGAATACTCCATTCAAAAATCTTTCTTTGAAAAATCACATTTAAATAAAGACATACTTGAGTCTGTTATCCGGGCAGTGGAATAACCTCCTTATAATCTATCATAATATAAAAAATAACGCCAAATAAAATTAATTCCTATTTTCTCGTCGGCCTAGGCTCCTCCTTCCCTTTCAGACCTGCCTCAATTTTCTGTTCATGATATTTTTTTTCTGAAATGGAATAAATTAAAAATCCTGAGAGCATCTAGACAAAATCTCAAATGTAATATAATTTCGTATCATTTTGAACTTCCGAAGTGCATGTAGAATTTGACCCAAGTAGCATTTTTATGTATACCGAGGATTAAACATGGAACCCCCTACCCCTCCTCATTTAAAAAAAAGAAAAAACCAAAACTCCAGACGAGAAACTAAGAATCAATTTTACTTGGCCTTATTTCAGTATTTGGGCAGTAGAATGGCCTCCTTGTAATTTAATAAGTGTTAGGCCTCCTGCTTATTTTTATTTCGTATCTGTATATAGGCCAATAAATGCTTTATCTTTTATGTTTTACATACTTTGTTATAAAACAATATGTAGAACCAGGGACCTCACACGTCAGTTGGTAAAATAAAATACTGGGGAAATAAAACGGATGGAGCAAGGTGTCCGGCGGGCCCTTGTATCATTAAATTTCTCGTACAAAACTAAAAAAATCCTTCTCAGCGAAACCCAAACTAACATACTTTGAAAAAAAATTAAAAGTCTTTGTGCGGCAAAGCGAGTGTCAAGCAGAGAGTCGTCCGTGAGGAGCAGGAGATCGTTCAAGTATACTCAAGGCCTCCTATATAAAACACTGTAAAAAGAGGAAACAGAACCGCACGGAGGGATAAGGAACATTAATGTTGTCAGTTGTGGGCACCAGCAAAAAAAATTGACAAATTTTTAAGTAGGATCGCCTTCGCTCCCCTTACCCCACCCCCTCCTTTTTAAGACCCCGAACAAAATTAATAAAATCATGACCATAAAACTATTATAGTTCAAGCGCAGTGCATGTTACATGGCATGTAGGAAGTCCATACTGCTCCTCCCCTTTCCGGAGGAAGTTCCACCTCCATGTTCCGCCTCCGACAGAATTTTAATCCCACTCTCAAGAGATCTTCATCCTTTTTTTATCTACCTGATAATAAGTTTCAACTAATTGACTAAAGCCGATATTCATGAAGCCTTATACTCGGGCATATTACTGTATCAAACAATGACAAGAGGCCAAAATTCTTAGAAAGCTCCGCCGTTCCATCACAATAAATAAGGCGAGAGGCACTTTTCTCATCGTTTAATCAACTTTTGGAATAGTACAAGAGCAACAGTATGATTGCTTCGACCCAGATGTTATCTTTATAAAGATAACATCTTAACAACATTTTATATACTTGTACCTATAAAACGTCCGTCCTAAATGCGACAACAGTAATATTAACTCACAAGACTCTTACACATGAAGATGCATATATACATGTAGGAGCAGATAAGTTTGTAATACTTTAAGACCAACAGCAAGGTAAATCAAGGTAAGGAAATTCGAAATGAACCATATAGCGTAAGTTATTACATGTAGATACAGGAACGAAGCTTTTTGAAAGGGGGGGGGGTGCGTTTTCATTCACCAAAGTATTATGCGCATGCCGGGGCGGAAATCTCTCTGACAAGCAAAACAACCACACACAAAAAAATCATCACCGAACCACCCCCCCCCCCCCCCCCCCCTCCGGTCCCCTTATTCTGAGTTGATAACTAGCTTTTTGAATACGGACCCTGGATGATGTTTATAATATAATCCATCATAGGCATCAATGTTACGATCCCAACTTACTCGATAATCCATATTATTTTATAGAGATCCCATATAGGACGCAAGTAATTCGGGCTCCCATAGAAACACGCGTTAAATTGAAGCATATCACAAATTTATATTTAGATAATCTCTCTACCAAAATTGTTTTAACTGACCGAGTGACAACTACACTGATAGTACTACAAAGTTAGGCACTTTATTATAGGGCACTTATTTGGCTACAACAAATATGAGAAGGCTGAACTTGACGAGGCTAATCACGAACTGCATTCGGATCCAGGTTCGAATCCCAGTCACGTCTTTGAGATGGTGACGTTAAAGGTCGGTCCCAGACGCAAATAACCATAATGTGTGATTGATACACGTCTGTAAAAACCTAATTAATAGCTACAACATATTTTCACTGCTGCCGTGAACAGTGGAAATGCACTGCCGATCAAATAATTCCTCTAAAGTACACCAAGGCGTCCAAACTTCCACATACGGTGAAATATGAAAGAATGTGGCTTCCAAACGAAATTTCTCTTAAACAGATTTACAAGTATTCAATTTTATATGAATATTTTTCATCAGCTATACCATTACAATTATCTTTGGTACGCAGGAACGCAGGTCCGAAATGCACCGCGAGCATATATTGTGAGCCTTTTATAGTGTTCTATTATTATGCTCTAAGTACCTTATGCTCTAACCCATAGAGATCCTATAGCAGTGTATAGAGGATCTCTATTCTCTTAGAGTACCTTTATAAACGGACTATATGCTCTAACCGAAGAGCGCCATCTACTTCACCACTTTCAATCGGAAACAACACAAATATAATGTTAAAAATGTAGGTTAAAAGTATAATAATTATTGTAGAATTCATGATCCACAAACAGAAGTATAAAAGCCAGGTTGGGGGGGGGGGGGTTAATACACTATGCCACCACTTTTTCACATACACATCAAGGCTGCCCACTTTCATGTTGTCATATGAATTTTTTTTCCTGCTTGACTCACTGTCAGAGATTCTTCAGACCAGCGCCCCCCCCCCCCCCCGATTTACAGATTCATGGATACATCCTTGCTTTAGAGGGTACAGATTTTCCCATTTCCCATTCAAATTACTGCATACTGCAATACCTAACCAGTATAGTATCCCCAATTAATGTCTCATTTCAACGTATTTATTTATTTATAAAAATAAGTAAGTAAAATAATGCAAAGAAAAGAGAGTAACAATTGATTTTAAAGCGTATTTAAATCACTGAACTCTACACGTGATTTTAAAATGGCTCGACAGTGGACTTTCATGAACAGCAATGAATCAAATATAGGTCGAAAGGAGAGAGAAATTTTCATTCCGGCAAGAAAGGATTTCGAGGATCCCGCCGATCCTCCCATACTCTTTCAGTTGGGGAGTAGGTGCATGGGCATAGGAGCAAAATAAAAAATTTCGTTTAGTTGGGAGTTTTGTTTTGTTTTGTTTTGTTTTGCTTTGTTTTGTTTTGTATTTTGGTGGGGGTTATCCCGAAGTTTTAAAAAAAGTCACGAAAATCTTATTTCAAAGAATGCCTCCCGAAGACAAATTTCCTATTTTACCTCCTCCTCCCCCTTTCCTTTTTTTTTTTGTTTGTTGTTGTTGTTTTGTTTTTTTTTGGTGTTGTTTTTTCTTTTTTGTTCGTTTGTTGATTTGTTTTTTGCATAGTTGTTTCTTCAAGTTCAAGTTCAAGTTCAAGTAATGGTTTATTTCAGATAAAATTCAATACATGATTGGCAGCCAAAGGGCTGAAATTAGCATGTTTACATCGCAGAAATACATAAAAATTGATCATGGATAAAAATAACATATGAAATAAGAATGGCAATATACATAACAAAATAAGTAAATACAAAACATGAATACAAATCAGAATATTAAAATTGGACTGAAATTAAAACTGACACAGAGATTATAAAACAATAATAATTTCTATTTCTGTAAAAATTTTAAGGAGAAATATAATGAACGTTACTGGGAATTGAGTAGATCTATGAAATGTGGTATTGCACTCTTTCTGAATCGAACCGTTTTGCATTTGAACTGTGCAAAATTTGATATATGTCTTAAAGAAATGGAATTTTTTTTTCTTTTTCGGTAACCAGTCTTTACATTGTGTGCTATTTAATAGAGATTTAGCTTCTTCTCAGTTTTCCATTTTTCATATGACCAGCGGTCGTTTTTCCAGTGGATCCATATCTGTCATAGATTATTTAAATATAAAGATGTTGCTTTTTTCTTTATAAGACCTTCCCATTTGAATTAAAAGATAACTTTCAAACCAAAATGATGGCATTGAAATAGAGTATCATTACCTTTCTTCTTTATAATGTCCTGAAACAGTCAAGTATATTGTTGAAGATTTTTCTTTTAATTTTCTTTTCTATTTCTCAACGTCAATATTTTTAAAACATTTTCCCCTTTTATCTTTTCCTTCCTCTCCACCTTTCTTTTTTTATTATTATTCATTTCCGTTTCCCATCACTTTCAAAACATTTTGACAAAGACTTTGTTATTATTATGTATAATATTATATAATATTATTATTATTATATATAATTTTCCTATAAATATATAGGAAAATGGTAGGACCGAAATATGGGTCAAAATAACATTCACAGCGGATTGTTTTGAAGATGCGCTTTATAGGTTTGCATTCCTTATACGTCATGAAAAGATGAGAATAAGTAAATCACAGTATCATAGTAAATCCAAGTATTTACAGTTTTCTTATATAAGATGAGAATAAGTAAATCACAGTATCATAGTAAATCCAAGTATTTACAGTTATATATGTATGCATGTGAAGCTCACCGCACTCTATACTATCGACTGCGATCCGATTTTGGAAATAAATCGTCATATCATTTAATATGGGCATTTTAACAAATAATTAAGATCTACCTGATTCAGCTTCTCAACACTATATGAATACTAAACATAATTTATATAGGATTTTGGTGCGCTGTCAGCCCTATACCCGGGATAAGGGCAAAATCAGTTTAAAATCGTAGGACTGTTCTGACGTCACTTCGACTCGGAGCCGATTTGGCCTTTCCTCCGACTAGAATGCTCGCCATAGACGGTATTTTCGATTTTGCTATCTATAATGACTATTTCTGTTTATATCATACATGTTCATTTTCTTCCGAGATCGGATCGCAGACCAATCGTATAGTGTGCGATGGGCTTTATAGATATATAGATTCGAACTATATACAGTAAAGAAAACTGTTATCTGCATATTATATACTAGTGCTTCCCCAGCAGTCGCGTAGCCACCGGGGGGGGGGGGGTGCGGTGGGGGCGGTCCCCTTCCCCCCATGCCAATTTAAAAAAATCAAAAAGCGAGAGCGAAAAAGCGGGGAAAGTGAGAGAAAAAAGGGCTTGAAAAGGATGCTATACGAGCCATTATCTTTGTCTAAAAATTTGCTATATAAAAAAAAGTTTTGCACCGGCATCCCCTGGATAGGAGCACGCTTCGCTTGCTCATAGTACGCAAGCGCCCACTGAAATTCAATCCTAGGTACGCGGTTGTTCCCCAGGATCCCAGCTATGGTAAAATTTCAAGACAATAAAATATATAATTAAGCAAAGAAACAAGGCAGGTTTTTTTTTAATGATTGACTTTTAGACAAGCATCATTTACGTTTGTTAACAAACCCATGCATGTAACTTGTTACAACCGCCACTCCCGAAGAAAAACAAATCATTGGGTTGGTTGTAATTGTTTCTTGTCATTTTAAATTCGAAATCCATGAGCAAAATGGCCCCGCTCTTTGAAAGAAATATGAGTGCCTAAGCAGCCTATAACTGCCTATATCTTCAATGGCAATAAAACCTGTCTGACAAGGTGGATAAAAACAGAAATCAGAGAAAAGTTCGGTAAAGTTTGAACGAAATCGGAAATACAATAAGAAAGTTATGAATCTTTTAAAGTTGTAATCACTATCTACATAGGCCTATAATATACTCTAAAAACAAACTAGTCAAATACGACTAGAATCTAGGCAGATTTGACTAGAATAACTATTCCCATGGGCACCAGCCTGCACTATTCGGGTTTGGAAGTGAACAGAATCTTAGTCAAAATGAACAGAATCCTATAGTCAGAATTCATTTCGTTTAATTTAATTTACTTTATTCAACCATAAAAAAAAACATTAGAAAGTACATACATTGTTCACTGATAACATATCAAAACATATCTGACATAAACAGTAAGAAAAAATGGTTAGGGTACCCCCCAAAGAAGCGGAAGCTTGTAAGAAGGGTTCCTTTTACGAGTAAACAAAGAAAAATTACATAACAAAGCATAAAATACATTATATCTACACATTACATACGGTTTGAATGACTATAGAATCTGATTATAAAGGAAATGTGACCAGTCGATCTCGTCAAAAACATGACTAACCGTTTTAGAGCGTATATAGTAATATGAAATTTTCGAGAAAAAAAATCATTCTTGAATGGGCTATTTGGGGACTATGCCCCCATTCTGTCGTACACGGAAATAGCATTAATTTCCAGGTTTTTTTTCCAATAAATCAATACAAAGTATTTCGCATGATACATTATATCTATGTCTATACGTCTTTTCAAAATAAAAAGATCCTACTTAGGTAGCTTAGCGAAATGTAGTGGTGCATAAGCACGGGGGATTTAAACAAAAGAACGCAAGCGGCCAATCAGCGACAGCGTTTCTCGCTTCCGGGATTTTACCCCCTGGGGAACGAAGACTCTGTGTCTGACAAAAGCGATCCCGTCTCCCGGTGCTGAAAAGCCGCGAGTTATTTTTGGCCTTCTCTGCAGACTCGTTAAAACGCTATAGCCCCCTCTACGGCTACATTATTGTGTACTTCTACGTGTTTTTCTCTACGCGACAAACTACTATCATGACAGGTCAAGTCTGCGGGACACATTCATGATGATCCGTTGTATTAAATTTTCTCAATACGTATCTATCTATTCTTGTATTTATATACTTCGATAAAAACACTTGTAAATAACAATCTAATTGTTTCGTTCTATCTTACTGGGGAATCTAAAACTATAGCATTTACTAAGAGCAGTGAGTCTATCAGTATCGAAATTTCTCTGTCTTTTAAAAATATTTTTAATATATATTTTCATGTTAGGCTAAAATCAGTATGTGGGCTTTATCGTTTAACGAGGGAATTCAAGAGGAACATCGATTTGAATACCGTTTTAAACATGTTTTCCTCATGAAGAGTATTATTGTTTATTTATAAATATTATTTATTTCTTCTTTCATGGTTAAATCAAATATCCGAGAGAGTCTGGATCATTATTACGAGGTTAAAAGTATTGCGTGCCTTTCAAATATATTGCTCTTATTGACTTCAATTATTTCTGCCCATCACCTTTTTTCTGTCAATGACCTCTTCCTAATTGAGATTCCAATCTCCATCAGAATTTTGTGCAGTAATATATGCGCCTACAAGTATAAAGTACATGAAATAGTAGGTAAAAGGATCGAAATTTGAAGGAAATCGTACTTTCTAATTGCCTTGCTTCAGTCTTATAATCGCAAATCCAGAGGGACAGGGTTACATGTCCCCCCCCCCCCCCAACATGGTGGTAATTATTGTTTATTTATAAATATTATTTATTTCTTCTTTCATGGTTAAATCAAATATCCGAGAGAGTCTGGATCATTATTACGAGGTTAAAAGTATTGCGTGCCTTTCAAATATATTGCTCTTATTGACTTCAATTATTTCTGCCCATCACCTTTTTTCTGTCAATGACCTCTTCCTAATTGAGATCCTAATCTCCATCAGAATTTTGTGCAGTAATATATGCGCCTACAAGTATAAAGTACATGAAATAGTAGGTAAAAGGATCGAAATTTGAAGGAAATCGTACTTTCTGATTGCCTTGCTTCAGTCTTATAATCGCAAATCCAGAGGGACAGGGTTACATGTCCCCCCCCCCCCCAACATGGTGGTAATTGTCATTATGGTGATGATGATGATGTCGATGATACTACTACTAATAATAATTACATTATTAATAATATTAGTAAGTAGGCAAAAGATTGTTTTCTTGTTATATTGTGATAAGGATGTGCACTGATGAATATTTCGGATTATATAGTAGACATTCTTGTTGTCATGGCAATAAAATTTCAAAGTGATTAAGAAGCTCGAAGGGGGGGGGGGGGCGGGCTGTAAAGGTTGCGCCGTGGCTAATTATTTACATACATCAGCCAATCCTTTTCAGTTGTTTATCCATTCTTGAATAGCCTACTGAAGCAGGGAATGATAACATATAAAACGGAGAGAATGCAGCCCGTTCATTTGTCAGTAGTCGGAAAATTAGTCAACGTAGAGCAAGGGCGGCGCACCCGGGGCGGGGGGGGGGGGCACAGTGCCCTCCCACTTTTTCAAGTACCCCAAAAGTGCCCTTTCTACTACTAAAAAGTGCCCCTTTTCCTTTCTAATAAGTGCCCCTTCCCCTTCTGATAAGTGTTTTTTTTCCCCTCCTGATAAGTGCCCCTTTTCAAAATCTGATAATTGGCTCCTTATCTCTCTAATAAGTGCCCTTTTCTTCTGATGATAAGTACATTTTTACTTCTGATAGGTGCCCCTTTTCCCTTCTAAAAAGTGCCAACTTTCCCCTTCTGATAAATGCAATTTTTACATCTCATAAGCTCCCCTTTTCCTATCTAATATGTGCCATTTTCCTCTTCTCATGAGTGCCCCTTTTCACTTCTTATAAGTGCCCCATTCCATCTCTGATAAGCGCCCTTTCCTCTTCGGATAAATGCCCCCTTTTACGTATGTTTCCCGTTGTTTCTTACAAAAAAGCCATATCTAACTTCAAAGTATCGATGCGGCTTTATGTAGTAGCAGGTACACATATTACTACAATGTAAGGCAGTGGAGCTGGAGGCAAGAGGGGCATAATGCCTACCCCCCCCCCCCAGTAAAGGAATTCTTATTCCGCTCGCTCGAATATGCCCATAATTTACACCAATTAAGGGCAATTTTTTCTGAAAATCTCCCCAAAACTCCCTCGCTACGCTCGCTAGCTCTTATGAAAGCAAGCAGATCGCATAAAGTATGTTGATATAGATGTAATCCTAAAGAAAAGCGACAGGGATAATGTATGAATTAAAAGATAATTCGACACTCCCCCAATTAATTTGCTGTTGTCAATTTCATTATATCGGTATAAATGATTCTCAACCAAAGGAATTCAGCATTAGAAAAAAGTCTGAAAATTTTTACTCGCTCGCTTCGCTCGCTCACACATGAGTCATTAGACCACCACACACAACTGCTAATTTATTGGGGAAGCTGAAGCAGTGTCCAGAACCACAATAAAAAGGAAGAATATGATGCTTGATAATGTATTAATCATGTTAACTGGGCTGTAGGGTAATACCAATGTCACAAAAATGGTCCCTTTTTTCGTTTTATGTTCACCCCTTGTAGGTGCCCCCTTTTCCCAAAAAGTGCCCTATTTGGCTGGTGCCCCCCCCCCCCACTTTGAAAGACGTTCCGCTGCCCCTGACGTAGAGAAATAGCCCAGGCCAAACCCGGTTCAAGCTGACAAGCTTTTTGTGAATAACATGGATAGTCTAAGTAACTGTAAGGGGGTAAAATCTCATAATTTATGTAAAATGGGGTGACTATTTCGGGAAGGTTCCCAGACTATATGTAAGTTCTATGTAAAACAAATTGCATGGGTTAATCAATGTGAACAAGAAAAGAGTAGGTCCTATTTAAGTTAATTATAGGCTAAATTGCAAGTTCAGTGTATGATAACAGAAGGACGATACAGGTAACAAACCAGTAGTATGTAACAGGGAACAAAGAAAGACATCCCAACGGAGTGAATGGGCATTGTCTAGTGCAGGTGTCAGGCCACCGGCCGAGGTGCGCTTAATCTCTCCAGAATGGAGAGTGTTCTTAGAACACTCCGAGTCATGTGCATCATAACAACTTTCGAATGACTAAAGTTCACAATTTGAACTCTTGGTAATACAATGAATAACCTATGTTTAACACTCCTACAGAATATCAACCCAATCCGACAATTCATTTCATGGTGGTTGCTATGGCCTTTTGATTCACTCCCTATTGATTTTCTTTCTTGTTTTCTTGCTCCTCACGCTTGAATGGCCCCTCTGTAGAACAGCTGAGCTGCAATGGCACGGCTGAGCAGGGCGATCCTTCCAATATTATTTTCTCGTGTTATCATTTATGTTATTATATATATGTTTTTATAATTGGTAAATAAAATAAGAATAGTCTACCCTTAAACATTCGTTCCTACCCTTCAGCTGAATCTTTCAAAAGAAATCTTAAGACATTTGTTTTCTCTATGATTGGATTTGGTTGTGTGCACTTGGAGAGCAAAATAATTACTTTGTTTCATTTTTTCTTATTGTAAAGCGCCTTGAGCATGTTTATATGGAAAGGCGCTGTATGTATGTATGTAAATCAATCAAATCAAATATAGGCCTCAACTTTAGAGCTCATTTCCTCCCTAACTGATACCAGCAAACCTATCTTACAAGCTCTTTTCGTTCGCTAAATCAAAAGGGTTATAAAGTTTCAAGTTTAAAGCTGAGACTTTGTTCTATCCATATAGAATAAAATCAGATTTGTTTTTTTGTTTGTGTGTTTGTTTGTTGTTGTTGTTGTTGTTGTTGTTGTTTTTGTTTTTTTTTTTGTTTTGTTTTTTTCGGGGGGGGGGACTTTTTGGTGGTTTTGTGGTATCGGATCACACATGTTAAAGGACGTTTTTTGTTTAAAGGGCCCTGTCCAAGGGTCCCCGCCGCAATACTCGCAATACACGCGAATACACCCCTCCCCTTTCCTTTCAGTCACATAACAGAGAAAAAAGAGAAGGTGAAAGAGGGTGAAAAGAAAAGAAAAAAAAAATCATTACGAAAAGTATGCGTATTCGCTGGCTCGCAATTTATTCATTTATTTTCATTTTTAGATTACATGCAAACATGATACTCGGTTGAAAGGTATCAGCCCCTCCCACGAGAAATTATGGCCATACGCCAGGATTTGATCATAAGTGAGCTGTTCTTTTATTTACGGGTGTGAAAAATTCGGGAGTGGGAAGGGGGTGGGTCTTGAAGTTCTTGACAAATTAAAGTCGGTTTATTTTTAAGCTTGTGCATGCAAGCCGGTGAATAAGTTAGTCAAAATTAGAAGTGAAAATTCTAAATAGAAGTCATGCCCCCTCCCCGAACATGATTAATACATATCAAGCATCATCTTCTTCCTTTTTATTGTTTCAGCTTCCCTAACTGGCAGTAATGTGTGATAGTCTAATGATCCATGTGCGAGCGAAGCGAGGAGCAAAAGTTTTCAGACTTTTTTCTAACGTTGAAGTCCTATGTTTGTGCATTTTTTTACGGCGATATAATGAAAATGACAAGAGAAACTTAATTTGGGGAATGTCGAAAGATATTTTAATTCGTGCTTTAACCCTGTCGTTTTTCTTTAGGATTTCATCGATATCAACATACTTTAGTATGATAAATGCTTGATTTCATTATGTATTATAAGAGTTCGGGGGAAATTTTCGGAAAATATTATCCTTACTTGGTAGTATTATGGCATATTCAAGAGAGCAGAATGACAAATACTTTGCTGGGGGGGGGGGGCATGGCATGCCCCTCTTGCCTCCAGCCCCACTGCTTTACACTGTAGTTTAGTATTTGAAGCTATATAAATATGGCTCTTTTTGTAAGAAACAATGGGAAATATTGGTAAAAGGGGCATTTATCAGAAGAGGAAAGGGTGCTTATCAGAGGTGGGAAGGGGCAATTAAAAGAGGTGAAAAGAGGCACATATGAGGAAGAGGGCACATATTACGTAGGAAAAGGGGTAATTATCAGAAGGGGAAAAGGGCACTTATTAGAAGGGAAAAGGGGCACCTATCAGAAGCATAAATGCTCTTATCAAATGAGAAAAGGGCACAAATTAGACAGAATTAGGGGCATTTATCAAAAGGAGAAAAAGGCACCTATAAGAGAGAAAGGGAACAGTTTTCAGAAAAAAGGGACACGTTTTGGGTACTTCATACTATAGAAAAACAGAGGGGAAATCACATCAACTGCACGTGGCCTTTAGTTAAGCACTTTTTTATAGGGTGCTGCCATCAGTTAGGGTTTGATATATTTCAAGATACGTATCATACACTGAAGCCCCTACTCTGTGCAATGAAAAGCTACTTCAGTGAAAGGCTTGTCTCAAATTTTGCATAGAGCTATATAGTTCGAAGAAGAAATAATAATGGGGGATCGGACCTATTGTGTTGAGTTGAATGCATGTAGGACGGAGGAATAATGGGAGGCGGCTTTGGTTATACGTGCGTTCGAGCAGCGTCAGCGTTTGTTCTTATGATGAAAAGACAGGAAGTCTATTGACTACTGATATAAAGAAGTAATAGTAATAGGAGAGAGAGAGAGAGAGAGAGAGAGAGCCCTACTGCTAATCCCTGTTAAACTGAACTTCCCTCAGTGACATAACAACATGTTATGCATAGGCGGCTATTACAGGACTCAGGCCAACAGCATGGACTGATGATAGTATTGATTTGATTTGGTTTGATGGATTCATGATATATTCTAGAGTAAAAATCCCCTCATTATACCATACTTGCCTCTTAGCTACTTTTTTTGCTGCATATCTAGATTAGATCATGCTAGAACGACACGCACTCCAAAAAGAAAATGCTCATGCGGAATTATTGCATGCAAAGGGCTCTTTTTTGGTATTTAGTTTTAAATATAATTTTCAATTCGATAATTTAAATAGACATAAAAAAACTGTATTTCTCATTAGCTTATACTAGTTTCACTTTCTGCAGAGACGTCGCTAGAAAATTTTGAATGGGGAGGGGATGACGCCAAAATTTTCCGACAAATCTTTAAGGTCTGACACTCAAATTTGCCTACAAAAAATGCCGCACCCCAAGCTGTACCCACAGAGTTCAGTGGCCATACCCTAATCCCCCCCCCCACGGCCACACACACACACACATAGAGAGAGCTTGATCATACCGGCCAGGCTGCCACTATACTAATCTAAATACAGTAGTTACATAATTATCCTGGCTGCCCAAATATTTGAATATTCTGGCACCTCGCTACCTGAATATGAAGTGTTGCATTGTTGCCCGAATATCGGAACTTAAAAAATCATCAGGGGGAGGGGGGGGGGGGGGCGCAGCCCATTATCGAAAGGGGTGCCTTTTGTCCGAATATCAACTTTCCACTATTTTTTTTTTGGGGGGGGGGGTAGCGGAAACAAATTTCCCAGATATATTTGTGGCGAGTGTGGAACCGAAAATTTAAGCAGTGGAAAGGAGAAATAATGGCCAACTTTAAATTCTAACTAGGCATATGATATTGGGAATACACCAAAGGCCTTCCCAAGGTTCTCGAGGGAAGAGGGGAGAGGGGGTTAGGACCAACAACAACCAAACTGATAGCAGATGCAAATCATCTAGAATTGTCAGGAAAAAGAAAACGGTATATATTTTCGCCGACAGCGCTTTGAACTGGAAGTAAGTTTATGGGGAACCACTGGCCCTCTAGATCTGTAGGGTCTATCGAGGGATGGGAAAGGGGGGGGGGGGGCAATAAAACGGACCCCCGCAAAAAGTAATAATAATTATGTATATGAAAATTGTATCCCGGAATAAGATTCATAATGTATTTTTTCTCAGTCACACGAGAAAACATTCCATTTCGCGCCCAAAATGAATGGTAAATAAATAAAGCCAATTTCAAAATAATGCCGACTTTAAAAATATGACGATAAGAGTTATCGGCAGAAGATGGGGGGGGGGGGGGGGCTTGAGGGATCACACTCCCGCTCAAAATTGCTGTCGGCAAATGCGCCACCTCTGTCGGCAAAAAAAGGAGGGAGAAAATGGGGAGAGGGAAGAGGGAAGAGGAAAGAGAAAAGAAAAAGGAGAAAAGAGAAAGGAAAAGGGAAAGGGGAAGGAAAGGAAATGGAAAGGAAATTAAACTAAAACAGAAAGAAAAGAGGGAAAGGAAAAGGGAAGCAAAGAAAAAGAAGGAAAACCTTTTTTTGTTTTGTTTTGTTTTGTTTTGTTTTTCCTCGCTCTCAAAAAAGTGAATAGATAATATTCGGGCAAAATGCGTCCCCCTTCGGCAATGGGCTGTACATAGCCCCCTCCCGAGGATTTTCAAAGTTCCGATGTTTGGCCAGCCACCACTTCATATTCGGGTAGAGAGGTGCCAGAATATCCACATATTTGGGTAGTGAGGTTTCCTGATATGTAACTTCTGTACATTTTTACTAAGAAAAGTTTTTTTTTGTTGTTGTTTTTGTTTTTGTTTTGTTTTGTTTTGTTTTGTTTTTTTTAATTTAGAAGTTGAAAAGTTGATATTCGGGTAAAAGGCGTCAGCCTATCCCCTTGCGAAAATGGGCCCGTATGATCATGACTTCTACATCTGCGATTTTCTTGTATCATTGTGTGAGGGGAGCTTAGGGTGTACCGTGTAGCATTTTTTGGCAAATTTGGGTGTCACACTCTAAAAATCTGTCGGCAAATTTGGGTGTCCCACCCCATCCCCATTCAAATGTTCTAGCGATGCCCCTGGATATCGGCGTTGATTCAGTCTTCGTTCCTCTTTCTGTCTGGACTACAAGATCCCTTATCTTTCATAAGCTTTTGTTTTGCCACTTTAATCCCATTTGAAGGGGAAATCTAGGAAAATCTGTACTGTCCCTTTCCTATTTAATGGTTTTTAATCTCCGATTTGTATACTTGAAATACATGGGCGTAGCCAGGGGGCCCAGGGGGGCACTGGCCCCCCCCCCTATTCAGCCCCTAAAAAAAGTGAGAACGAAAAAGCGGGAGAATTGAGACAAAAAAAAACCTAAAAAGGCGCTACGAGTCGTTACCTTTCAATCACAATTTGCTAAAACGTCAAAGTTTTCACGCTTCGCGCGGGAAGGGGAAAATAACTCCCCCTTCCCTGCCCCCACACCTATTATATACAGTAAAATATTGCATCCAAATTATTGAAAAGCAGTCCGAGCGTCGAACTATAACTTTCCGCCTAAAAAATTGTTTGCTACGAGCTGTTATCTTTCTCTCAAATTTGTCAAAACGTCATAGCTTTCGCGCTTTGGGTGGCAGGGGGGGGGGGGGGGGGGGGGGCGAACTCCCTCCTCCCTGCACCCACCTCTGTTACATACAGTGCAGTATTGCGTCCAAATAACTGAAAAGCAGTCCGGCGTCGAACTAACTTTCCGCCTAAAAAAAAGTTGCTGCGAGCCGTTATCTTTCTCTCAACCCCCCCCCCCCCCTCCCTTCACGCTTTGCGTGCTAATCACCAATTTCGCACGCTTCGCGTTCTCGATCACAACCCAACCCCCCCTAAAATGAAATCCTGGCTACGCGATTGGATCCTTCACGTCTGCCCCCCCCCATTGAAAAATCCTGCCTACGCCATTGTTGAAATACCACACCATGCTCTACTCATATGGCTCAATAAGTTTCACTTCTTTAATACACTACCCCCGAAAATCAACACATGTGATGTAAAAAATAGCTCCAATACCATTATGACTATGATGATGATAATGATGATAATAATAATAAATAATAATAACAATAACATCAAAACCATAATGCTAATGCTAATCATAATCTTAATCATAATAATCACGATAACAACAATGACAATACTGATAAATAAAAATCATGTCTATATTGACATTTGATGGGTAGCCTCATCAGTATTTATACTGATGACGGAGGCTTGGGGGCAAATCAGTTACTAACTCAGCATTGAAAGCTACATGATTAATACTTTTTTTGATAGGGTCTTGCCATTACATCAGTTAGGGTTTGTTATATTTCAAGATAATGTATCATACACTGAAGCCCGTAGTCTGTTCATTGAAAGGCTACTTTGAACAGTGAATGGCTTGTCTCAAATTTTGCATAGAGCTATAGTTCTTCGGAGAAATAATAATGGGGATCGGACCTATTGTGTGGAGTTCAATGCGTGGGACGGAAGAATAATGGGAGGGGCGGCTTTATACGTGCGTTCGATCCGCGCCATCGTTTGTTGTTATGATGAAAAGACAGGAAGTCTATTGACTATTGATATAAAGAAGAATTAGGAGAGAGAGAGAGAGAGAGAGAGAGCCCAACTGCAAATCCCCTGTTAAACTTCAATTGTCCTCAATGACAAAGTAAAGTGTTATTATGCATAGGCGGCTATTACAGGTCTCAGGCCGACAGCAAGGACAAATGTTAGTATTGATTTGATTTGGGTTGATGAGTTAATGATATCATAATAAGATATTCTAAAAGTAAAAATCCCCTCATTGTACTATATACTTGTCTCTTCGCTACAATAGTTATTTGCTGCATATCTAGAAAATGATCATGGGGAACAATTTAATATCATTACGTATAAAAGGGTCTTTTTTGTCTTTAGTTCTAAATGTAGTTTTCAATTCGAAAATTCAAAAGACATACAAAACTGCATTTCTCATTATCCTATAAAAGTTCATTTCTCTCGTTTTCCTTGCCCTTAAATTATAAGTAGATTTTTACATCATCATTCACGTCTTTAATTTCTGATATTGATTTCCACGTCTTATCCACATGCTATCATTTTAGAACATAACATATTTTTTTAGAGATAAACATGCGAACTGAGGAAAATAGAACAAGAATCAGAATATTTGGAGAAAACTCAGAAAAAGAGAGTGTGTGTGTGTGTGTGTGTGTGAGAGAGAGAGAGAGAGAGAAAGAGAGAGAGGGAGAGATTGAGAGAAGACGAAGGCAATCATTACATTGGGTTTAATGGCTGCCATTTCCATTAATTATGTGGTGTTGTGTTGTTTTTTGTTTCCACCAGCGCCGTTCTAGTTCTTTTTTTTTGGGGGGGGGGGGAGAGCACACTATGATCGTTGAAATGCAATAGACATATTCTAGTCATACAAGATAAGAAGAATTGGAGAAGGGGAGAGAAAGGAATAAGAGGAGCAATAAAATATAAAGAACAAACTGTTAGGCAAGCCAATGCCATCGGAAACTCACTCTATTTTTAGAATAATTATATATTCTATTTATTTTGTTGTTATTGATCCAGTACTACACACTAGCCTTTCATACACATATACTGACAGAAGAGGGCATACTTCCGGAATCAGTGAATGGTACCAAGAGCTTCTTTCTTTGAATTTATCAAGAAGATTGGCTCGGATCCGGGAAGACTGCATTATAGGCTCCATGCGATCGTTATGTAGAAGGCTCGGAGCTCAATGCAGTGTTCACGCACAATAACAATGCGTCCGTTCCGGATGCGTTCTTATGCACCACGACATTTCGCTAAACTACCTACTTAGTCAGCATAAATATTGGGAACATTAATTTCATTCTTTCTGTGTGCTGGAACAAATGGGAGATTTGTCTGCCAAATTATGGGCAATTCCACAGTTACTCACGTCAGTGGCGGATTCAAGGGGGGCACATCCGGCCCGTACCCTCCCCCCTTTTGGAAGAAAAATATGCATAGTGCCCTCCCTTTTTGAGATTGTGCCTTGTGCCCCCCCCCCCTTTTAGAACCCCAAAGCTTTTTTATTTTATTTTATTTTTGTGTGTTGTTTTCTGTTTTGTTTGTCAGAGATTTATGGAGGGGAAGTAGACCCGCATAACCCCCCCCCCCCCCGATCGAATTTTGGAGGGCTGAGGGAAAAAAAAAATTTGTCGCCACCCCCCCCCCCCCCCCCCCCCCCCCCACTGACCGACTTTTCGAGAGCTGGCGAGACAAAAAAATACGGGTCTCCCTAGGCCCTCCAAGCAAAATTGACAAACCTGCATTTGTGCCCCCCCCCCCCCATCCTTATACAAAATCCTGGATCCGCCCCTGACTCACGTTACAGTTGAAGAAGTATTGGGTTACATCTTTCGCTCTTATTCTCTTATTACAGGTATCAGCTAAATCAGTTTTGGTTAACACAAATAATACATACATATTGGAGTACCTATAGTAGAACCAAAACCTTAGAAGAGGAACAGTAATTACTGCTAGCCTAACTAATGTGTCGGTTACTCTCGTTACAAAATTTGAACATGCATAAATTACAAAGAGGGCTTAAATGAAAAGTGTGCTAATAATCATGAGGCTTTCTTGAAAATAGATTTTTCGCTTTTCAAAGAACCATGCTATATAGGGAGACCTCCACTGGGTGACAACTGAAAATTACTGGACCCATTATTTTTGCAGATTTCACAGGAATAATGGTTACTCACGTTACGGTTACTCACGTTAAAGTGATTTGGTAACTTTGTAGAGGCTTGATAAAATCTGACCTTCCTGGCCTTACATGCTATCAGTGTATGTAATATGGTGTAAAAATGAAGCCCAGGAAAAAAAAAGCTCTTCAAAATCATCATGTGCTCCACAAAAGTAAACATATGCAAGTGACCGGAAATGCCAGACTCATTTTCCCCCATAGACTCAGTGTTAGACTAAAGCGTATGGCCATACGCTTTCGTATTAATAGGA
Source organism: Heliocidaris tuberculata (assembly GCA_025618425.1). Lineage (NCBI taxonomy): Eukaryota > Metazoa > Echinodermata > Echinoidea > Camarodonta > Echinometridae > Heliocidaris > Heliocidaris tuberculata. Next base: position 10,927,674 of record CM046839.1, read on the forward strand.
GTATTCATTCATAGAGATGTTAATAATAGCATTATATATTTGAAAACCTTTCTATGCCTGGCTATTTATTTATCCTTCTGAACATCATTATACAAAATATCACTAAAAAGTGTAGACAGATTATATTTACCATTTTCTAACTTTTAATATTTTTTTTTAAAAGTAAACCACTGATGATAGGTTTACCAATGTTTGCCCAAGTTTCTGCAATTATGTAGCACAAAAAATGATTCATAGCCAAGTGAAATACCAAATTTAGATTTTAAGGTCCATGTTCACCAACCTGTTGAACTTGCCATATCGACTTCACCGATTCTGCCGAATTGAAATTCCAGTATGGACATAATAAAGATATATTGTTATTTTTAAACATTTCTCATAATTTGTCCGATTTCGTTTAAACTTTCAAGAAACAGTTTCTCTGAGTTTCCTGTTTTCCTTCTTAGCAACTTGTTGAATTTCCCTTTCAGTACATGTATACGCTTCCCTTGAAACATAAATTTTTTGCGGTTGTCGAACATCATTCACCCGTCCCCCCTCCCCATGCACCTCTCTGACAATCCTTGATATGCATCTGGTATAGCCTTATTTCCTGAAAATGTGCAGATGTTGAATCCAAAATTCTCTGACAAGCAAACATTAAAAAAGAAAAGAAAAGAAAGAAGTTATCACCCATTATTTTCTCTGGGGGATCCACAAATTACAAGCACTGCTTTTTAGTGGACCCCCCCCCCCCCATTTCCTCAGAAATTAAGAATTTCTTTTAATAACTTATTTATGTGTACAGTGTACTTGTACACGTATCAGGAAAAAAAATGAATATGTACATAATTTTTCCATATTTTCTGTAATATTACCTGCAATGCCATTGTATTTCTTTTTGTTGGAAATGAAATAAATACGAATTTGACTTTGAATACAATAGAATTTTACTGTATTCACAGTATAAACATGATGACCATTCCATTGTTGTACACGTCTAACACAATAGCATAACCAAATGGGAGTGGCGTTCAGGGGGAAAGCCCCCCCCCCGCCCCAATCCTTTTGGGGTAGTTGTCAGTAGCGTTCCTAATATTTAACGAAGGGCGGATCCAGGATTTTGTAAAAGAGGCGGCTCAAATCTCAGAAAATTATCGGACGATGAAAAAAAAGGTAATCAGATTTTTTCCTCCAAAATTCTCTGACAAGCAAACATTAAAAAAAAAAAGAAAAGAAAAAAGTTATCACCTATTTTGGGGTCCCGTTTTCCTCCAAAATTCTTTGACAAGCAAAAAAAAAGGGGGGGAAAAGATGTCATCAGATGGTCTAAATAAGTGGGGCACAATGTATAAAAAAAAGGGGGGCACAATGTACACTTTGATTTGAAAGGGGAGGCACGCGGGCAGAAAGTCCCCTCCTCCCCACTCACACATACCGCCACTGCGAAAAACTGCCTTGAAAATACCTACCAATAAAAATGATAATCCGTCGAGTTTTATGACAGATGTCTTGTGAAAATTTCATAACCATATTTCTCTATATAAAAAAAGGCTCGTCAGCCCCTCCCTCCTCCTTCTCTGCGAGGGACACCACCATGCCCCCCCCCCCCCCCCCCCCCCCCCCGATTGTACCTTCCCCGATCATGCCGATACGGTATCAGAAGTTGACTTTAGGCCATGCACCCATGCATGCACCTGCTGTACGTCGATGGTACTCGTCGGGTCGCCGCGACGAAACGCGTATTGTGTAGAATGCCTGCTTCTGAACGAGGATAAACGAATTGAGACTTGAGAATTTCATCATCAAAATGTGACTGTTTTCTGGTTATCCAAAAATGGCGATCAAGGCTTTATATCTCCTTCTCTTCGTATGGCTTGCGTTTGTCATTCAGTGCATCCTGAGTGGTGAGTTTACCTCTTACTTTATACTTTATACTTTATTTGAACCCTTCTGATTTGTCTTGGGAAAAGAAGACACTGCGACGGCCTATCACCACCACCAGCCCCATCTTCCGGTATCTACTAGGGCTAGGCCAGCCAGGCGGGCAGGGGCACGCCCGCCTGGGTGGTCTGCGCCGTTGCGTACTGATGGAGTGACCGGACCAGCTAGCGGAGTGACCTAGCTTTGTTGTATAATATTTCCTGAAAATCCTGAAAATTGAAATGAAATGTGATGAAAATATTTGCTTTCTTAATCAAACACATAACGTGACCCAGAAACTCCAATAATATGCAAATGCTCTACCTCCAAAAAATCTGATGTTTTAGTCTGATAATCATGATATACATCAGTTATACATGTACAAGCTTATCTGAAGATATACATACATCATTACATGTAACTCCAGGTACAACTAACCAAAATCTTCCTCGCCCGTGGCATTAGTTTAATTTCGGCAGGTAAGATGAAAATTTTTACTTATAATTACAAGAGAATATTGCAACTATCCAGCAGGCCCTTTGCTTTCACGATTTGACAATTATTTCGATGAAAAAATGGAATTTCCTCGCCGAGCCGATCAAGTCATTTGAATCGATGGTACAGTGCGGGGGAAGATCGGCTCGTTGAGGAAATTCCATTTTTTTCACCGAAATAATCATCAAAACATGAAATCAAAGTGCCTGCTGGATATTACAGTAATTTTCTTGAAATGTAAGTACAAATTTTCATCTTACCTGCCAAAATTAAGCGATGCGACCGACCAAACTAATGCCATGGGCGAGGAAGATTTTGGTTAGTTGTACCTGGAGCTCCAGCGCTACACGTTGGAGCTCCCTGGAGTTAGATATACATGTATATCTACTTGTAGCATGCATTATGTGCGTAGTTCATTTTAGTTACATTTTTATAAACATGATAAATATTGGAATATGAAATTATCTACTTGTTTCTACAATGTTCTAACATTATAGCTCATCTTCTGTATATTTAGGGAGATGTTAATTTTATATTCATAAAATTTAAAGACAAGCTGTAAACGTACATGTACGAATGAATGAAATACAAAGTTACAAACTTCTACAGTGCGTCCCCCCAAAAAGTTAACAGTTGGAAAAAGTCTCCCAAAATAAATATTTCAAAATATTTGTAAGAACTTTTCATACCTGTGGATAGATTGGAGTCTTTTCTATCAAATGACACCAAAATATATGGCAATATTTTGAGCTCGAGTGAGCAAGACTTGATCTAGACTTGACAAGAACTGGTATTTTGTGCTGACTAGTGTTAACAAATTTGAGAACCGTAAAAAGTTGACGGTTGGAAAAAGTCTCCCCAAATGAACATTTCAAAATATGCTCATAACATTTTCATACCTATGGATAGCTTAGGGTCTCTCCTATCAAATAACACCCAAACATCTAACAATATGTTACGCTTGAGTGAGCAAAAGCCACTATTGTGAAATGGTGCAAAATCTATGGTTGACAAAACTTTGTATTGATTCTGTCTGATACCAGCAAAGTTTAGAGTTTTGGAAAGGCTTAGAAACTTTCATATTCTGATCATTAAAAGGCAATTTATGAAAGAATAGGTTTTGTTTTCTGTATGTCTTGACATATCCCATCAAAACTTTATGGTTGACTGAGAAAAACCAGCTTGAATTAAAACTTTGCCAAAACTAATATTTCAAAACACTCAGTAAAGCAGTTAATTGCTCACTGAAACATGAAAATATTGATGAGATACATAAGGACATACAGAGAACAGAACTTTTTCTTTGATAAATTGTTTATTATTGATCAAATATGAATATTTATAAGCCTTTTCATGACACTCAACTTTGCTGATACCAGCCAGAAGAAATACCAATTCTTGTCAAGTCTGGATTTTGCACCTTTTCATAAAAGTGGTCTTTGCTCACTCGAGCGTCATAATATCGTCAGATCCTTAGGTGTCATGTAAAAGAAGAGATCCTAAGCTATCCACAGGTATGAAATTTTGCTTCAAATATTTTGAAATATTTATTTGGGGGGACTTTTTCTGACTGTTAACTTTTTTGGGGGACGCACTGTACAGTTTAAACTTTGATGTGGATTTCTTGTATGTTTGGAATATAGTAGATCTACTTGTATTTTAGTATTTTTTTCTGCATGAACTTGTATTATAGTAAAAAGTGATTCTATGATACAACTACCACTTGTTGGAGTATCATCTCCCATGCATCCTCCCAAAAAACTACCACCTACATGTATACAGTAATTACCTGTACCTCTTTAACAACACCCAGACAATTGCTCCTAAGACTACATTGTATCACCCCCCCCCCCTGCATCTGGACTACAACCCCCTACTCCATAGGATCCGGGCTAACTCGGCACTAGGGCGAACTCGGCCTTGGCAGAAAATCGCGGCCGAGTGAGCCCAGAAAGTTGAATTGATCGCAAATACTTGTGTTGAATTTTGCATTAATTACACATTTCAAAACACTTAACTTAAAGGAGAATGAAACCCTGGGGGAAAAATCAATTTTAATGAAAAGAGAGGATAGAGAGAAGCAATTTAAAAGCTCTCGTCTCTCTCCGTTTCCCCCGGCATGCCCCGTTCCCTAGCTCTCGCGTACGAATTCTATAAATTCCCTAGCTCCGTCCGTCCATTCACTTGCGTGCGCAATTGCATATATGCATGCACTATAGAATCCCCACACTATTAAAGTACCGTAATTCCTTAGACCATGTTTTTTTCGCTCAGCTGGGTGTAGTTCCACCATTCCAGAGAGCCTATGTTTTTCGCTTCTAGTCAGTTACTTAGACCCCCATTTTGGGGTTGGCTGAGGCACACCCCCGTCAACATAGAACTTGAGGCCCCCCCCCCCCCCCCCCCCCCGAATTGTCAGGGATCATCCTTAGGCAAGGAGGATCTAAATTAATACAGATGGGGGGGGGGCAGGGGTAATGTTGTTTCCGAATTTCCGAACCGAACTGAAAATTCGCGAATTTGCGTTGTCGAAACGAATCCTGCCGAATCTGAATTTTGTTGCTTGATTCGGAAGATTCGGAAGATTCGGGAACTCCAGGATTCAGTTGAATATTCGCAATTTTTCAATGGAAAACAAAATTATAGACAAACAAATATCAAATTCAAACAGTTAATCTTACTTTGGATAGCTGCATAAAACCCACATTTCTCCAAGATATTAAGTCTTTCGTAGCGTAGCGAGAAGATTGCCAATTTGACGAGCGAAAACGTTGCACCGATATCAATGTGATCTGGTTATTGCGAACGCACGTACGAAGTTACAAACGCCCGTATTCTATGCTGGTCAATTATACAATCATCAAATTGACGGTGCGATAAAATTATATCGCTAACTCGGTTCGGAACGAAATAAAGATTTTACATAGAGAAAGCCTGTTAAGCACGACGTGTCTCTCGCGAGTGAATTAACTAAAGTAAGCAACATTTTGAAGGCGCCTTTTAAGCCGAATTCTAATGGTGTCTTTAATAAATTTCTGATGCAAAAGATAACTCCCGACCATAGTGAAAATGGGCTTTTCAATTATAATTTCACATCTTTCATTTCATATGCTAAATACAACTTTCTTTATAATTTTTAAATTTTTTGTTTACCAGTAATCGGGGATGAATAATATGTTCCTCTTGGCGCTACCAAAAAGTATGATATTTCATTTTTTGTTTGTTTTGTTTTGTTTTTTGTTGGAGACAAAGACGAATATTTATTGTCCAGTTCCCGCGCTTTTCATGTTAAAGAAGAAAGGAAGTCAAAACAAAAAAGCGTGCATGTAAAGGCGACTTTCGACTTTTTATTTAAAATAAATCAAAATATATCCGAATCGAATCGAATCCGAGTTTCGGCGATTCGTTGCAACACTAGGCAGGGGCCCAACCTGTGATTTTTCATTGAAAATTGTGCCCCGATAATTGCGCAGTGCATGCAAGACTGCCCTTGTTATTTTCCTTGTTTTGCTGATACATCATGTATGCATTCTTCTTTCTAAGCACCGTACAAGGTGAAATGTACAAGATTAATCTAGGTAGGTCCTCTTTTTTTCAACATTGTAGGATTTCATCAAGTAAATTGTAGTAAAAAGGCAAAATAAAGAACTTTTGACGAAAGTTGAAACGCTGTTTTTTTTCCACTTGAAATTCATTTGAAATTCAGATGCAACTTGAAAAACAACTATATTGTAGGGAGATACAGACAGAGAAAGTGAACCAATTTATTTGTGATGTTGAAAAACATGATTTTGTCAAAAATGCGAAATATTTGTAATCTTGAGTTGATGACAAGAAAATTTGATAAATTGCTTTGTGGAAAACATCAAAAGAAATGTGCATATACATGTACTTATGAAATTCAAATTGATTTCTTATGAGTTCATGGGGTTTCACTTTCCTTCATTAAGTATCCTGTAAGTTGTCGAAACTTTGGTGGAAAATTAATGTAATTTCATGGATGTGCAAAATTGTTTTTGTGGGTTCAATTTTTTTTTAAAATCAGGGATGTGCAAAATACACCTCATGAATGTGATTTTTCAGGCTTTCAGCCTGTAATTCAAAATAATGGAAGTGCTCAGCAACACAAAAGTAGGCCTCTTGGTTTTCCCGTTGCATGAATTTAAACAAAACTTGAAATGAATCCATTGAAAAGGTGAGGAAGTTATTCTGTAGAAATAAAAGTACATGGTAATATAGTGACCTTTGATCCAACATGGAACTGAGGCGACAACATCAAAGTGATTTTTTTTATACACTTGAATCTGTAGGAGAAAAAAATACTTTTTTTTTAAATCACAGATTTCTTAATGCAATATAATCTCCACATTGATGGGATATAGGCCTACGTGTACTCTATACTCTTATTTTTCCTTTGTTCACCCACCTGTATGCGTACATGTCCATATAATTAGATTCAGTTGTCAGTAGGGACCCCCAAATGGGAGCTAGATTACTCCATACAGCTTTGAATTATCCTGATCAAACTCAATGCAACAGCTAATGCAGTGCCTTGGTAGCAGTCAAAGCAATGCACTAATACATTTCTTCATTTTTTTTTTATAATCAGGCCTGTTTGATTGAGTTCAGAATATACTCCATCTCATGATAATTTGCCTTGAAAATGCCAGGGTCTTTGAGAAATCATAGCTTTAGTGTTGATTTTGGAAATTTATTAGATACTTGTTAATATCTCCTTCACTTCTTACATGATGGCTTGTTTGCTTTCTATTTATATCTTTGCTAAGATAAGAAGTTTTTTTTAATCTTCAATACAAAGAGAAAATGTGATGAAATCTATGAAATAGAGAATAATTGGGAATTCCCAGAGAAGAATGGTACTTAAAGGGAAATCCAACCTTAGTGGCAAGTTGCTCAGAAAGAAAGGAAAAATCAGCAAAGCAGATTGGTGAAAGTTTGAACTAAATCGGACAAGCACATCTACTATATATTTTGAGCACATGTACTTCCCCGAGGGTAAAGGTGCTTTAGAGAAAACTGCAAATTAATGATACTTTTGTGTATGACAAACAATTTGATGTTAAAAAAAAAAAAAAAAAAAAACCTTATCAAATTGCCAATTTGAGATTCGCATAGATCTAGTGATCTTATTTTTCAAACATCCATAACTTTCTTATTCATTTTCCGATTTCTTTCAAACTTTCACCATGACCATCCTGTTTTTCTTATTTTTCTGCTTTCACACAAATTATCTTATTACCAGGGTAATAATAATAATAATAATAATAATAAATAAGATTTATAAGGCACCAAATCCACTTGATGATCAAGTGCTCAAGGTGCAACTTGTGCAAAAGATGACAATAAACAATAAACAAAAGTGCAATCAATTATAGGCCAAATTACAGAAACAGGGTAGGATTGCCCTTTAAGGGAAAACAGATTTATCTAGTCAGGCACATACTCCCAACTTTTTCATTTTCCTACAACTTTCAAACCTTTTAAAAAGAAACTGAGCATTCCTGTGGTCTTAGAATATGTAGCAACTACCCACTTTCCCCCTTTTTTTCACCAAACCTTTTTTTTGGTGCAAAATATGATGGAGACCAAGATTTTGGGTGATGATAGTTGTATGGAACTCCTTCAGAAGTTCTCCTCCAGTAATACGGATGATTTTAGGAATATGTTTAATGTGGTATGAATATAATTTGTATCATCATTATTGAAAACTAACATGTATTTGTCTTCAAACTTTCAGGGATTTTTAAAACTTTTTTACATTCTAACCAAAATTGATAAACACTACTTATTGTTGAGTAATACCTTTAAATTAGGTGTTAATATGAAATGATCCACAGAATTATTTTTTCTTCACACAAGTATACTTTCTAGTTTCCCATCCTTTGTTCAACTCATGTGTTGCGGTTGATTCTCAGCATGCAAATTGGCAACGTAGCATGGAGTGCATACTTGTACCGTTGCAAAGAATAGTGAAAGAGTTCCATTGACTTGGCTTGTACAACAGGACCACTGTTCCATTACCAACGCTGAGAATTGTTTTTTCATAGGCTAGAAAGAATAGAAGACTGCTAGATGTACAGTACAGACTACAAGCACATATTTGTCAGTATGGTGTAAACATAGCACTGTCACGAAGTGTTTGAAATTACCTTTTTTAAACCATATTGAAAAATGCAAATCTACGTCTGCCTATACATGTATGTGGATTTTCATTGCAAATTTACATGGATTGTATGAACACTTTCAGGCTGTACAACACGTAGAATAATGTAACTTTCCCTTGCACTCGGAGTTAGGTGATCATTAGTAATTTCCTCTTCAGACTTCAGTAAATTGCAACAATAGAGAATAGACATTTTTCCAATATATAATTTATGATTAATGAACACAATAACTCTGACCTTCTCCTCCCTCATCCTATTCATTGTAGAAGTATGGTAAAAATATGAAATTGTTATTGACGGCCATTTTTGTGTCAAGAAACTGTCATGATTCTGTATACCACTCTTAAAAAACCCCAAAGTATGTGCATGCAAAAGTATCTGGTTTTACAGCTTCCTCTCTGCTACTCACTCTTGACCCCTACAATGACTGACTTGCAATGAAATATGTTGTATGGCCCCAATGATGACCTCAGAAGTGACCTTCCATTTGTAAAAAACTGTAGACACTGTGATATGGGTTTTGATATTATAGCCTGAGTGCTGTGTGCAGGGTTTTCTATCCATTATCCAAGTTTGACTTATTTTGAGTTAATGTAGGATGTATTGTATATTAATCATTAGTGTTTGCGGGTTTCTTCTGTCCTCCGATTTTAGAAATATTTGTAACTCGTCAAAACTATATGAATTTGAATTGAACACATTTGACTCATGGTAATTTACATTGATCAAATCTGAGATGCTGTGGAAAGGAGAGTTGTAAATAGAATGCAGATGTACAGGGGGAAACAGTCTAGTTTTCTGTTATGTACATATTTTACTTATTGCAGTACACAATACTCTGTAACTGTAGATCTACTTGAAATTTTCAAATGAATTACTGTAGGCATACAGTATACGACTTTGAGTTGCTCTCTTCACATCAACCAATTACAAGTGATTTACTGTCAATTGTCATCCCTGAAATTAAACCAACTGACATGTGGGAAAAGTAGTGAAACTGGGAAAAAGACTTCATGGAGAATAGACAAAGTTCTGCAGTGTGATGAGACAAATCTAGAATTGGACAAAGTGGAATAGGCCCAAATAGTAGAAAACTGATATTCCCGTACTGGTTATTAGGATTTATAATGGTATGGGTTGTTTGTTGCCTGATTCTTATTCTTCTTTAATATATAGTAAATGAACATAGTTCTCCCTTATTAAGCATTGATCATTTTCCTTTAAAAATTTACAAAATTTCTTTTCTTATACTTAAAACCGAATTTTAAGAAAAGTCAACTGCTATATGTCCATGTCAGAACGTTGAATAATACCTTTAATTCCAAAATTTTGATAGCACATGTGCAAGTGCATTGTAGGTCTTTAAAAGGGATTGATTTAATATTGAGTGATAAGTTAATGTTCGTTTAGCACAGTTTTCTTCAATAAATAGGAGCTGCATGCTTGCGTGTCCCTAATCTTCATCGTAAAGCAATAACAACCGTTGTCGTTTGAGCTACCTCATTAAGACTAATGAGGACAGCGGAAAGCAACTACATGTAGGACCAATTAAATCTTTAAGGGGAAGGTCGGGTTCTGGGAAAGGTGAAAAATAATTTGTGAGCTTTCTCATTCCTTATCAAAGCTTTTCAATTGCCTCCCTAGGATTAAACGGATATTGTAGAACTGGTTAATTGCTAGAACATTTGAGGATCCAGGATATACTGTAGAAGTAATGTTTATTATTATTATCATTATTATTATTATTATTCTCGTGCTTGTATTTTCAAGCTAATAAGAAAGAAAAAAAAATTCAAATGATGCTGGAAGGGAAGGGAAATTAGGGAATGCACAATTGAGGGGAGGGCACATTTTTGGGGTATACCTATGTTTCCTTTAGGTATGCTGGCTGGGTGTTTTTAGGGGGTATGCCCTCCCCCCCCCCCCCCCCCCGATCCACCAATTCAGAAGTTTTACATACAATGTTTGATGTGATTGTCTACACGAATCAGACCCTTGGAAAGGTCTGCTGTATTTCTGTAGGTTAATGCAAAAGCTTAACAGTAACCTTCCCAGGAATAATGTAGTTGATTAATTGCTAGAACACCTAATAATGCAAATTACTTTATGGAATTGCACATTATTACATCGAGACCCAGTTTGTACAAATTTATCCCAAGTTTCAATTTCTTATTGGAAACCGAGTTACAATGGAATACCTGTATAAATTTCAGAGTACAGTGATTGTAATTGTCTAAAGGGATCAGGTAATTTTGTAGATGCTGTGTCTAACCAATGTAGCTACAAGCAAATATGTCATGATGTATGGGGGCACATGACTTTTAGCTGACTCATAAATCAGCTTGTACGTTGTACATCATGATGCAGATTCCATGCTCATGCCCGAACAGTGAAAGTTTATTTTCCCAATGACAAGAGCAAATGCCAGTTTGCTGAAGATGTCCTGCAGATCAGATTGCCTAATCATTCAAAATAAACTGTAGGCCAAATGGAATTGAATCATAGTTTCTCCTATGGAGAAAGGGGGGCAATGTTATCTGATATCAGTTATTTTTCCTGTACACAAAATCCTATAGATATTGTCTGTAAAAAAAAAAAAAAGAAAAGAAAAGGAAAGAAAAGAAAAAGACTTATTTGTCCATACACTACAGAGGCTCATAAAAAAGTTTTGATTGCACTATACTAATGATTTTGCTACTTCATTTTCTAGATTTCCTTTAAGATTCTTCCTTATTTCATGTCAAATGAAAGACAAAGATATCAAGTAACAAAAAGGGAGATGGGCTGTAGAAAGGAAGTGGGAGTGGACAAGAAATTTCACTTGGCCTAATGTGTAAGAAGAGATGCCAATCTTCATAGAGTATTGCACAGATCTACATACAGTCATACACTGCTCCTTCATTTACATACATTACATGACAGAGTCAAGTTCATTGCTGAAAAACATGCATCTCTTTGATAATGGATGCTCTAAAATGTTGTGGAATTATGTTTGCTTCATTTTAATGATCATTTTGGATGTCTTGATCACAACATTGACCAAAGATGAAAGAATATCTTGGTTTTTTTTTTTTCTCTCTCTCTCTCTTTCCCTCCCTCCCTCTCTCCTCTATCGTTCTCTTCTTCTTCTCTTTCTTCTTCTTCTTCTCTCTCTCTCCATCTCTCTCCCTTACTATAATCTTTCCTCCATTGTAAACATTCTTTCTTTCTGGACAATGTAAAATATATACATGTACAGTACTTTCCTTTTGACAAGAGAAGCTCATTGGAAATTTGCACTGATTTTTAATGTATTTTGTTGTCTTTACCAGAGCTCTTACTAGCTTCCAGAGCTACATGTACATGTATTGTATCATATCCTGTTCCTGTGTATTTTTTCACCAATTCTATAATGAAACCCTTTATACTTATACTTTCTTATTGCCCTAAACTGAGCTATCTGCAATCTCACGCATCAAATGAGCCTTCTGTGATTGTGAGAAACAAGAATCATGCAAAGTAATAGTCTATCAATTTTTCAAATGATTTGCTTCTGGGTTCTGCATCATTTGAAAACCTCAAAGGATCCGCGCATGAAGTCAAGGGCATTCTTTCAATAGTTTCAAATTCTCAATGGTTCTTTGTAAAGTTAGTGTTAAACCACCTTTCAGACAGACAATAGCAAGAGACAAATGCATGAATGGGAAGCGATTGAAGTCGTCACCTCTCCCATGCAGTCACTGTTTAACTTGTCTGAGTCAACTTTCCCAATTTTTACTCAACTTTTTCAACACATGTGCAAACATTTACTTGTAGGGCCACTTGCTTTATTCAAAGAAGATAGGGTAGAAGGCTGCATTGGACTAAAACTTGGCAAACAAAATTACAACCTTTGATTGAACTTGGAATGTAAAGCATATTTGTGTTCATTCATGTGAGTTACCATGAAGAAGGGCATCTTGAGCTAAATTAATAGCTATGTGGGACTATAAAAGGGGAAGTCCACTCTGATATCATGATCAAGTTGGTTTTAACAGAAGCAGAAAAATTCGAGAAACAGATCCATGAAACTTTGAGCAAAATCTGACAAATGATAAGGAAGTTATTAATTTTTAAAGTTGTTATTGATCAAACACAAATTGGCAACTCTGTTTTCTTCTGAGGCTACATGTAGCTATTTTCATTTGCCCTGTACTAAAGAACCATAATTTTCTATTTTCTCTAAAGAAAATATTTTATCATACATGTACATGCACCCTATAATCATGGCACATATGTCTATTCCTCAATCAACAACAAAGAACATGGAAATTTATGAAATTTTCAATACAGAGCAAGTGGGTTAGGACCTCCCAAGATACATCACAGAGTTGTCAATTGGGTTTGATCAATTACAACTTGAAAGAATAATAACTTTCTTATTCTTTATTGGATTTTGCTCAATCTTTCATAGATCCGTTTCTCCAATTTTTCTGCTCATGTTTAAACCGAATTGATATCAGGGTGGACTTCCCCATTAATTACATGCTAGTATGAATAATACAATTGCAGTCACTTAATTACGTATAGGGTTCGTTCAGGTGGAGGTGGTACCCACTTAAAAACACACTGGAGCAATTGCCCACGATAAATGAAGTCTGCTTCATATTTCTGCATCTTGCTATACGAAGATCAGTGAATATGCATATGGGCCAATGCAGCTGTGTTTTTTTTTACTACCCGAAATATTGCCTCTGACATTCATTTACATGTAAAGTTTTGACATACCGGGTAGTAGTTTGTGTGTGTGTGTGATTTGGTTTACCCGTTTTGTCTGAATGGAGCTTCAAGATTTTAAAAGGGCCATTCCACCCCAACATCCCTATTTGTTAAGCTATATGCATGTGCTAAATGTTGATGAAATACATGTATGAAGTTTTAAAATGAAGCAGGCAATCTGTAAGAAAATTTTGAAAATTTTGAAAAATGTCAGTCACTAATTGTTGTAACTCCCCAAGTTGGCACTGTCATGAGGTGTGTGATTTTCCCATGCATACTTACTGTATTGTAATATTGTTTGATTCATATAAAAAAGATTGCTGGTAACCATAAGTGATTATATGCACTCAATGTATGAGCATATTTGGCTCAATATATAAAAACTGGACCCTGATTTTCGCGGGTTTTCACGGCGCAGACGATCAGGCCAGGCTCGTCCAGGACATGTACAGTACCAGTATGCGTGCAGTAGTTTTACGTACCAGAGATTTTGAACGTAGATTGCAGATTTTTCTGTGAGTTTTCTTTCTTTCCTCAAACCTCAAGAAATAGATTGAAAAAATACACAAGGCATAGGATTTCAGGATACCACCCATGTTTAGGGGATTTTTTTGAAAATGTGAACCCATGTTCTGGGATTTTTTAATAGAAAAAGGGACCCATGTTTAGGGCGGCTCATCCCCGTATTGCGTATACATGTATATGGAAGTACCACACCCCCCCCCCCCCCATTGTTCAGTGACCGTACATGTATATTCCTAACAATGTTGTAGGCTTTTAAACGATAGCAATTAAGAGTTAAAGGGGAAGTCCACCCTGATTCCAAGTTGCTTTTAAAAGAAGCAGAACAATTTTAAAAACAGATCAGTGAAGGTTTGAGCAAAATACATTAAGAAATAAGAAAGTTATGAATTTTTGAAGTTGTAAACCTGTCAAACACAAATTGGCAACTCTGTGACATATCATGTGAGCTCCTCTCCCATTTGCCCTGTGCATGTACCCCCAAAAATCATTAATTTCCATTTTCTCTAAAGAAAATATTCAATCATACATGCACCTTAGATATAATCATTGTTCATATGTTTGTACACAAAACCTGTATGAAACAAATCTGTTCTTTCATCAAAACCTAAGAAAATGGCACGCTCGATAAAAAGTTTGTGACTAGCTTACCGCAAGTCATTTTTGTATATTCGCCAATTTTGAACGCTGATGTGAAACTAAAAAAAAGATGTGTTTTAAATTGGCGTTTCTCCAAAAACATGGTTTCTGGGGAAGCGCATAAACACACAATCATTTATAAACAATTTTACGTGACGTCATATAAACACGTAGCATGTGCAGTGAGGTTTGCAAGACCAGCTGCAGAGCCCGAATTCCGCTGGAGAAAAGAAGTCTAAACAGTACCCTGTGCAACTGCATTTTAGATGAGCGTTTAAGATGAGCGTTTCAAAACTCTCATTCTGCCTTCGTAAAGAAAGTATAAATGCACGCTTAGACTTCACATGAAATTTATGAATCTACTCAAGTTTTGTGAAGACCTTTTAATGGTTTAGCTTACATTACAAAAGCTACTTTCATACAGGACTTGTGGTTTTGAAACTTTAAGTTTGCGAAACTTCAAGTTAACAAAACCACGACTCCCTAACCGCAACAAGGGTTCACACGAGCCCGAAACAATGAGCTGAAATTACAAGCCGAGGGATGGTTGTGGTTAACCCCGGAAGTAGATACTACCAATTGTGTGTACAGTACACATACAGATCCTGTGTTCATAATTCGCGCGAAGGGTATGACCCGGAAGTTTAACATGAACAGCGAGGTCATTGCTAACTACAAGCTTGCGAAACTTAAAGTTTATTCTGTCCACACTGACAGAGGACCACCCACTGCTCATGGTTTCAACGTTAACCACAAGTTCGCTTGTGGTTCTATCTAGAACTACAAGTAAACTTAAAGTTTTGAAACTACATGTACGAGTCCGTTCATACGGTCTGAAACTACAAGATAATTGCAAGTTAACTTAAAGTTTTGAAACTACAAGCGAAACTGAAAGTTTAGCTCCCATCGTGTGAACATAACTACTGACATACTAATTTTTCCTGTGTTTGTATAACTTCATTTGATAGGTCAAACAGGCAGCCAGAACCCATCAAATGCTTGAAATTCCAAGAAAAGAATCACTGAAATACTGATTGACTTATTAATTTTATCTGCCAAATTAATGACGATAATGAAGTAGAAAAAGTTATGCTAAGATTTTGTAAGCTTTCTTTCTTTCTTTAAACAGCGCACATGACTCACACATTCACATGTTCATGGTTAGATACAACTGTATGACATATGCCTCGGTGACTTCTTCTTTGCGGTTAATTTCGTATATGCATTGAATTCCCAATTTCAATACTTGACCCAACGCTCTACCTAACAAGCCTAAGCCTAAGCCTAAGCCTAATCTAAAACTTAATCATAACCCCTAACCTGACCATATATTTTTGATGAAATAAAGCCCAGAGAAAATGTTGCCTAACAACGTGCCAGAATGTCAGAGATATGTGTTTAAAAATGTAGATATGTAAAAGGGATTCTGGTGTGGCTCTTTTTGTATTTTTTGTTGCTGTAAATGTACAGACCTGTAAATGATGTAGATTATATGATAATAATAATAACTCTTATTCCAGCATTAGGGGAAATCCTTTTATCTCAGCCTATTGTTATCATTTGCCCTAACGCACGGTCACTTTTGTCGTAACGTCGAATTTCTACTGTGACGGAATAAACCGCATTGATAGGATTCCCCCTAACGGAGGAAATAATGTAATAATAATAATAAGAAGAAGAAGAAGAACTCTTATTCCAGCGTTAGGGGGAATCCCTTTATCTCAGCCTATTGTTATCATTCGCCTTAACGCACGGTCGCTTTTGTCGTAACGTTGAATTTCTGTCGTGACGGAATAAACCGCATTGATCGGATTCCCCTTAAGGTAGGAAATAATGTTGTAATAATAATAATAATAATAATAATAATAGTAATAATAGTAATAGTAATAATAAAAATAATGATAATGATAATAATAATAACTCTTATTCCAGCGTTAGGGGGAATCCTTTTATCTCAGCATTTTGTTATCATTCGCCTGGTTGCTTTCACCGTAACGTCGAATTTCTGTTGTGACGGAATAAACCGCATTGATAGGATTCCCCCTAACATAGGAAATAATGTTGTAATAATAATAATAATAATAATAAATTTACATGTGACATTAAGGCGAATCCTTTTATCCCAGTGTATTGTTTAGATTCGCCTTAACCCACGTTCGCTTTTGCCTTAACGTCAAATTTCTATTGTGACGGAATAAACCGCATTGTTAGGATTCGCCTTAAGGTAAGAGATATGCTTAAATAATAATAATGATAATAATGATAATGATAATAAAAATAATAATAATGATGATGATAATTATAATTTTAGACTTGTATAGCGAACAAATCTGCCTACACAATGTAGGTGCACGATAAATTATAAATTTTTTATGAGTATGAAAAACATAAATGTTAAAAGGTAACATAAACTACAATTCAAGAAAATAACAAGCATCAAATGATTTGAAAACAAATATAACATTCCAAATAGATTCATGAATCATTTTTGTCATCACCACTTGACTATAGAGTTGACTTGCTGATAAATACGTTTTATAAGGCTAAATGCTCTTTTTGTTGACCCCCATTCCCATAAAATGTCTCTTGTTTCATTGGGGTTTTTTTAATGTACATCATGTTATCATATTAATCATGTACCTTAAGTTTGTTTTATGTCACAATTTCTCATGTATCATAATTATTTATGTATATTTATGAAGAATGAAATGAATGAATTGAGTTGAATTAAACTGAATTGAATAAATCTGTAATTATATTTCTGCAATTAGACTACATGTAGCTAAGATCTCCTTTGCCTGGTCATATCTAATGTACCTTGACTGCCCCCAAGCTAGATTCACCAACATGGAATGTAGCATTCATGACTCATAACAGACACACCGTTTTAGCCTCTTTGTCACAGAAAATGGATGATGTTGTAATATCTGACTGTGGCCAGGGGCAGAATGCTTATTACTTTTGTAGAGGGTAATGGTAGTGACCATACATGTATACTAGGGTCTATACTGACAAGTCGTTTGAATATTTGCTCCAGAAGTTCAAGGACAGTACATGTATTGACAAATTTAATGGATGGTTTGCCATTGATTATTCAAAGATCTTTACCTGCCTCATGAAAGTGTAGCTGTGGGGGGGGGGGGGGGGGGGCAGGGGGGTGGCAATTGCTCACATCCCTTACGGTTTGCTAAAGTGAATTACAAACTTTTTCTCTTTTTTTTTTTTCTTTCTCCTGCTTCTTGGAGATTTGGGACACAAAACACCCCATGAAAATGTGAGAATCCCCTTTTTTTTTTTCATTTTTGCTTTTTAGAGATTTTTCATTTTTACCTGCATGTGCCCTCTCTTACAAAAACTCTGGCACCACCCTTGTGTATGAACTGAATGACAGTGTACATTTGTGAGCTCTTGGCCATGGATGTTGGTACTTGAGTGCATCAGCACATCACTTTGCAATTCGAAGATACTTTTTGACTTTTTATAAAGTTCAAAAAGTTCTGTGACAGAGATTAAAAATTGAGAGAGAGACACAGAATAAATCACTTCGTCAGACATGAAAAGTTCAATATTTTGCCTGTAAGGCTTCTTCAGGAAAACTTAGAAGTTTTAGGCTTTTTTTTCCTGAAGAAGCCTTATAGGCGTAATATTTTCCTTGAAAGTGGGGGTATATTTGTACAGGCCATTCCCCCCTCCCTCAAAAGGGGGGGGGGATATATAGGCCTACCCCATCCCCCCTACCCCGGGTTTACGCCCCAAATGTGATAACAATAACCGTTGTCCACAGCTGGGCCCTCTTGCATAAAAAGTTGCGATTAAACGCAACTCAAAATATTAAACGCAACTTGATTTTCAACCAATCAGGATGGTGTATTTGGGACTTGCGTTTAATTTTTTGAGTTGCGTTTAATCGCAACTTTTTATGCAAGAGGGCCCAGGTGTCATAAATATACATCTTTGTAGACTTACATTGCCATCACAACGAAATGAGATACATTGTTTTGCTGTAGCAACTCTGTCATTGATTGAGACATATGTTGTTCTGCCATAGCTGCATGCAGCAAAAAAACCTATGTTTTAATTTATGCACATTATTCAAATATTTGAATGTGGGACTTTTGTAAGATTATTTTTTATTGTACATAATAATAATCTCTTTATCAATTCTTAGTCATAGTATGAAATACTGAACAAAGCTACAAACTGAACTGTACTTCGGTAAAGTTTAAAACTTGAATTACAGGAAAAGACGCTACGTGTAGATACATTGTTTGGCCATAACACGGCCGAATCGTAAAGCTACACGATAAGTAATTAAATCTTCATACTCTGAACATTGTATAAAGAAACATTGTATAACAAAATGTCATATAGCAAAAGGCATTTTTGAGCATCATTTTGAATGAAAACTCGATAAAGAAACAGCATCCCCTTGTGGTCTGAACATCGTATCATACGAGATTGGTATAACTGGGCGGGGCTTATTGTGTGTGTGCACCGATGTAACCTGATACAAAATATGCGATGTCAGCTGATTTCCCCCAAACCTGTTTCTTTATACGATGTTGAAGTCTGTACACTCCTTTTGCTAATGTAGAGGTGTTGTGGTCTAGTGGATAAGTCACCGGACTGCTGATCACAAGGAAATAATGTTCTTTGGCAAGACATTAATCTACATTTGCCACACTTCACCCAGGTGAAGTAATTGGGTACCCAGTAGGAAGAAATTCCTTGAATGCTTGAACGCCTTATCATGGTCACTAAAGCCGGGTAAATAATTGTGATTGTGGTCCTTCAGGGAGAACAGTATATAATACTGATCAGGCTACCCTGGATAAACAAGACGTATTATTAATATTATTATTTTTGTTATGATTAATCCTGATTCTTCATAGACTTTTCTTTATACGAGTCTTGTATAACTTTCATGTAGTCTGAATGGCTTTCAATAAACAGTTGAGTAAGTCGCGTGATTATCACATTAATTTAGAGGGGTTATGGTATCTTTAAATGGTCAAAAAAACGGGGGAAAAGAATATACCATTATCGAAAGCCTCCACCGGCATGCGTGCTGCATAGATCTAGGCCTAGACCAACTTTAGACAAAAAAAAAATTTAGACATTAAAACTTATGGGCCTAGAAGAACATGAATTATTACAATCGCATGCATGCACACCCCGAGCTAATATTTGTAATGTGGCAGTATAGCAACCTGATGAGTTGGTATGACAATGGATTCTGGAAGTAGATACATGTACCGTTTTATCAAACAAAACCTTTTTTAATTCCAAGGCCTATATTCCAGTTTGCCAATTACCTATATTATTTTAAAAATACACTTAGGAAATCATGCACTTTTACGGCAATAAATTATGGCGCAATCTGCACCATACCCCAGACAGGCATGCACGCCCAAAACGGTAAAAGAACACAAATGGGAATGAAGGTAAAAGTTAAAAGGAGGTAAAGAACACCAATATTTAATCCGAATTGGATCTAACGTAGGACCTAAAAATGCTCATTTTTCTCTCCCTCATGTATGGCCTGCCACGAAAAAAGACCTATTGTTGTAGAAAATCTGATTGGAATACTGTAAATGCAGAAATATTCGCGGTACATTAATTTTCGCAGATTTCGCGCTATTTTCGGCGGGCGCAAATTCTAGAACTCGTGAAAATATTAGCCTGATTTCCTATGCTGGTTGAATTGCAGGCTTCAGCACATTAATATGTGTGTGTGTCTAATTCATTTTTGAGATCACGTGTGTAGTTGCGCATGCCATATATGCATTTGAATGGACTGCGTGTGTGTAAATTAATAAATGGAGTGGGTGTACATACGAGCGTGTAGTTGTGCAGCGCGAATTTAGGAACCCGTGAATATGTTTTGGGGTCGCTCAGTGCGAAAATTTAATCGCGCGAAAATAACAGCGATTACAGTACATGTAGGCTCTAGGGTTATTTCAAATAACCTTGGAACTTGTAAGCCGATTTGTTAGCCTTCACTGTGTCGGAATGCAGCGTGCAGGCCTGGTTGGGGTGCAGGCATCAGTTTCATTTGCGTAATACTTTATTCCCTTATAAGTGCATGATTGCCTACATGCATTTTTTAACAATTGAATGTTAGATTATTGGCAAGCTGGATTTGGCCTTGGAATTAAAACAGGTTTTGTTTGATGAACCAGTATCTACTTCCTCATTTTCAGAATCCATTGTCACATCAACTCATCAGTCATCACGTTGCCTTGCTATACAGTGTACGATGGGAATTTCATTGAATGATGATAACCTATGGCTGGGGGTCAAGGCCCCCCCCTTATGTGTCACCCCCTCCCTATGAACAATGAGTTGATTATAAGCTCCTGCTTTTCAGAAATTACCACATTAGTCACCAGATAATGTTATGTTATTCATGTACTATACAGCCTATATACAAGTTTTGTAAATATATTTCACTTTCCTTTCTTGAGCCTTATACATGTAGTTTAAAAACCTTTTGAAAAATGGAAAACAGATAAAATAGTGATTGCATATTCACAAAGGCAGAATAATTTGATCAACATTAAAAATATACAAATAGACCTGTAAGCTAAGCTTAACTTAGGCCACTGATTTATGGAAGGCCATTCGTCAACCCATAAGTCCCATATAACGTACTATATTTATGTAACAAAATAAAGAATCAAAATTATTTTCTGGCATGAAATGAGGAGAAGAATTCTATCGTGAGGGTTTTGTATTTGCATTTAGTTCCAGAACTAGAGGGAGTCTATGGTGATTTTGTAGGATTAAAAGTGGGTGACATTTGGCTCTCCATAATTCAGTAGTCTAAATCAGTTAATCTACACACTTAGGCGGAGGCTTAAAGTTAGGCACCTTTCAAGAATACGGGCCATAGTAAAGAAATATGTTCTGTATTTACGACATAAATAGGTTTCCTAAGGCAAACAAACATGTTCTGGAGCTCAGAATGATCCCATAGTTCAAGGAGTTCTACAGGAGCCCATAATATTACTGAATTTATCTTAAAACTGATATCATATATTTAACATTATACTGTGTAGATTTTTATATTGAATGTAAATACAATTGTTCATTTTAGTTTTTAGTGTTCAATGTACCTGTAGCCTACATGTACATTTTTACACTTGTTTGTGCATAGCTGAAATATATTAGTGTAGAGAGAAGCTAATTAATTGCTTCTTAGATAGGTCAAATGATTATAATACTAGAGCTGGTTTAAACATTAAGTACATGTGTGGTAATTGGATAGATAGGAATTTGTGCCAAGTGTACATCAAGTAGTTCTTTAGTGTACATGTACGTTGACCTTGGATGTGCTACAGCAATGCAATAATTACAGTGAGGAGCTTCTTACAGGGCAATTCACACTTTATACGAAATACATAGAAAGAAATGGCACATGGTGAAAGGGACATACACACAGGATAAGAATGTCCTACATGTATAAAGGGGTGTCTGAAAACAATTTAGTTTGGGGATTATACCTTAAATGCATGTATCCATTTAGTGTCAGCTTATGTCGTGGGCACTGCTTGAGGGTACAGAATAAGAGCTGATGCCAGTCATAATCACATTGGGAGGCTGAGGATAAGCCCGGCTCAGTTACATGTATTGTTCAACATGATGTTCTCATGTGTAAAAGACTGAGTTCTTATTAGGTGCGTCTCCATCAGCGCGAGCGAGTTTGCTCAAGCTCAAGATTCTAGCCCGATCAGCACTTCTCATTTCTCAAGAAAAAAGTCCGAGTTTGAAAAACCCCGTCTCCATCAGCCCGAGTCAAGCGATTCCCGCTCGTTCTTGGAATAAACTCGAGCTACAGAGCATGTGCACTTCAAAGATGGAAAATCAAAAAATACATAGGATAAATAAAAAGAAAGGAGCAAAGAAGTACTTAAGGAAAAGATAAAAAGAGAGAAGGAAAAGATAAAAAGAGAGAAGGAAAAAACAAAGAAATACATAAGAATAGAAAGAAGAATAGATAATGGAGAAAAAAAGAAGGAAAAATAAAGTAATACATAAGAAACAAAGAAATACATAAGGAAAAAGATAGAACAGAAAGAAAAACAAAGAAATATATAAGGAAATATGAAGAGAAGTGGATATAAAGAAGAACAAAGAAATACATAAGAATAGAAAGAAGAATGAATAATTGTGAAAACAAAGAATTATATAAAGAGAAAAAAGAGAGAAAGAAAAACAAGATAATACAAAAGAAACAAAAAATACATAAGGAAAAAAATAAAATAGAAAGAAAAACAAAGAAATACATAAAGAAATATAGGGAAAAGATAAAAAGAGAGAGGGAAAACAAATAAATATTAAGGGAAGAGGATAAAAAGAAGAACAAAGAAATACATATGAATAGATAGAAGAGTAGACAATGGGAAAACAAAGAAATATAAAAGGAAATAAAAAGATAGAAGGAAAACAAAGAAATACATAAAGAAACATTAAGAAAAGAAGATAAGAAGAAGAACAAAGAAATACATGAGGCTATTTTGGAAACTCGGGCTGATGAAGACGGGCCTATTGAGGGTTTGTTAGAAATGATGCTGATACCTTTGTTTTACTATAAGATGTTCCATTATACGGAAAGATATTTGAATTACTTATTGTGTAGTTTTACATTGTTTGTTTTGCTATACAATAAATTTGTTTTGCTATACAATAAATTTTGCTAGTCTGAATAGGGGGTTAAGCACAGTCTCAATTTTTAGACTGCGCATTCTCAAATGAGATGCCTTAGTTCTGAAAGCCCAATGAATCGTCATCTATGTAGAAGCTCGTGTGTCAGGCTCAAGCCGCTCAACGTCCAAATTGTTAAAGGTAATGCACAGTGATGTGAAAAGTAGGAAAGTGGAAAAAAATGATAGATTTCCTTCTTTATTTTTATTTTGGAAACACCTTTGATGCTAAAACACACCTCTTAAAATTATTGGGTTTGATGTTTGAATGCCTGAATATTTGAGAAGTCACTTATTCACTGACAATTTTTTTTTTTTTTATTGTCCATCACTGCTGCTGATGATTATCTTGTATTATGGCCAATTTGATCAATTATGAATATTTCTTTAATTAAATTGTTTCTAGACGAACAATTGTATCGGTATTCTCAACAACAACAAAAATTTGAATGGGAAATCAAGTTCGGCCAGACAGAATTCCCATCCTATGTTATGATTTTATAAATTTCTGTCAGAGCTAATTATGAAAACAAATATTAAGGTTTTTGGTCAAAGCAACTAGACGCAACAAAAAAACACATTTTCCCCAAATCTTTGACCTTATCCTCCAACACAATATATTACCTTTAATGTGTTGGTGAATGAAAGAAGATGAGTACTGTAGACATGAATGATTGTTTGGTATTTGTGAAGTGATAGCTCTATCTGTGATTATACCACCATGAAGGCTTGTCTATGATGATTCATTCATAAATTTACCATAGGTCATTATACATGTATATATCTTACTTTTTACAAGTGCAGATTATACGCCAGTATTGTGGAGGTATCAAGCTTTGCTCTGTCTTTTTAGAGGGAGGTGTATGTTCAGTGAGATCCTCAAAAATCTTTGCAAAAAATAAGGCTTACATGTATCATGCACAGGTCTTAAAAATTTAGATAGGGTTGCATTGTTTTGTTTTTTGAGGTATATGATCATTTTTTCTCCTTCTTTTTGGAGGGAAGCTTAGGTGCAAGTCCAATAACATTCTCTTAATGATTTGCAAAGGTAAAAAAATGCATACAAAGTGCTTACTGCTAACAAAAGTAATTGTTTTTCCCAATGAATGCCACTGGAAATCATTCTTAAGGCTAGAGGTAGAAATATAAAGTTGTGTGTTTTGATTAACCAGTGATTGTTCTGATGCTCATGAAGGCATACAAGGTAACTTTAATCCTTAAAATAGCTACAAGTGCATGTATTGTGCAATGTAGGTTCTCTTGTGACGTCCATAGGTTCAGATAATCATTGCATGTTAGAAAATTTAAAAAACTGTATGTGTTCAATTCTGTTTGATAAAACAATAAAAATATGTTTTTGACAATGAAAATTATTCCCCAATTGAACAAACATCACAGCTGCCATGGTCAATTCAATTATGTGAGGGATCACATGTTTTTGCATTGTTTTTATTTTTTAACAACATGCAATGATTATCTGAACCAACTTGATAACAGAGTGGACTTACATTGCCAAAAAACACTGACGACCATCATGTCTTTCCATGTTTTTCTGTTATTTGCTTTGTTGTTCCAATTTCCCAGCAGCTACATGTATGTAGTGCTTTTGTCTATGGTACCCCTGGTATTTTCGCAAAGGTGTCTTTTTCTCTTCTGCATTTCTTTCCCATATTCTTCCCTAACACATATGTATGCTTCATCCCGTCTTTTCTCATCGCATGTCTTAAGAATACAAACTGACTGATCTTTCCCATCAGACTTCCGCTTGACTTTGCTCTATGTGATACTTCTTCACTGCATTGAAAGTAACCATCATGGCACTCTCATTCTTCCAGGGATCCTCGTCTCTGTCGCCTCCAGTCTTCTCTCCATCTGCTTTGCTGTTTTCCAGTATTCTGACCATTCCAGCTTTATGCATGTAGGACTTGCATGCAACTTGATAATGTCCCTCTCTTTTTCATGTATACAGGTGCAAAAAGAGTACTAGCGTATGACATCATTGGCCTGTTGGGAACATAGAATCTTTGTACATGTAGTTTCCAGGAGCTTCTTGACATTTTCACTCCCTTTTGTATTTGATCTTTGAACCTTTTTGATGTATCATTACTGGCCCAAATATTATATTTGAAATAATTACATTTCTCTTATTTAACTGTGCATTAAGGAATGAAGAAAAAGGATGGTATTCTTAAAATTGTTTTATCTGTTGATTTCGTGATTAATTTCTCAGTCAGTAAATTATAAACTTGATATTGGCATCTTTACATACTGTACGTGTAGACTTAATTTCAAATTTCAGTTTTTCAAACATGTTTTAATTTTGTGTTGTATTTTTCTCACTTTATATTTGCTTGAACTTGAACTTGAATCTTGTAGGGAAACTAACGAACCCTGGCCTTGTAGCATCCGTAATCCTGTAGCTCCCTTGCAGGTGATGGTACGTTGGTATTCAGTACTCACAGGGCATCAATTTTCATAAAAGGTGCATGAACTTCATGGATTATGTAATTGGAGCAGGAGCTTTCTCTCCCAGGTGTATTTTAAAAGGCAACAGAAGACGGCTCATCGCTTTTGGCCCTTTACGATTACGAATTGAAGATGAGTTTCTGTTTCACCGCAGGCTGCCTGTTTAGCAATCACTGGGTGTGTTTACATTGAGCTGATGAGAAAGGCACATGTCTGGTGTTCCCATTGCCATTTCTCTTCATGTGCCTTTGCCATACAGTGCTTTAAAACCAAGGAGTACTACAGTCTGGGAATAACTCCTTGGTAAAATGTATGACTTGTGACAGGCACCTCTGAATATAGTACTTTCTAGAAGGATGTCTCAAGAATGCAAAGCAGAATTTTTGATAAGAGAGAGGTTTATGATGTTGTGTGCAGTGTAAAAAGAATGATGACATGAAAGCAAAGTGAAAGAAAAATGTACCGGTGCTGGGAATAATTGAATAGGAATATACACTGTAGTGATAAATTTATCATTGTGGGGGATACTACAGTTGTGATGATAGTATAAGTTGCACTTAATCTTACGCATTCTTTCTCATTCAGAGAGGGATGACTTGTATGTATGCCATGTTGCCCTGAAATACATGCAATGCACAGGCAAATGCCAGCATTCATGTTCACTTTTGCCATAGGCATAGCGCCCAAAATAATGTGCACTACTTTATCCTACAAAATGCAAATTAAGTAATGCAATTTTATTGCATTTTTCGCTTCACTCTTGTCTTAATTTACCAACGATGCAGTCCTTAAGAGCTTAACACATGCAACAATTCCTTTGGGGCTTATATTTTGACGGCCATGACGTGTTTCTGCACTTTCCATGTCATGGTAATTAACAGTGCTGACTTCATAGACTTGTTTGTCAGCACTTGAACACACAGAGAAGCCCTTAATCTAGATTAATTCCCCATCTGGGGTAAAATGAATAATTATCCTCAAAGGTGAAAATTGTGGAGGATTACGTTTCAAGCTGTCCAAAGAGCCTTGTATTTTGCACTGATGTATTTATTATGAAAAGAACATTCACTTTTGCTCTTTTGCTCTTATAACATGGAGTTTCTATTTTGCAAAGATTATAGAAATGTTATAAGAAATCATATTAAAAAAATGTACATGTATCTGTCATTTTTTATCAACAATTTAAGCCAGATGTAGAAATAGTTTTTTTTTTGCACTTCTCAAAATTATAAAGAATTCCAAGAAATATCACCTTTACTGTTGGAGAACTCTTTTAAATTTGAAAAAGTTACAGATGGATCATGTAAATGGGAATCCTAATTTGTTGATATATTCATTTATTGCTAGTTTGTTTTTGTTTTTGTTTTTTTTTTGCATACATTCAGTGTGCAAAAAGTTATTATTCACAATCCTTTCTTTAACATCTGCATGAATATCAAATTGAAATTATAACACTTAGAAACAGCAGAATTATTTTCATTTTTAAATGTTAATCCACTTCATCTGACCTACTGAGGTCACCATGACCGAGTACCTTTTTGTACCTCGAGATTGACTAGATTATTTTCTTATTGACCATACTCTCATGCACATTTCATGAAGTTAACCAATTTCAGTTTAAATTGGAGGTTGACAAGAGGTAATTTCCATTTTACAAATTCATGAAAATTATACAACTACAGACATGACAAAATATGGCAGAAGTCCAGAAGATATACTTAGGCAAATTTACTATTTCTAGATAAATGATGTTTGATGATGATAACATTGAGAAGTAACATGCAAACAGATACATTAATAAAGAGTAAAAAATTACATGTAGTTGTAACAAATAATACAAATTCAAATGAAAATTGATATCAGTACTAAATTTAATTTTTGAAAATATTGTAACTGGTTGGCCTACATGAAAATTCTCACTGTATTACATTGAGCAATATTTTATGTTTCATACTTGTAAGAAACATGGTGCACATAAAGGAATGTTTTAAGAAATGCTGTTATTTGACAAGAGCATAAACAACTTCATTTGAGAATGTGTTCACGCTCACACCGTAAATTTTTAATCATTACATTTTGCACCTCTGTTGGGGGGGGGGGGGGCTATTAAAAAAATGCCACCATCTACTAATAGCCAGAAGGGTGTTAACTCATATACTTTTACATAGTTAACTTCCTTTTGGCGCTAAGCAGATGATATTATGATAATGCTGTGTTATATATTTTTATTCACCACTGTTAGCACATTTTTTCATGCTCTCTACAAAAGATGGAGTAAGCATTTAGAGATTGTAGCTTGCCAGGGTGTTTTCATTTCCATGCTTGAATGATTTTATAGGGTGATGTGTTGAGCTCATCAAGTCTAGATAACCATGGTGTGCAGGAAATTGATATTTTCATAATTTTCCAGCTGAGTGGAAGCCATAATAAGGGTCATAATACGGCCCATAATAGAGGGATTTGGTAGTCAAAATAGCTGTCTTAACCCTACACTTTGAGTTTTGTGGTCAAGTATGGCGCAGAGGGACTTTTTGAAGGGAATACATAGCGATTTCAGAACAGAGGTCGCTTTGTGTTTTTTTGTGGTTTATATGGCATAATGATGACAGGGGGTCAACATGTGTTTACAGTGTACATACATGTAGAGGTGAAAGGCCTTGTATATAGTGTTATTGTCCCCGCCGAACGAAGTTCGCGAGGGGACTATGAAACGGGCTCCGTTCGTGTGTGCGTGTGTGTGTGTGTCCGTCCGTCCGTCCGTCCGTCTGTGCTCAAATGTTAGAAAATGCTACTTCTCCGTCATTTCTTGGCCGATTTTGATTCCGATTGTTTTATCTGATAGGGCTGGGTGGGGGCTTCCAAACTTCTACACAGAATTTTGAAATTCATTAATTATGCAAATTTATGCAAATTTATTCAAAATTGACGAAAAATGCTACTTCTCTATTTCACATTGGATTTTGATTCCGATTGTTTTATCTGATAGGGCTGGGTGGGGGCTTCCACACTTCTACACAGAATTTTGAAATTCATTAATTATGCAAATTTATGCAAATTTATTCAAAATTGACGAAAAATGCTACTTCTCCTCTATTTCACATCGGATTTTGATTCCGATTGTTTTATCTGATAGGGCTGGGTGGGGCTTCCAAACTTCTACACAGAATTTTGAAATTCATTATTCATGCAAATTTATGCCAATTTATTCAAAATGGCTGAAGGTTCATAATGTTTTCATGTTTTATATTTCAGTTGTATACATGCATTGTTGGTATTCTCTTCTTTTGCATGCAGTAACATTATTATTTTATTCACTAAAGTTTTTCACTGAAGTTTTAAGGTTCAGGCTAGTTAATTTCCACAGATCTGCACTTCCGGCGGGGACATTTATTACGCATTGCGTAATTTACTCATTCACTTGTTTCAAAGCTTTTTTTTTCAACTCCAACTTTTCTGCCTAATTAACAAATAGGCTTTACATAGATCTGTTCAAAGGGGCAGCCTGCTTTAGAATTTTATGTTATTCTGTACTTAACCAATAATCTTGAGATCATGGCAGTTATGTGGATCATTATCGGAATTTGATACAGAATGATTGATAACAAGGATTCTACTTTTTCAGTGTTTCATAATTTTATTAACTGCCATGTAAGTGAGAATGCAAATTATGCATTTAAATGAATTTATAGCTTTTAAAGTTGATTATGAAGTACATGGATAATTGTGTCCTCCAGTATTAGGGCATATATGGATGTAGACTGATAAAGTTGAGACCTTGATTCGTCACATTTCTTGAATTCTTGAAACAAAAATCTTGTTTCTTATATCCCACAAGATAATAAGTTATACTAGGACTAAAGACGAACAAGCTTTATTTGCATGTGCATTTGGGCATACTGTGCAAGTCTTAGATCATTGAAGTATTTATGAAAAAATCATATTTATTGTCTATTTTTCATCTGTTTCTTTACCCACAGATTCCTTCTTTGGAACAAGCTACATCAAACTCCCTCTAGAAGAGAACACTGCAGTGACTGAGGTCAGTATACGCTTCAGAACAAGCCGCACAAAAGGACTTCTCTTGTACGCTTTCAGTTCAGACAGCGCTCTTGTGGTGCAACTCAGAGAGTCTAAGGTTGAAGCTTTGCTCATCTTTGGGGAGGATAAAGTTACCCTGCAGTCGAGGAGAAGACCGAAACTGAACAACCTGAGATGGCATCAAGTTCAAGTGACACTGTCTGATGGACAAGGCTTCCTGTATATAGATGGAGACCAGAAAGACTCAGAAAGTGTGCCCAGAGACTCCATATCTGCAGAGAATGTGTATATTGGTGGAATAAATGACCTGAAAAGTCCCCACCTGTCAGGGATAGACAAATATTTTAGGGGATGCTTGGAGGATGTCACAGTAGGTAATATCAATGTACTGGCAGCATCAGTCACCTCTCCTGGAGGCATTTATCATGATATCACCCAGGATTGTAGTGTAGAGTTTGAGGCAGGTATTGATGATCCTATCAGCTTTGTCAAGGAAACTGCCTTTGTGTCATTTCCTAAATGGCACATTCAGGAGGAAGGGTCATTTGCCTGCTGGATCCGCACCTCAGCACCCAATGGCCTTTTGATGTTTAGTTATCAGGAGAAAAATTTTATAGCTGCAGAGATAGACGATGGTCACATACGGGTCCTTGTCCAAAGAGCATCAAGTACTGACTCTGTTGCAGTTGTGTCACAGAAAATTGTAAACGACATGACATGGCACTTTGTATTCATAGACCTTGCACAGAGCTTTATAAGAATTAGTGTTGATTTTATGGATGAACAGTTTGTACTGTCGAGCCCTTTCCAGGAGCCCATCGATTTCTTGGGATCACTGTATGTAGGAGGGGTCATCCATAGAGCCAGGTCCCTAGCTTTCAGCTCAGATCTGTCATCAATCACCCATGCCAGTTCAGGAGGCTCACTGAGGGGCTGTCTTAGAGACATTGAGCTGAATGGAGAGCAGTTTGCCCTGGGAGACTCACATGCAACCCATGGAATACAAGTTGGATGCCTGTATGAATTTCCTTGTTCTCTTGCTCCATGTGGAGAACACACCAGATGTACGGAGACTGGTCTTTCTGATTATAACTGTGAGTGCCTTGGAGATGGATGTACCACAACTACATTAACACTTACTTCAGCAGGAACTGTTGTGCCATCTACTGCAACTGCAACAGTTTCTACTCCAGAATTAACCACCCCTCCTTTCACAATTTTTACTGTGGATTCATTATCTGTGATGGAAGGTGGAGGAGCCCTTGTAACATCGTTTAACATCCGTTTGAATGTTAATCTCGGGGAATACAATCTACGACAGTCACAGGTCCTATTCAAGATGGCCCAGCCACCAGCATTTGGAGTTATTGAGAAAGATGTTCTAAGAAAAGGGGATTCCAGAGTGCAGTTTACCTTTCTGGACTTGCAGACAGGCAAAATCAGTTATGTTCATGATGGCTCCGAAAACTTTGGAGACCAGGTTGTATTTGATGTCATCTTCAGTGGGAAACAGGATCCAGTGCCTGGTGTTACAGAAGACTTCAATTTCACACTTCCAATCAGTATTACACCAGTCAATGATCCTCCTGATATTGTTGTTGCTGGAGACAATACCTTCAGGATGATCAAAGACACAAGAAGAGTTTTGCAGTCTGACTTTCTCCATGTCGTTGATCCAGATACTCCAGCATCAGATGTGACCTTCACCATAGTCAGTCAACAAAGCAATGTTGGTTTCTTTGAGCATGCAGAACATCGTGGTGATAGTATCACAGAATTCACCCAAGAGGACATTGACAAAGGCAATGTAGCGTATGTGCACACTGGTCCTTTGCTGAAATCCAGAATTGTGCTGAGAGCTGCAGATCTTGAGGAAAAGAGTGGACTGGCATCTTTTAGGATTGAAACTGCTGAGCTTGCTCTGGAGGTGGCTAACCTGACAGTGGTCAGAACAAACCCTTCCACTTCACAGATTATTGATCTTTCCAATCTTAGAGTGGTCACCAATGATCCAGAGGATATGTTCGAAGTTACATACCTAGTTACAACTCCACCAAGGCTTGGTGAAATACAAAAGCTTGACCAATCAGGAGAGTGGATGGATACAACTGAATTTAGCCATACAGATATTTTAACGAACCAAATTCGATATTTTGCATCACGTGCTACTGGAGAGACACAAGTGTCTTACGATCAGATTGGACTTACTGCAAGAAGCGGCACTGTCACCAAGCCAAGTATATTCCTTCCTATACAGATTGTTGTGACTTCCATTGAAGTAACAACTAACACTGGCCTGGTGATGGATGTCATTAGTGAGGCGTTTATTACATCTCAGAACCTTTCATCTGAAGCTACCCATGTCTTGGATGGCTCTCTTATCTTGTATCAGGTGGTGCGCCCTCCAGTTAATGGTGACATCATGAAGCATCTGGTTGGGAGAATAGATGAGGGACAGAGCTTTTCACAAGATGATATTGATGCTGGCCTTGTCACTTACCGCCTGAAGAGTAAATTCAACAGTCCCTTTAATGACACTTTCATTTTTCGTGCTACTGTATCTAGTTCTCAAACCGATGCAAAAGAATTTATGATAACATATTTTCCAGACTCCCAACAGATCAGTGTTACTAATAATGGCTTTTATGTTCAGGAGGGAGGTTCCCACACTTTAACAACATCAGATTTATTAGTAGAGACAGGAGCCTCATCAGATTTTTCCTACACAGTCATGTTGTCCCCATTGCATGGAAGATTTCAGATGAGAGATCCAGCATCGAGTAGTGTTGTCATTCAGAATGTGACGTCTTTTCTGAATTTAGATATTTCAAGAGGGGCACTTCAATATGTTCATGATGATTCTGAGACTACTTGCGACTATATTGAATTAGCTGCCACTGCATCTTTCAATGATCGATTTGGCCGCAGGAAAGAAGCAAACTGGACAGGAAGAGTGAATATTACAGTTGAGCTTCGAAATGACAACTCCCCTCAACGTGTAATCGACAAGGTATTTAATGTCATAAAGAATGGGAGAACTGTCCTGACAGGAGAAGATATCTTGTACACTGATGCAGATTCTGATTTTGAGGATGATGATCTGATATACACTCGACAGAAGATCAACGCTGGTGATCTTGTGAAGACTAGCAATCCTACAGAATCTATTTTGAAATTTACTCAGAGGGATCTTCTTGCAGGAAAAGTCACGTTTAAACACCAAGGAGATATCGAGCGGACTAGAATGTTATTCCTTGTACTAGATGAAGACAGAAAGCATTATGTTGCTGGTTTTCTCCAAATCCAAGCTATTGAGTCATACGTCAATGTCGCAGTGAACACTGGAGTTCAGGTACCTATGGGTCAGATTGAAAGAATAACCAGTGCTAATTTAACTGCAGAGACCAACATCGATGTCAAACCTAGAAATATTATCTACCAGGTAACATCAGGCCCTGTGCATGGTGTTTTGAAAGCAGAAGGAGCTGTAATCCAGCAGTTCACCCAAGAAAGCCTCGATGATGGAGCAATATCTTACCACCATAACAATGTGAGCAGTGATCTCATGGACTCTTTTAATTTCACGGTATCCACAAAAGGACTTGAATCTCAAGGAGAGTTTGTGATAAGAGTCCTTGTTGCAAGCAAGGAACAACTACCGACTGTGGATAAGATAAAACCCGTTATTATGGAGGTAGGAAAGGAAGTAGTTTTGACCAAGTTGAACTTGAAAATCTCTCATCCAAATCACCTTGCCACAGAAATTGTGTACAAGGTTGTCTCACCCCCAAAGTATGGAGAGCTAAGACTAAGGAATGAATATGGCATCATCATCAGCAGATCGCCACCGCTTCCTGGGGAGTCACAACGTAGACGGAGGGATACTGCCGATTCTACCATGACCTTCACTCAACAAGATGTGAGCCGAGGATATGTGAGCTACATCCAGACAGACTACTCACAGCTAGTTGATGAATTCTCCTTTGAAGTCAGCAACGGTTATACAACTTTGTCAAACTTAACAATGACCATAGATATTGCTCCGTCCATTGTTCCTCTTGATGTACACGATTTCACAGTCCTGGAGGAGCGATCCAAGACCATCACATCTGATATCATCGGGGTAGGACACCCACTGTACGAACCACTTCAGTTTACTGTCCACATTCTGGAGAGTCCCCTGCATGGGATCATCGAGAACACCCGGCAACCAGGTACCAACCTGGAGACTTTCACCACCCAGGATATTGAGAATGAATTCATATATTATGTCCATGATGGGTCAGAGCAGGCTTCTGATCACTTCAAGATCATGCTCAACAACACTGAAGGAAAACACAGTGATGCTTACACCCTGAACATCACCGTGCTCCAGATGAACGATCAACCACCAATAGTTGATGTGAACCAGGGGCTCTTGGCCATCATTGGGGCACTCACTCCACTTACAAATGCATCATTGAGTGTCTCTGATCCTGACACACCTGATTCCAACTTGACGTACACTATTACCAATCCAGGGAATGGCATGTTTGTGTACAGGAGCAGTAAGAAGAAATCCATCTTGTCCTTCTCCCAAGCTGATCTGTCCTCTGGAGATGTTCTTTTTTTCCATCAAGGTACTTTTGATTTTCTATTTCTGGTTTTGCCCCCCCCCCCCCCCAATTTTTTTTTCTCCAAACTTGTACTAAAATTTATCCTTTTTGTGACCTCTTTATCATGCAAGAAGAAAGATGCTAGTGATAAATACAATTTAGCAACTGTTGTGAATAAAGATAGATAACTGAACTTTTCTGAATTGTTTTTTTTTTTTTTAAAGGAATATCAGACCTAAAACTAGTTACTGCTTTAAAAAAGCATATTTTTTCTACTACATATATCCTGCAGTTCAAAGTGATCTTTGCCTGACTACCAGTGCAGTGGTGGTAAATTTATAATTATCTGCACTTGGGTGTATTTTCTAGAAAGGGCTTTGATTGTAGGTGACATGCCTCAATGTTGAAAGAAAATGGAGTATAAAGGGGCTTAGAACTTTCTAAAAAAGAAAAAAAAAGTCATTTGAAATAAGGTAAAATAATTGAAAGCTATTATTATCATTAGTTCGTTGCACTTAGTAATTTCTACTTCTTATATTATTTTTTCCCCTTCATGTTTCAGGATCCAGAACGGGTGGTTTCCGTTTCCAAGTGAGTGATGGCGTTCATACTACCCAGCAACAGATATTCTCCATCAGAGCT
Source organism: Heliocidaris tuberculata (assembly GCA_025618425.1). Taxonomy (NCBI): domain Eukaryota; kingdom Metazoa; phylum Echinodermata; class Echinoidea; order Camarodonta; family Echinometridae; genus Heliocidaris; species Heliocidaris tuberculata. The sequence goes on from CM046839.1 coordinate 10,962,600, forward strand.
TCCCCTCTCCTGCTGACGCTTGCAAATAACTCTGGACTAACGATGATTCCAGGAACAATGCAACCTATCACAGCAGAGCATTTGCGTGTGGTAACCAATGAAGAACCAGCAACTGAACTTAGTAAACCAATCACATTTGTTGTAACGACTGAGCCCATTAGTGGCGAAATCGTGAAGATTCTGTCAAAGGATGCTGCTACAAACACCTTAAGCTATTCATCAACATCCATCTTCACTCAAGAGGATATTGACAATGATCTGATAGCCTTCAAACATGACAATTCATCAACGCTTTCAGAAGACAGTTTTCAGTTTGACGTCTTTCTCCCCCTTTCACAGAACCTTTCAAGTATTGTTTTTCAAATCCACATTCCATATGATGCCTCCCCATCGACCCTTTTGCCCATTCCCACTACCACATCTGCTCCAACCATGTCAATGGCCCCCGAAGAAGATGATTCAGGAGTCATCAATACGGGTGCTGAGGTATCTGAGGGAGAAAGCGTGACAATCACAGAAGAAAACCTTGATGCAAGCATCCTCCTATCTGGTCTACCAGGGTATGTACAATACACAGTGACTAAAGCACCAAAACATGGCTTTCTAAGCTTATCTGGAAGGAATATAACCACTGGAGGTTCCTTTATTCAGAATGAACTGTCCACGCAGGGATTGGTGTACGCCCATGACCATTCAGATACACTCGGGGATTCCTTCAACTTCTCTGCAACAATCAAATTATTTGGAGCTTCCGCAGAGGGTGCAGTTACACCTAGTACAGAGGGCATCCTTAAAATCAAAGTTCTGCCTGTCAATGATCAGACATTCATCGTTGTGACAGCCTCCTTAAGAATGTCTATCGTGCAAGGGGAACAAGTTATATTCAATGATCAGTACCTCAACATCACGGATCCTGATAACTCCCCATCAGAACTTGAGTTTAAGATCATCCAAGGGCCAACCAATGGAAAGCTTGTGCGCATTGATGATCCGAGTGTCAGTTTGAAGACATTCACCCAAGCAGATATTAATGGAGACATGCTAAAGTTCATTCATGATGGAGGGTCTACCCTTGGAGCGTTCACATTCAGAATTAATGATGGAAAGCACTATCAAATCAAGCAATTCTTCATCGATGTTGTACCACGTGTCCTTTCCTTGACTGCAGTTGCTCCTGTTGTTCTCTCTCAAGGGGACACTGTGGCTGTCTTGACAGCAGAACATTTGAATATATCTAGTAATGGAAATGCATCCACTTCATACTACAATGTCACAGGTCCAGCTAGCTTTGGGGAAATCAGGATGAACTCCATCCCTGTGATGCAATTTACTCAAAATGATATTGAACTGGGAATGGTAGAATATCATCAGACAGACATGGCTTCTGATCAAGATCATCTCCAACTGACATTGTTTGATGACTACAATGTAATACCTGGTATAAGCGTTAATGTTACCATTGACCCCTTGATTGATATGAATAGTATTGAAGCTTTAAGTGGAGGCGATGTGCCCATAATGAAATCCAATTTGAATGCAACATTATTAGCCATCAAGACTGGAAAGACCCCTCATTTTACCATCAGTGAATCTGCAGAACATGGAACAGTTGTAAATTCAACTTCGGGAGAGGAACTACTGCAGTTTGATCTACATGACCTTGATGCAGGTGATATTGTCTTTAGGGCTAATCGTTTGGAAATAGCAGAAAATGATACATTAATTGATAACTTCACCATGGTCCTACAAGCAGAGGGGGCACAACCTGCGACAATATCAGTTGAAGTTGTGATAGGACCTGAGGTTATAGAGAGCACTACGCCGCTATTAACAACAGAGGCAGTTGTTAGAATAAATACATTTGACCTAGGGAATTTGCCGATAGATGATCCTCTTGATGATGGTTTGACAACAGAATCAACGTCTCCAGATGGTGGGGGTCCCAGTGCCAAAGCTGTGGACAACAAAGGACCCTCGTCCATTATATATATTGCTCTCTCCATTGTTGTCGTCTTCATTATTATCATCGTCATCCTAGTATTTATCCTTTGGAAGAGGAGGCATCGGAAAAAAGAAAAGCAGGAGCCTACGCCACAGGAGGAGGGCTTACCAGAGACAATCACAGCAGCTCCTGTTATAGCCCCTGGGTCATCTCCTCCATCACAGTCGGAGCCCTCTGGGAGGAAACCCTACGAGAATAGCGCAGTGACCCAGCCAATGATTCGTAGACCGGTCCAGAGCCCCATGGTCCCCCAGGTCAAAGTTACCCCCCTTGGAAGGCCTCCATCACCTGTCAATTCTTATGCAAGCCTTACGTCCAATGGAACCTTTCAATCATCTGCCTTCTCCAACTGGGCTGGGTGTGACCCAGAAATGGTTTCTCATCACATGCGATCAAAGAGCCCTACTTTGAAGAAAAGTCAGTACTGGGTCTAGATTCTAAAGAAGTATCTAACCAAAATGGAGGCATCTTTTATTTATTTGTAAATTTTGTAAAATGTAAATTAAATAAACAGTGCTTTGAAAGTGCTGATTTAGAATGGTGCTGCAACTAGTGTATAACATCTGTTGAGAGCCAGAAGGGCTTTATCTCTGTGATAAAATATGAATTAACGTCCTTCTGGCTCTCAACTGACGATAAGTAAGATGTGTATATTTATTATGATGTTACTTTGTGCTGATTTTGAATTTAAACATGGTGCCCCGTAGCAAACATCTATTTGAAATACTGTCCTGTACTATTGTAGAATGAGTACCGTAAAATGGGGTGGATTAGGAACAAACGGGGTGAACAGGAACGAAAATTTGAAGGGTGTTTTGACATAGTTTTTTTTTTATCTCCAAAGGTGATGCTGACTCTTTTTATTTCTTTAATTCATTATAAATAAAATAATGAAAAGGGTCTGTTTTAATACTAGGAATAAATATTTTGTCAGGAAGCTTTTCAAATTTGTGTTCCTATTCACCCCGGTGTTCCTATTCACCTTGTTTTACAGTATATGCAGTGGAGAGTAATTTTTCTCCCTATTTATCTATTTATACATTTATGTAAATTATGTCATTCAGTGATATTGAAATGTTTAAAAGTTAAATATATTGTGGAAAAATTCTCTTCTTGAATAGCCTAACAGCTCTTTACCTTAGAAAAATTGTTCAGCTCACATAACAACGTTCTGAAGTAAATGCGATCCTTGAAGCTCACTGCATATTCTGTCAGTAGTCAACCGTAAGCCTGTGGTCATTTTTAGCCTTTAACTGCGGTTTCTAAATGCTTAAGAGCCATGAATATACAGGGCTGATTTGCCCAATTTTTAACCATCACAGATGAGATTACTTCCAAATTTACAGATGAGCTTCCATTCATCTTGGTAAATCTTAAAATAGCCACACAAAAAAAAAATAGAAACTCCATAAAGAAACAAGTAAAAAGGAAAAGTAGACTTGTCAAGACAGGCAGGACAGATATCCTGACAAGCTATGTTGCCCTGTAATAGCTTTCTCAAGAGAAATTGAGGACACTAATGATTGATTTCAGTCTTCAATCAGCTGGATACACCAAACAAATTTGTTTTGAGCAAATTCATGAACTTTTTTTAATTTTAAAAAAGATGTTTACACCTGCCCATCGGTTGTAATTTACTTCATGATATGTGTTTGATAGTGAGATTGAGATGTTTTTGGCTGAAACCATTACCCTATCAGGCTACAAAGCAATCATGACTTTAATGTTGAATACTTTTTAGTGATAATCCATGTTCAGGATGTACATGTAAGTGGTGTAAGCTCTGGTAAAAAATTGTAACAGTACTGCTGTAAAAAGAAACAAACTATTTTTATATTTGAAGCTTTAAATCATTTTGTATTCATAAATTGCTTGTAAACATGTGTATGGAAGAGTTCTGAAATGCTTACAAAAGGCTTTTGTAATGCTTTTGAAAGAATTTTTAAATACTTATGAAATAGTTTTTAAATGCTTATGAAAGACACCTCGTGATCTGCTTGGATATGAAATGGGATGAAAAAGAATGCCAGAGATGTTACAGCATACTGCCTGACTTCTCTCTTAGAGTTTCCCTCTTTGTTTTGTTAAACTCTTCTAATTATTTATAGCCATAGACAACCTTGTATGTTATATCATATTGATGTATATAGTATATTCTTACAAATATAGATTCATTCATCTCATCTTCCTATATTTAGACTACAGTATATGGAACTTGTAAGTTTTTGCCATGTTAATTTCCCAGCTTATTTATTTTGACTATGCCTAATCAAGATGTTATGTTACATTGATATGTAATTCCAATATCTTTGTTAAATGTCACTCTTTTGTCTTCTGTTATGTCATTCCCACATATGCGTTTGATTTTGTCTCTACCAACAAAATTCTATCCAAGAGGTGTTCTATAGTTTTGCCATTCATTCACAGAATTTTCATTTATTACAACTCTTCTGTTTATATTGTAGAATTAATTGAATATTATGTACTTAAATACAGTGTATAATATGAAATTAGAGTTTTGTTCTTTCAAAGTTCAATCCTCGATCATTGTTTTTAATAACTGTCAAGTCAGTGTGATGATATAGGACTATCACTGTTATTTCTGAAATAGTTCCTTGTACGGTGTGGATAAGCTGCTTTCACTATGATCTTATCGGCCCATATTTTCGAAAGAGGCCTAAGTTAAGCCTAGCTTAACTTAGGCCACTGATTTATGGAAGGCCATTCGTCAACCCCTGAGTCCCGTATAAATTACTGTATCGATGTAATAAAATAAAGAAACAATATTATTTTCTGGCATGAAATGAGCATCAGAAATCAATTCTATCATGTCGGTTTTCATATTTGCATTTAGTCCTAGAACTATGGTGATTTTGTAGGATTAAAAGAGTGTGACATTTGGCTCTCCATAATTACGGTCGCCTAAATCTACACACTTAGGCGGGGGCTTAAGTTAGGCGCCTTTCAAGAATATGGGCCATCATCATCTATGAGACATTTATTGCCCTTTCCTATGTTATATTTGTATTCATTTTATGGTGCTTAATATATATACAACTGCCACAATTTTCTTTCAATCAAAATGATTTAACATTAATGAATTATAGATTTCTTAATCACTGACAAGTCATTTGCTCGTAGCCAATTCAGAATAAAATAAAATCCTGTTAATGTGTAGAAAATCCAAACAAGAAAGAGTGTTATATTTTTGTCACAGCAAGGTTTTGCTTATGAAAGTGGATTTTTTTATCATTTTATCATCTTTTTAAATTTTCCCAGATTCATTGATATTATAGTGTATGAGCATAATCAGCATCATTCACCTTGTTCCATGCAAAGTACATGTTGTAATAAACCTTGAATATGGTTTACAAATTATCCATCTTAAGCAGTGTTGGGTACTTCAAGATCAATCTTGATCTCGAGATCGGCATCAGTAACCTCAATCTTGTTTTTGATCTCGAAGGTGTTGATCGTGATCTTGATCTTGAAGGTGTTGATCTTGATCTTGATCTTGATCTGGGAGCTTCTGTTCTCGGAATTTTCGCTCGAAATCGCTCAAGATCAACATTGTTATTACGTAAATTATCAGACAAAAAAGCTTTTAAAATCGTTCACCAATCGGCGAAAACACGACTCACTGTTGGGTACCTCGAGATCGATCTTGATCTCGAGACCAGCCTCAAGATCGGCATCACTAACCTCGATCTTGATCTTGATCTCGGACATATCGGATCTTGATCTCAGATGTTCTAATCTCGATCTTAAGCTGCGGATCTTGATCTTGATCTCGGACCCTCTGGTCTTGGACCCAACACTGATCTTCAGCATATCACAAAGGTGGTATTCTCACTACCACTGAAGATAACTTAGATTAAAATGTGGTGGTGCTAATCCTTGAATCATATACAGGTAAGCCCCAAGGCATTTATAGAGTTTTTTCCTTGGCATATAATGAATGTATTGTAGCAAACCTTGAATGTGAATCACTCTTTAACTGAAAATTTGAAGCATATACATGTATACTATTTAAGTGATATTTTCATTGCCATTGCAGATAAGAATTGAAGAAGTTTTGAGATGCTAATCTTTGAGTCACGATGTAATGTATTTGTAAATATGTATGTCCCATACATAATGGCTTGTAATGAATAATGAACATCGGAGATGGAGGGGGCAGGCCAAGGGGGCACCTTCCCCCCCCCCCCAAAAAAAAAAAAAAAAAATTCTTCTCTTATAAACAATTGTAGGCATGTGCCCCTCCCAAGCCAAATTTGATAACCTTTTATTTGTATAGGTAATTAAGCCTCTGAAAAATTTGAGTAATTTTGGACATTGTACTCACCCCATCCCCCGGACAAAGAATCCTTGATCTGCCAGTGAACTTCAACAAGTGATGAATTTCTAACGACATCGACAGTATCGATTTATTTGATGTTTAGTTGTGTCCACACTTCAGTAGGGCTGTAAACTTACAATCATGAGACAAAATAAAATCTTCTAATTGATTTGTTTATGTATAGAACATCTTGGACTTTTGCTGTGTAACAAGGGAAAATGCCCAGACATTATTTTGATAAACATTGCTCATTCAGACTGAATATTTTGTTTCCTAGGGTTAGTTGCTAGGTCTTAGATGATTGTGGCACTGGCCAACTTAGCTCTTCCTCGTGCCATTTTGCACCCCCCCCCCCCCCCCTCCCCTTCAACCTTTGGCTGATTTTTATACATTCCCTTATTATTAATCCATCCACTTTCAAGGTTACCTTGCTTATGACTTGCCCACTCACTTTAAAAATAATGCACACTTGTCAGATCATGTAAAATATGCATCCTGAAAACAAGGGGAAATGCCTGTTTTCTCCCACTGACATTCTTGGAAATTACTTTGTTATATCCTGTTTGTCACAATTTGTTTGAAATAATATGAAAAGATTCAATTCGTGGTTGGTAATAATTGATCTCTATCTTTAAGACCTCAATTGTGCAGCATTGGTTTGAAGGTACTATTATCTATTGTCTGAGGTATCGCCCTTATTTGTCGAGACTCCAGGTCAGATTTCTGAAAATAAGTCTTATCAGAATCAAGATAAACCTTAGCAATAAGTGAGATTTAGAATGTGGGCAAATGCAAGGTATGTCCCATACATTACTAAGTAGTATGGAATTGTGAACATAAATTGACCTAAAGATATCATGTTATTTGATATTCTGTCTGATTCAAGCTCTAGTAGGGCTATCTGCTTGATACATTCATCAGATATATTGTATATCTATATATAGATATAGATATACCCAGACTGTGGTGACATCAGACCCTAATTGAGAATCATCACAAATCTGAAAAAGAGTGTAATCCTAACTTTGACGGTACATTTTTTTTTTCAACTGCTTATGCTCTTATCTGCAAATATTTGACACTCTGTTTAAGATAATTGAATATTGACTCTGGCTAACAATTTTACATCATTCTATTATGTATAGTAGCAACTTTATGTATCTTATTTAAGAATTAGCTTTGTGAGCCCATACACCCGGGGGGCATGTCTCATTGAGACCTGTACATCATCTGGGTAATCACTTTCTGAAAAGCACCCTAAACGGGGATCATAGTAGGAGTAGTTTTGATACCTTAAACAGGGAAACCCGTCTAGCATCTCTGATTTTTATACTCTTCAACAGCGATATTATATCTTGCGTGGTATTTTACATCCTATTAGAGGATTTTATCATCACTAATTTTCATTTCAAGAAAAGAAATTCTTTGGGAACCATGAAAATTACACGGATCACCTCTGAATTTGATACTCTTTTTCTTGATTTTTGCTGTTTTTGATACCCTAATGCTGAAAAAGTACCCTTTTAATCTGTTTTCATGTACGCTGATGATGTGCAGGCCTCAATGAGACATGCCCCCCCCCCCCCCCCCCCCGGGCCCATACACTACTTCCAGCTTAACTACTGCTCATGCTTGTATCTTGTACAATAGTTTTTTCATGCTTGTACTATGCAATTTTTATGTCATCTGTCTTAAAGCAACGTTCAACTTTTTATTTCTTCCTTAATTTCAGAAAAAAATGTCTTCAAGGGAATCAAGAAGCAATATATTTATCTGTTTGTTTGTATTAGTGTTTATGTTGCATGTAACAAGGCTGTCAGGATGACTGTCTGGATGATATGAATGGTATTAGGAGGTTGTGTGGCTGCAAAAACATCTTCAAAGTCCTGGGGGGGGAGAAAATTTCTACGCAATAACTCAATATTTGTTGTACAAATGAATTCATGTTTGTGTCTTTTATTTTGAAACCATGCTACATGTATAGCAAATGGGCCCTCTAATATAGTCCGATCTCTCTGCTATCTAATTTTGAAGGGTCGTAAAATATAGAATTTGAGTAACCACAATCATCAGATAATATAATGTGAATGCATGCATATTGAATTAATGTGTGTTTGTTTGGTAGTAATTCCTTTCATAACCAATTATAAAAAACTCAAAGTTGTATATCATATTTATATCATTTGAAATACATATATTCATAAACTAAATGTAAAGACGAACATAAGATGTTAGGTTGGTGGTGTGACTTGTGTACAAGAAAGCCTTTGACTCTCAATTGCAACCCAATGGCAATTGTTAACTTGAAACATTATTAAAGAATTATATATCATGTCAAATCATTTTTGTCTGTTTTCTTCTATTTCTTCTTCATCTTCTTCTTCTCCTTCTTCTTCTTCTTCTTCTTCTTCTTCTTCTTCTTCTTCTTCTTCTTCTTCTTCTTCTTCTTCTTCTTCTTCTTCTTCTTCTTCTTCTTCTTCTTCTTCTTCTTCTTCTTCTTCTTCTTCTTCTTCTTCTTCTTCTTCTTCTTCTTCTTCTTCTTCTTCTTCTTCTTCTTCTTCTTCTTCTTCTTCTTCTTCTTCTTCTTCTTCTTCTCATTCTTCTTTTTCCTTCTTCTTTCTTCTACGTTTATTTGATTTATTGTAACAGTATTACAATCTTTAATATTTTTTCTATCTTTATTTATGTCAAGTGCAAAAAATATTTTTTGTTTTTGCAATTCCTTTTCTTTCTGGATGTGGGATGATGACTTTGCAGTTTTTTCTTAAATGTTATATTGTGTGAAAATGCCATGCCAATTTTTAGTTTGAGTGATGTAGCATTGACCCTGTAATGCTGTATATTATATTGTGTAGGAAGACGTACACATCAAGGTGTTCAAAAATATTTGTCAGTAGCAGCTCCATTTTCCAGCAATTACGACAAGGAAAAACAAAAAAGATGGATGAATGAGGTCATCAGATTTTTGGGGTGTTGACTAAACACCCAAAATCTCTGACAGGCAAAAGAAAAAAAAGTTATCAGCCAAAATGTGCATTCCAAGTCCCCCAATGTCTGACAAGCAACAACAAAAAAAAAAAAAAGTTATCAGTCAACGGGAGGGGGGGGGGGGTCCAATACACAAAAACCTATGACAAGGAAAAAATAGACCCCCCCCCCCCCTACCCCCAGATCCGCCATTGTAGAGTGTGAATGGTGATGACAATACAGATGGAGATAGACTTGGGACTTTTAGCAGACTAATGCTGACAGTAGCGGATCCAGGATTTCTTGAGGGAGGGGGCTCAATATTCACAAAATTTTTTTAACGCAAAAAATCTCTGACAAGCAACAAAGAAAAAAAAAAAAAGGTCCTCAGCATTTTGGGGGCCCTTTTTGGTCCCAAGGGAGGGGGCCCGGGACCCCCGGGACCCCCCCCCCCCCCCCTGGATCCGCCACTGAATTCCGGGGATGGACATCACGTGTGTAGCATGGTTACGAGAGAGGGTAACAGACAGACGAGTATGGAAAAGAGAAGGGGCGGAGACAGAGAGAAATAGAGTTCGGGAGGGGAGGATGAGAGGAGGCGACACACACATAGTGTGAGAGAGAGAGAGACACACACACACACACACACGCACATAGTAAGGGAGGAGCGGGCGAGAGAGAAGCTTGCGAAGGGGTTGGGGAAACGGTCGTTGATATAAGGGAACTAATTTTGAAGGAGAGGGGGATACTTAGGGAAGGAAATGGAAGGTAAAGAGAGATATACATATATGACCATGGGCCTAGCCCAAATTTTGCAGTTCCGTGATCTCCATTTAGGAATAACCTTCAAAATATACATGTACATGCTAGAACAGTTTGAAACAAGGGCATGAATTGACAATAACAAACAGCATGGATAGGAAATAAACTTTTGGTAGCAACTATGAGGGTTTCCTTCCTTATTTAGGCCTATTTATCATGCTTATACGTCCATGGGATCACCTCCGCGAAAATTTGCGATGAAATGTATCTCCTAACATCAAATACAACTGGACTTCCAGCCAATCAGAATCGCATAACAAGGATTTTCGTTTGTTTAATAACATTCTCTGACAATTTCAATGATGTAAAGCACTGTGAAACAACAATTAAAGGGAAAGTTCACCCTGAAGATTACTTGAGTTTAAAAAATGCAGAAAAAATAAAGAAAAATATTGGCGAAGGTTTGATGAAAATCGGTCAAATAATAAAAGAGTTATGAGTATTTAAAGTTTTGGATTTGTGACGTCACATGCGAGCAGCTGCCCATTGGTCATGTAATAAATATTCCATATATTCGCATTTTTTTTTACGTTCCACGATAAATTAATAATGTTTCTTTTCAGAATCTAGTATTGAATAACATTTCTGACAATAGATCAAATGCACAGACGAAAATATTCTAAATTTTCTGAGAAAACTGTATTTTATGGAATATTTATCACATTACATAATGGAGGAGCTGCTCGCATGTGACGTCACAAAATCAAAACTTCAAAAGTCCATAACTCCGTTATTCTTTAACGGATTTTGTCCAAACTTTCGCCAATATTTTTCTTTATTTTTTCTGCATTTTTTAAACTCAAGTAATCTTCGGGGTGAACTTCCCCTTTAAGTTTGTTAATTAAGAGAGTTATTTAAGAGAAATTATGGTATTTTTGTGTGTCTAGGAGCACTTTAAGGGAGCTTTGACAGGCCCACTGACTTTTACACTGATTTCCCCCTTCTTTTTCTTCCTTTTTAAACCCCCTGTTCACGTATAGCCAATAGATGGCGGGATTTCCATCAATTCTGTCTGGACCACTCAACTGGTCTGGACTGAACATTTGACAAAAATCTCGCTGTCTGCCGGTGAAACGTGACAGGAGTTAACCCCTGATGAAAACTCATAAAAACCTCCATGTAGCCCACTGTGTAAAAAGAGGAAAAAGATATTGTTCTATACAGGAACGAAGCGAGGAGTCCAGGCATTGATTGGTCACTGATGTCGGGGGGCGGGGGCAGGCGGGGGGGGGGGGGGGGGTAGGAAAAGGGACATATTACTGGGTGGAAGTGCAAGAGGCAAGAAAACAAGGCCAAAGAGTGAGAGGAGGGTGTTTTGGTCCTAACGTCTCCTTTACCATATTGCCTTTCCCCTCTTCTTTTATTACTCTCTCTCTCTTTCTCTCTCTCTCCCTCTCTCTCCAACTTTCTCCTTCACATGATAGACACACACACACTCTCTCTCTCTCTTTCTCTCCCCCCCCCCCCTCTTTTTCCCTTTCCTCTCCCTATCTCTCTATTCTCTTTCTTTCCCTTGGTCATATTGGTATTACCACCCCACCCACTTCTCTTTCTCTCTCTTTGCCAAACTCTTTACTCATTACTTTCTTAATTTATTTGTGAAAGAAGATTTTAAATGACTTGCTTTTCAATGTCCCGTGTGTTTCGACTATTTTAGAGTTAAATGAACTATAATCATATTTGAACATTATTTTTGGTTATTGGTATTTTGTGCACCTAAACTGAAAGCAATTTCCTATTTTTCAATCCACACAAGAAGAAGTTAAAAAGGCAAACTTTAGTTCAACAGAGGGTAGTGCAATATGTTTTTTTTATTTCAAAATTCATATTGGATAGTTATGAAATACCCCTTCCTCCCCTCTTTCAGGTTCCTTCTTTTCTCTCTGTCCTACAATCGTTACATTCTTCAGGATGTTTGACAATTTCCTCTTTCTCTTTAAACCTCTCATTTCTCTATTTGTATTGTGTAATTCCATACAACACGGAGATAAAGCCGCTTGTTCTTGTTATACAACAATCTCATGCTTTTTTAAAAACAACCTTTTAATAAAATACTCGTGACGTGTAATCTTATATCAATGCAACTCGTAATACGCAAGTTTCATAATTTGAACTATCATTTTAATACCGTCTGTTTACTGCTGAGCAAGTTTTTGACAAAACTTTATAGACTTGCATTGAATGAAAAATGACAATGTTTCTTACATTAAAAAAAAACGTTTTATGGTTTCAAATGCAAATGTCATTTGGGACTTATCATAATGCCATTTGGGGGCTATGACGTAAATGAAGTAAAATTGTTATGAACATCTGGAAACTATGAATCAATTTGAAATAAAACCTTACTCTGCATAATCTTAATATAATAGACCTAATTGATTATAGCTCTTTTGTCTATTTGCGTTCTGAGTACGCGTACACATCAAATATAAACAGAACATTTGCCCCCATTTGTGCCCCGGCGGCTATTAGAGACCCCAAAGGCACGAAGGCACCCCAAAATATGATGACCATTTTTGTCGCTTGCTTGCTTGCTTGTCAGAGATTTTTAAAGACTATTTGTGTGCCCCCCCCCCTCCATTGTGCCCTGCCCAAGAATCATGAATCCACCACTGCATGGTGCAGAAAGCATTTATTAATTTGCTTGAAGTTTACCGATGTCAGTAAACGTTAAACCCTTTCATTCGTACTTGAAAACGTTAAACTTTATGTTTGAAACAGTGCACTGCACTATTCATGGATACATTTTTCTTTACATTCATGGATCACACAGTACACAGGTTTAGTTGTTACTTTCAAACGATCTTCTACATAACATCGATATTTTATTGAAAGCGAGTGATAAAGAGGGGGGGGGGGTGATGATCACTGGCTTTTTATAGACGTCATAATTTATAGTGATTCACTCGAAAGTTGATCCAAAACTGATCTTATAAATAATAAGAAATAATGAACGTTTCTGTTCTTGCTGTTTGTCCAGGAAAAGGAAGTTCGTGGCGGGAACCGGGGCGGGAATCGGCAATCTGAGTTTCGACGTTAGTCTGCATGCAGAATACTGGACAACTATTTTAAAATCACGATGCTCGAACGATATTTGAAATGAAGGATTGTCGGGATGAGTATTCTTCTACTGATGAGTATATGCCACTGTGGTTGCATGTCCTCTGTTTTGACAAGTTTGATGTTTGAATCCACCATACATACTCTCATTGTTCATACAGGATTTTCAGGACAAACATTCTTCTAGAGAGTATGCCATTGCGTGATCGAATGTCCTGGATTCCGAAGCACGTTGGCCCATTGCTGTTTCTCCGTCGTTCTTGAGGAACCCAAACCAAACCGAAGCTGACCGAGTGTCTGAGGTTTCCCGATGAGGCTCTTGCTGGACAGCGTACACACCACCGTCATACCGTCACGGAGGTTGTTGAGATCATTGATCTCGAACGACATCGATTCCTTGAAGACGGGATTACGGGTATGACGTTGCACACCCGTTCTTTTGACGACGGTGCTGAGGGCGTTGTTCTTTACTTGAGTAACCTCAACCTTGATCTGACAATCTGTGAATGAAAGAAGGAAGGTGGAAGAGGTTTACTACTAATATTTATTTATTTTTTTTTTTTTGCGTACAGAAGTAAATCAATTAAAAATATATGCAGGGGTACAAAACTAAGATGCAAGCAATATGGTACAATAATACTGACCCTGCAACCCATGCAGTAATTTATGCAAATAATTTTCTTTAATAATGCTAACATTCTTCCCAACACCTCCAACAATATTTCACCACTAGGGACAAAGAAAAAACGACATATGCCTACGTTGCTCATGAATATTTTCCTATTTTACTATTTATAGTTTTCCCACAGTGCCAATTAGAATCTCTAGGCCTATAGTTATTCTGAGATTGAAATGGAAAATCGCGCTCTTAATTAGCCACAATGGGAACACGTTTGTTTACGTCTCTATACTCAGAAATAAAATGGAAAATATGGTAGTTTGAGAATGTGAGTGGAGGTCCGTAATCAGGCCTACAGATTGCTAATCATTCCTCTAATATTGAAACAGTAATTACCATTTTTATATTTGACCCCCAAAACCGCGACCAAATAAAGTGGCAAGAAATAACCCTGGACATGTAATCATTAAGTAGCCAACTTCAGTATCTTATGAAAGAGTTAAATTGTCATAAATATTCATTGCAAGTTATAATGTTTGATATTTTCGGAAAATAACCTAAAAGCAGCAGTATAATTATACTGAATTTCATAGTTGTGGTGTTATAAAACTCTTAAATTACAAAATTGAATAAACCCTTCCCTATACAGTTGTATCTTCGTTAATAACAGTACATGGGTGCCGATGACCTGAATTATCTTTGCCATTGGTTGTTTCAAGTGAGAAATAATCATGCTGAATACATATAAGAGACACACTACTGGAGAGGCATAAGGAGAACTCACCTGGAGCAGTTCTGAAGAAGCCCGTTTTTGAAAGTTTCTGGGCGCGAATCACGGTGATGCAAAGTTTGCGAACCCTTGATCGATAACAGATTGATACATTCAGCATACTCGTATCCTAAAGTGAAGACAGAATGGAAAAGATAATGTTTTTGTTAACATGGTTAATGTTGATTAAATTTGTCATTAATGATGATAAGATTACCATAATAATGGTATATAGGTCAAATAAAATTAGTGTATTAGGGAGGTTTCGGAAAAATATGTCCAGTACGACTCAGTATTTTATCTATTTATCCCTTTCAAAAATTATAATCCCTTGATATGACCACGGATTTATAGAAGTGATACTGTAAAGAAATCATTAGAATGTGATCATATCAAGAAGTTTTCCATTTTTGGATGAAATAAAAGGATAAATACTTGTGTCGTAACGGACAAAATTCTCCGAATCGCCGAAGATTCACATAGGATTACCCCCCCCCCCCCCCCCCTCCTCCTCCAACAAACTATAATATCACTGAACTCCACACTCGGTAGAGTTCGGTTTATATAATTATAATACCCATAAAATAAATAATGGACAGATCTAAAAAAAATTGTATGTGCGATATCGAGAAAATAATCTTATGAGGTGCCTGAACAAGATTTTTCGAAAATTTTCAAGGTTTAATGATCTAAACATCCACAGTTCTGAAAGATTGTAGTCATAAGATAGCTCACCTCCTTATTCGCTTTGGGCTTCAGATCCTCCCGTATGAATATCTCCTCTGAGGTGTCTTTCAGTGGAGCTAGGTTCAACCACACCTCCCCGACACTAGAGGCAGGCCATGTATCTAAGAAGAACCCAGCGCTCTGGAAGACTCGAACCTTGAGGCCACTGGAAATGAGCTCGCATGGAGAAACATTGAAGGAGAAATCTTCGTTGTAAGTCGGGTCGCATGTGCCTTTGACAACCCTGGTGTGTTGAGGATTCTGTTTGTCGGGCATTAGGCAAAGTCGGACATGGGTGTTAATGTTCCGTGATCTGCTCCTTGACGTCAGTCCAACACCGTTTGCTTGGAGAACACGAACGCGTAGTCTTCGACATCGTCGATCATATTGGAGCGCAAGTTCGATTTCGCCTAAATCTCGGTTTCTCGCCTCAAAGAGCTGTCCAACACACAACATATGAAGCTTGTTGATGGCGTCGAGTCTGTCAATGTCTATCGACATTTTAGGTGTTCTGGAAACTCGCTGTATCGTCGCTGATGTTGACGTCGTAGGGCCAATAATTGAGGCAGACATCACAGTGGAACATTTTCTCGCTGACGACTGATAAGTAACGGAAGCAGAGACTTGGATGGAGTTTGAACGTCCTGCTGAAGATTCAGAAACATGTATATCAGTTTTACACCGTCCTTTGGCCAAAGATTCATTGCTGCTCGCTGAACACTTACTTGTCATCCTGACGCTTGAAGCATCAGTAACAGGTTTAGATGAACATTCTTCTTTCTTATTTGGACAGAAATCATCCAAGTTATCTATCGACGACGATAGGTGTCTCATTCGGTTTCGAAATTTGGTGCTGAGAAGCACAGTCTCTTTTTTAATACAAGTTGGACTATGTTGTAGAAAACTAAAACCATAGGGTGTCTTTACTTTTGGTATATGATCGTATGTCATAGACAGCTTCATGCCTGGGTCACTTTCGCTCCATATCTCATACTTCGTGTCGTCAGCCGAGTCGCCGAGGTCAGATTCGAAGTGGGAATTGATGTGGATGCTGCCCACAAAATGATGAGGACCTAACAGTTTAGCATCATCCACCAACTGCGAATCTTGTGGTCTGATGTTGCTTGATAAGCTAGAACCCTGAGGTGGTTGCTCCATGATCTTAATACCTTCAGGTACAGACCACCTTGATAATGAACAATTAGTTTTCTTGTGCCCAGGTAGACTCGGTACCCTCTTCCTCCCTATGAAGATGGGGCTAGATCTAGACGGGATGCAGAACTTTGGAATGATAGCCGGCGTCAAGGCGGGGCAGGTTATCCGACGAGCAGCATTCGTTCTTTTACAGAGATCCATTCTCTCAATACACAATTCAGAAGACATAATGGAATACATTGATATCACAAGAAGAGTAGATTTTGAAATGATGATTGTTTGCCTGGGGAGACCTTTATATACGTGATGACAGCGCGGTCATGCAAAGTGTACGTATCAATGCTTTTGTAGGTTATACCGCCTATATTATATACGGCTTCTAAAGAATACATCTTATAACAACGCCGCCGCACGCAACATGATGATGAGGATGACGTTGAATTTTACTTTTTATTACGTTATTTGAACTTTTGAAGATCTAGCTTGCGCCATCATTGAGAGAGAGGGAGAGACGGAGAGAGGGAGAGAGAGACAGAGACAGAGAGAGAGACAGAGACAGAGACAGAGTAGAGATAGAGCCGGGGGGGGGGGGGGGGGTCTCATTGAGACCTGTACATCACTTTCTGAAAAGCACCCTAAACGGGGATTGCAGTAGGCTAGGAGTAGTTTTGATACAATAAACAGGTAAACCCGTCTAACATCTCAGATTTTTATACCCTCTCCGCGGATCTTCTCCTTATCACCTCTGAATTTGATACCCTTTTTCTTGATTTTTGCTGTTTTTTGATACCCAATTAATATAAGCGTAAGCGCCTAATGCTGAAAAAAGTACCCTTTTATCCGTTTTCGTGTAGGCGGATGATGTACAGGCCTCAATGAGACATGTCCCCCCCCCCCCCCCGAGATAGCGAGAGAGAGATAGAGATCGAGAGAGATAGAGAGAGGGGGAGGGAGGGGGAGAGAGAACGAGAGAGAGGGGGGCAGACAGACAGACAGACACAGCAGAGACAGACAGCAGAGAGAGACAGACAGAGCCAGACATAGAGAGAGAGACACAGAGAGAGAGAGACAGAGACAGACAGAGAGGGAGAGAGAGACAGGCAGACAGAGGCAGATCCGTAAGGATTATGATTTTTCTTCATTTTTTCCCCTTTTTTTCCTCTCATTCTCTCCTTTGCGTTTTTGCGCCCCCTTTGAGTGCCCCCTGCCCCCTAGATACGCCACTGCATGGGACTGCCCCCCCCCCCCCCCCTCCCTGCATGACATAAGTGTCCCAGATAGAACACACGCTACCTCACTGCTTATAAGGATTCTTTCCATTGTTCGCACCAGTGTCAATGTCAGATCTTGGCCTCGGGTGAGTGGGGCGGAACATTTGAGCTTTTAGCCTAAATTGTGCATGTTTTGTTGAAAAAATGTGACAAATAAACTCTTGTCACGTAGATGCAGTCCTTAATTTGGCGAACATAATGTCGTACAAGGACTGCGCCCCCAGTTTTTTTTCTTTGTGTAGGCTTTCCCTTTTTCTTTTCTCTTTTCTCTGTATGACATAATGGTTAATAAATAGATACTGAATCACGTTTCTTGGGGTTTACTACTGAATCGTAGTTTTGCAGGCGCAAATCTAGTAGGATTGCTCGAAAAAAATATTTTTCCCGGTATAGGATAGGGGTGTATGTCTGGACCCTTAACAAAAATTGACCCGTCAATTTTGCCGACGGATTTTCCGAAAAATGTGCATGCCGAAAAATATGCATAGATCTGGTGCATATTTTCATGCAAATGGTCATATATCTTTCACAAGATAGGATGACAAAGGTATGAATTGCAAATACTCATTGATTTTAGTGTTATGTGATCCTATCTTGTGAAAGATATATCACATAACACTGAAATCAATGAATATTTGCAAGAATATCTCGTGAAAGATATATGACCATTTGCATGAAAAGTTGTTCAATATATGGTTTAAAAGTGACCTTGGGGATGTTTCATAAAGCTGTTCGTGAAGTTACGCATGACTTTACGAACGACTTGAATATTAAGTGCCAGATAGGATGCCCAAAGTTTTTCCTGATGTCTTAATAAAGTGTGACTGTATTTCCAATAACCTCAATTAAATTATGGCAAAAAATATACTTTGCATTAAAATTTTTTGTTATAATAAGAATGTTAATCTACATCTGCATAGTTCAGCTTTAGTTGATGCAGTTAAAAATGATTGAGTATCCCATTTGGTTTGTCATATTTAAGTCATTCGTAAAGTCATGCGTAACTTTACGAACAGCTTTATGAAACACCCTCGTCCAGATTACCAACCTGTCCGGACAATACAACGTCTCATCTGGGTATACATAGTCTTCTCCGGAATCCCTCCCCCCCCCCCCCGGCCCCCCCCCCCCGGCCTTCCAAAGGCCCCGACAAATGGGGGGGGGGACGCTTTAATATGATATCCTACTTCTTATTTATGTCTGCAATTCTGATTAGATTAATCTATCAATAAATGAAAAGAAAAAAAAATTATTGTGTTAGAATGTGATAAAGATTGTTAACATGAGGATTGAACATCAGGGCATTTGTTTTGAATAGCGCTCTTAGATCAAAGTTAAAGAAAAAGAAATAACCAAACTCCTTTTATCCAAAATAATGCACTATCTAAATGACATCGTAGTTTTTTACGGTAAGATGTAGCGATTATTACCATAATTTCTTTGACTTGATCTTAATTAAGATAATTAACAAGTGGGAAAAATGTGTGGGCATCTGAATCATAACCACGGCTAAGAAAGAAGAAACCAACATTTTTTTCCTCGCGCATGGCTTCCTCATTATCAATTAGGGAGTACTGTGGTGTATTGGTGAAGGCTCTTGACTCTCATACAAGAGGTCCCGGGTTCCATCCTTGCTCGGTGCTTACATCCTTGGACAAGATATTTGTCCCTCTCGACCCAGATGTAAATGGGTACCTGGCAATGCTGGGGTAATGAGAATTGCAGGGCCCACATCTTTATTATTAATTATTACTATCATTATTTTTATCTTTATTATTATTATCGTCATCATCATTAGCATCATCATAATTTAGTAGTAGTAGTAGTAGTAGTAGTAGTAGTAGCAGTAGTAGTAGTAGTAGTAGTAGTAGTAGTAGTAATAGTAGTAGTAGTAGTAGTAGTAGTGGTGGTGGTGGTGGTGGTGGTGGTGGTGGTGGTGGTGGTGGTGGTGGTGGTGGTGGTGGTGGTGGTGGTAGTAGTAGTAGTAGTAGTAGTAGTAGTAGCAGTAGTAGTAGTAGTAATACTATCATCAGGGGCGGCGCCAGGGTATTTATATAGGGGGGGGGGGCAAAATGATGCGTATAGCAACGTCGCACGTCGAGGGTCTTGAAATAACAAATAGGACTATAACAGTTACATGTATGTCATAATTGCATGGCCTAGCCTTCTCTTCTCCATTTCCCCTTCTCTTTCTCCTTTTTTCCCCCTTCCTCTTTTTTTTTTTTTTTGCTCGCTTGAAAAATGATAAGGGGGCGACCGCCCCCCTGCCCCCCTTGTAGCGCCAACCCTGACTATTATCATCATCCAAATTATGCAATCTCCTCTATTTTTTGTCTGTAAAGAATGATTACTCATGCCACAACCAACCAACCCCCCCCCTCTCTCTCTCTCTCTCTCTCGTTCTCTCTCATTGGTCAAGCTTCCTCTCCGCTCTCCCATAAATAATCATCTCTTATGTCTATCAATCTGCTCAAGTTTTCAATTCACATCTCTTTCTTTTTACCTTATTCTTTTTACAAGGAAAATCCCATTCTGCCTACAGGCTACAGTCCCGTTAATAACTAAGTCCACAGGACACACTTCATTAAAAGCAACTTATGAAACACAGGAATGCTGAGGTTTCCAAAGGTAGGAGTAGAAGATCAATTTTCATTTGCTCCAAATGCATAAGATCTGAACTCGCAAGGAGTTTGCTTTCACAACATTACATGAAATCAAATTTCAGTGGACAGAAATATCAAACATTGACAAACAAGGCTGGAATACTGGACTGAAAAACGCTATTTATCTATCAAAAAATGGAAGGTAGGCGGATACTTCATTCACGCTTTGCACTCTTGATCGTACAGACATTGAAAACCACAAAATATCTCTCTACATGGACAATCCTTTCTTTCAAAACAAAGATTCTTCTTGTCTTTATTTTCTTCTCTAAATTCCATAAACATAATGCTTTCTAATAGCATTTTTATATAACATACTATTTGAACTAAGGCATATTCAAAATACATGTACATGTATTTAATGAAATTATTTTTGTGAGAGAGAGCACGGGGGAAGTATATTGTCTATAAAATGCTTAACTATAACTACCCCCTGCTACTTTTTCTATGCTCTATTTCTTTTCAAATACAATACAATGTAATGAAAGTACATGTACATGCAGAAGAAAGGTTTCTACAAAATCTGGGGGTTTGTTTGTTTAATGTGTTTGGCAAATATAGACCTGGCCGAAGTCAGGATACTTTGAGGATAAATTCTCATTCAATGTTTGTTTTTCTGGGTTGCCGTGATACATGTATCAAAAACAATTTGGATTATTGGATTAATCTTGTTTTCAAGCTAGAAAATATTAAATATCTTCCAATAACTTGCAAAAAAGTCAATGTACTCGACATAAAAAAATTTTTTTTAATCATTTCGGCAGCAGGTGGGTGTGTTGCCGACTTCTTCTTGGTGACAGCATAGCATCAAAGTACCATAAGCTGATACTCCTTGAATTATACTGACAGGCCTAAATTTTACTAAGGTCGGTAATCGGTTTAGTATAAGTGGCCAAAAAGGCTAACAATAAAAACAATAATACAAAAATTCTTTTTCGTTTTGAAAAATAACGGTAAACAAAAAGCCATTTTCTTTCATTTGCCCCAATTTTCTGGCTGCCCATAGAAAATCAATGGTTTAAATATTGGTATATATTGCTTTAATGAATTCAGTTCTAATCAATGAAGGACAGTGGGATTCTAGTTTAAAAACAAACCCCAGACATTTTCCAGTCCTAAATCCAAATTTCATCAACAATACAACTTTGATATAACAAAATTACAATTCCAAATTTCAATACTGTGGACCCAATGAGACACCACTGTCCATAATTCATGAGAGGCAAATCAAATACATTTACTTTGTGTGAAATTTGTGTGAACTTTATGAATACATGCATTGCAGTGAAGCTTCATGTCGAAAAAATGTATTTAAAAAAATCACTGAGAATTGTAATCAAGTAATACATGTAATTATATCTGGTGGTAAAGTTTAGACCAGCCATATGTAATGGAAATTGTGAAAAATTAATGAAAACTGCATACCCCCCCAAAAAAAATAACCAACATGGATGTGTACACATGGGACAATGTTACATGTATACAATACACATGGTCCCAATCGTCCCCACATTTCATGGAATGTCTTGTTTCTTTTAGTTATTACTCAGCAACTACAAATTTTCTTTCATAACTATTTGGCAGATGTTATTTATTCATACTTATAATCTTGTGACGATGATTTTTTTGGATTCTGTTAGGATAAATTTGTCATCTTAACCAAAACTCAAAATTATCTTTTAAAGTAATCTTGGGTTCTGGAAATGAAATTGTACTTCAAGAGACACCAAGGACCAACTATGCACAATTCACTATAAACTGTTCATCATTCAGTAAATATGTTGTTAGGACCAAGATGACTTTACAATATCATGAAAACTTCCCAAGAGTCACACACACACTGAAAAATATTAACAAAAATTTCAGCATGTTTGGGTGTATGTAGTAGCCCTAATCTTTCTTACTCATTAATCAGCTCATCCTCTATCCAATTTATTTGGAAGATACTAATGGCTAGCAATATAATGGTATTTTGTATGGATTCTTGTGAGAATTTTTTTTCATAACCGCTTCTTACTCATAATCACCTTATTCTCTATCCAATTTGTATGGGCAAATACTACGGACTTGTAGTTTAATGGTATTTTATATGGATTCGGTGAGAATCCTTATAAAAAAAATGTATTTCCAAATTTGGGACGATTTCTAGTTTACTAAATAGCAATGATGTAGAAGGAAGGAAAAAAAAAAGAAGCATGCAAACATCTTATTTCTTCTTCTTGAGTGATGTTGTAGCTGACGCGGGAGGAGCATACGTTGCTTGGGAGATTTTGTTGACATAGTACAAGCCCACCAGAGAAAACAGAAAGCTGAGAAAAGATACGAGAATCAAATTAATCAAAAGCAATACACGGTGTTGTCATGCGAGTCACGTAGTACATTTCAGAGAAGTCCTATACAAAGTACAAGCATACACTGCACCTACACATCCTATGTCATCAATTAAAATAAGCTGGCCTTAACATTTTCCTTTTCTCAAAATCTTATACAATTCAGAGAAATTCTTTATAACGGCACCTACACATTTTTTTCCATGAATGGAAGTGAGTGGGACAGTAATTTTTTTTCACATTGATCTAAGAATGAGATACGTCAATGCAATTATCACAATTGACTTTCTGCCATGTGACTTTGTATACTGTAGAGTGGGAAGCACCTGAGTTAACGGTGACACGACATTTGCTCCTGCGACATTTGCTCCACCGTCCATATCTCGAAAGGTCAAAGGTTAAGGTCAAGGTCATGGTTCAGTTTTTTGTTCAGGACAATGTTAAGATTAGGATTAGGGTTAGGGTTAGGTTTAGGTTTAGGATTAACATGGCAAAGTTAGACCGGAGCAATTGTCACAGGAGCAAATGTCATAGAACCGAGTTAACCCTGTCAAGACAATTAACCACATTTGTGGTTTGGCTCAATAACTTCTGATTCAGAGCTCTAAAAATATACCAGATGCATGAGTAAAAAGAGCAAAAATGTCCATTTTTGTTGCATGACCACATTGCATTTGATGCCAGGAATTTTTTTAATGAAAATAAGCTTTAAAATCCTTAAATTGGCAACACATTGAGAGGTTCAAAATAATTTCTTATGAAAATTGGCAATTTTTTCCAACTTTTCGACATAACTACCAAGCATATCGTTTTCAAAAACCCCCAATACAACTTATTAGAACCATATAGCACTAAAATAAATATATTATTGTTGCCAATTTGAATGAAAAAGTGATCAACTTAGCACTTAAATAATTCCTGAAAGGGTTAAGCCCCTGCAAAGTGTTAACACTCATACAGCTTTCTAAGTCTGGACTTGTAAATCAACCATTTTGCTTCATCAACTTTGGAGAACAAAAAGTGCAGGGACTAAACAAAATATTGTTGTATAAACGACACATAGGATTTTCTCTAGCCAGGACTACTATAAGAATGGAATTCTCTTTTACATGCTCATTTAACCCATAGTAGTGCAGTGTCTCCTTTTAGTGACGTTTTTGCATTATCTTTTGATCCAGAATACTAGGAATCTCACATTATACATGAGCAGAAAGAGAAAAAATCAAATAAAATTTTGAGTCTATTTCCAAAGCAGAAGGTTGTGCCGTTCACAAATAAGAGCAATTTAATTGTAACTAATCATTAAAGTCTCTAAATTGGCAACGCAGTGTAAAATATGTAATAACTATTTGTGTGTACAAATTCTGTTAATTTTTGCAACTTTCATTCACATTGGTTTATTTAATGTACATTTTTATTTTTTGGAACTATGTAGGAGTGGAAAATGAGAATAATTGTTGCCAATATTTGAGGAGGGAAAACTGATTAATTTGGGCCATAGAGAAATCTCTGAACTGCTATGGATTAATCAGCAATGTCTGGATATATAGTCTGAATTCTGAAGAGTCATTCACTTACCAAGTTGTAACACATACTCTATGAACTAGACCTGATGCAAACATAGCAGCCACAAGAGACACGGCAACTACAAAGATAGAAAAAAATGAGAAAACTTTACCAAGAAAAAGAAACAGCTTATACATGTACTAATGGTTATCTTGATAATTTAAAATTTACATGAGTGGGTCAAAGAAAAAAAAAACAGAGGAAAAAATATAGAATTTCAAGATTTTTTTCTTTCCATAATGCATATTTATCTCATTCATGATAAAAGATACTTTTTAAGCTAAATTATTACAGTGAAACCTGCTTTAGCGACCACCTGTATAGAAAGACCACCTACCTATAAAGACCACAATTTTTGTTTCCCTTGAGAAGTGTTTCTCACTGAAACGTGTATTAAAGAAACCTGTACATAGAGACCACCTGCTCATAAAGACCGCTTTTCTTGTCTCCCTTGAGTGGTCTTTACAGACAGGTTTTACTTTACTAATATTTACATTGTTTTCTACTCTTAACTGAAGTAAAGATACCATGGGAACCTGAAGCTAGTGTAAATACAATCCAAACCATCATTACAGTATTCATAATTTATTGGAATACAAATAGAGCTATGCCTATCAATATTTTCCATCCTTTACTAAACACTCGCATAGAGCAAAACAGATGTCTCTGAAGGATTATATGCTGTCCTGCATCTATGCAATATACACAGGAATGGCATAAAGGTATTAGATTAATGACTCATCAAAATAAAAATAAAAACTGACAGATTTCATTACTAAGTCCTGAGTCTGGCTATCATTCTTCACTTATATCATGCAATTGCTAAAATGCAATGGGTCCAAGATCAAGATCAAGATCAAGATCAGACAGTCCGAGATCCAGATCAAGATACGCATCTCAAGATCGAGATTAGAACATCTGAGATCATGATCAGATATGTCCGAGATCAAGATCAAGGTTACTGATGCCGATCTCGAGGCTGGTCTCGAGATCAAGATCGATCTCGAGGTACCCAACACTGAGTCGTGTTTTCACCAATTGGTGAACGATTTTAAAAGCTTTTTCGTTTGATAATTTACGTAATAAAAATGTTGATCTCGAGCGAAAATTCCAAGAACAGAAGCTCCGAGATAAAGATCAAGATCAAGACCAACACCTTCAAGATCAAGAACAAGATCGAAATTGCCGATCTCGAGACGGGTCTCAAGATCAAGATCGATCTCGAGGTACCCAACACTGCTAAAATGTACCAAATGTTGTGATTTTATTTATTTCAGCTGGTACAGAGCTTTGAAGAAAAAAATATTCACAAGGATTCTTTAGGATTTGCTTATTCCTTGCACTGATTTTTAAAAACATATATCTTATTTGTTTTTTACCAAATATTTTTTTAGTTTCCCTGAGACTCAGGGCCCCCCCCCCCCCCCTGGACCAACACTGTTAGTTGAACAGGCATATAACCATACAAGAAACAGAAATCTTCAAACTAACACTTACCTTCTGGTATTAGTTTAGCCTGGAATCCTTTACCAAAGAGCATAGTTTCAATATTACTGATGCACTGGTGTTTATGATAAACCATAGTTAAGGGTAATCCATATTATGAGGCAAAAGTCACAAACGTGGGGTACAAAAATATTCATTCACAATAATGCTCTAATTTTTATACCTTTTTGCAATCTCTGCGATGTCTGCTAACTGGTTCATCTATCACCCCATAAAAGGGGGATATTAAAGAGAGAAAATTGTACTAAAAGGAGAAACTGGATTGTTGTACCCAACCACCAAGAGGACCCACAGGGTGGTTTCAAGGCTATAGGCTACCAACTTATGAAATCAATTAATAATGAAGTCTTAAACCACGCAACACATATTTTTACATAATCCAAGCATTTGATTAACAACTTGCTCCGGCTTTACAGCTAATAGTCAGGTTCACTGTGTATTTTTGTTCAAAATTTTTGGAGATTAGCAAAACTATACATTTTTGGAATCGGTAGAACATGGGGAATTCGAAAATTGATGTTGGCATTTGCACAAAATCCTGACCGAGCAGCCACTTTGGATTTTCAAAATGGCCGCCATATATAACTAGTATTGAACACTTTTGAAGATATTTTTGGAAGAGAACCTCATTCTATCATGTTTGTGGTAGCATATCAAAGGGCGTTAAATTCTCTACAACATGACACCACATTCGCTGGGTTTGGTGATGATTTGTTTAACAATTTTGGGCCGAAAATGTGATTTTTATCATTTTTTTCGAAAATATGAATTACTTCAAAATACATATTTCCTCATATTTCAAAAGTCCATTTCATTAATGACTTCCAACTTTACAGAAAAGCATCCATATATAGGGTCAATATCATCTGAAAATTACAAGTTCATTGCTTATATAACAAAAAAGTTATAGTACTCTAAAATCAACACTTTGATATTTGCTAGAACAAAGAAATAATGCCAAGGGCTGCTTTCTAGTCAGGTTCACTATGTATATTTTGTTCAAAAATTTTTGAGATTAGCAAAACTATATATTTTCGGAATCGTTAAAGCATGGATAAACAAAAGATTGATGTTGGCATTTGCACAAACACCGGCTTGGTGGCCATTTTGGATTTTCAAAATGGCCGCCATAAAATACATAATTTGCCTTATCTCAGCTTCTTTTAAAGGTATAAACGTAATGAAATGGGCCAGTCCTACTATTTATGGGTGCAGAAAACAAATGGTGACATCTAGACATCTTCTTCTACCGCTTCCTCGCATATGGAGGCCATTTTGGATTTTCAAAATGGCATACGTGTAATATATAAGTTGCCTTATCTCTGCTTCCGGTCAACCTAGGAACTTAGCAAAAATATTCCATTCTCCTTTTTCTTGGTCGATAAAACAATTGGTGACATAATTTGACTTCTAATCTTAATGCGTCATCGCAGACGGCGGCCATTTTGTATTTTGAAAATGGCACACACACACAAACACACACACACACACGCACACACACACACACACACACATATATATATATATATATATATATATATATATATATATATATGTATGATATATACATATATTCCAGTCAACCAATAGCAACTTAAAAGAATATGCTAGTACTTTGTTTCCTGGGTCAGGAAAACGATTAATGACATAATTAAACTTCCAATCTCAACGCTTCATTGGACATGGTGGCCATTTTTAATTTTCAAAGTGGCCGCCACAAATACATTTGTTTCCCTACGTTGGCTTCTTTCTAACGTATAAACTGAATTAAATATGCTAATCCTACTTTTCTTGGGTCGAGAAAACAATCTGTGACATTACTAGACTTCTACTCCTAATGCTTCATCGCATATGGCGGCCATTTTGAATTTTCAAATTGGCCGCCATGAAATATTATATTGCTTCTATCTCTGCTTCAAGGCAATCTAGAAACTTATTGGAATATTCTAATACTATGTTTCCAGGGTCAGGAAAAACATTGGTGACGTCATTAGACTTCCCATCTCAACGCTTCATGTGGCTTCCATCTTGGGAAATATTTGGTGCTATCACAAACGTATAATCTTGAGTCTTCCTTCACTTCAAGCCTTTGGGGCGGCTAGGGGCCCTCAGACAAATTTCATTGCTTCTGTAAACTGAAACTGTGCCACGTTCTGGCTTTTGTCCTTGAAGTCTTGCACATATTTTGACACCAAGTTTAGAAAAATTATACAGTCATGCTATATTTTGGTTTCTAAGTTTCTTCTCTTCAGGAGAAGAAACTATATATTGCACAATTTGAATAAAAAAACAGCAATTTCATTTTATTTCTTTGTAGATCATTTGTGATTTCTTTTTCTTTTATTATCCCTTTTCTTTCTGAATATTGATTTAGAAAAATGATCCTCTAATAACATGCGTTTGTAATTTTAGCAAACACGTATTATTTCATTGCTAATGTTTTTAATTTGTTTATTACACATAATGATAATTGATATGTATTAACTTCACATGTATGATTCTCGCATTTTATCTTTATTTTGTACAGAACCCCAAGGGAGAGCAGCATTTGTTGATTGGGTTTCCTGATTAAATATTGTGAATAAATTAATAAATAAATAAATATGGTTGAAATACAATTGAATACACGTGAAATAAAGTCAATTATAACGACTTTTGTTTTTCAGTCTACGAACTTTCCCATCAACTATCATCACTGGTCAATCCCCCCCCCCCCCATCCCCTGAATTAAATACCAAGTGCAGTTCTTTAGCTGTATTGTTAGAGATAGTTCCTGTCCTAATATGTCGATCAGCATATGCAAACTAAATAAATGTATTTTACAGTACAACAAATTATTACATACTTTACTTGGCCCAAAGACATTTTAGGGTACTCCAATTAGGCTAATCTATTACATTGTTAATTGTATACATGTAGGATCACGCCATGACAGCACAGATGGCTCACTGCCTTTAAAATGCTCATTTCCTACATGCGATATTGTTTTTCAACTTTATTTACTTTCAGTTCTGCTTTTTAAGGTAAGTAGTAAAGCGTAAAAACATAAATAAGGAGAAATAAAGATATACAAATAGAATAAGAAATATTGCGTTTTAACCACTTTGTACAAAAACAGAGAAAAAAATCGAAAGGTCACATTTTTTTGTTTGTTTGTTTGTTGTTGTTGTTGTTTTTTTTGGGGGGGGTTTCAGTTCTGCTATTTGAGGTAGTTAGTAAAGCTGATATAAGACAATTTTTTAAAAATAAGATAAACAGTGGTAGCAAGAAATATTGTGTTAAACCACTTTTTACTCAAAACAGAAACAGACTCAAAACAGAAACAGTCTCAAAACGTCACCTAAGTTTAGAAGGATCTTTCGTGGCAAAAGATTTTTGCAATGCTGAAATGAAGAAAGTCAAAATTTAGAGAGGCGTGAATTGCACTGATTGAGACCAACCGAGGAACTTTGTCTACAACTGAGCGGGGGGGGGCTGACGCCTCTTGCCCGAATGTAAACTTTACTTTCAGCCCCTAGCCCCCACCCCTCCCCACCTTTTAAGACTATGCATGTTCTAATACTGAAAGTGCTTGGAAATGTTAGAAGTGACCCAGTTTGGGGGGGGGGGGGGTCAACCAGACTTGGATTGATGTTACAGACTGTTTGGTATCAAAATTTGAACCCCACCATCAAGTACTTAAAACAAAAAAAGTATCTACATGTTTTAGAGTGTAAATAATTATTGTCTATCACGTGAATACAGGTCCCATGTTATTTCACTGATGGCCTGAATTGCTTCCTTGTACCAATAATACTTGTAGGTATTGTTTTAAGTTAAACTTTAGAGGGGAAAGGGGCGGGAAGAAGGATAAGGCATTGGCAGATATTTTTTCCATTAACCATGATATTTTAAATGATTTGTCAAGGCTCACTGATTATCTTACCATTATGCAAAGTACTTTATGAATATTACTTTGTACCAATTTGTCTCGTTTTAAAAACAGAAAGGGGGAGGGGAAGGCATGGACATGTATGGGGTGCAAGTTCTGTACCCTATAATCTAGTATATACGTGTCTTGGAGTGTTAATCATGATTATCACTTGAAACCAGGTTTCCTCATATATATTATTGGACAATTAGCCTTATTGATTTTTCAACACACATCATCGGTTATTAGGCGCATTTGTATCATAGCAACCATGGCAACGGGAACTAATAAACAATTGTATATCACTAAAATTTGATCGTGCTGAATCATCTGATATCCCACTTCCTATTAAAATATTCATCTGCATGACAATAGCATGTACTACCGAAATAATTCATTGCACGTCTCCCTATGTTACCATTGTCAGGGAGAAGGCAGCACTTAGTAACCACATTTGTTATCGATTCTCTACTTTAGCTAATATCAAAGTGTCAACTTCAGAGCGCTGTAATTTTTTTGTTTGAGAAGCACTGAACTTGTAATTTTTATATGATATTAACTGTACATATGGAAAGTTTTCTGAAAAGTTTAAACTAATTTGTAAAAATAACTTTTGAAATAATGAGAAATACGTATTTTGAAGAAATTCATATTTGTAAATAATTATGTAAACAATCACATTCTTGGCCAAGAATTGTATTGCAAATCATCACCAAACCCATTAAATGTGGTATCATGTTGTAGAAAATTTAATGTCCTTTAATATGATGATACATACATGGTAAGATGAGGTTCTGTTTAAAAAATATCTTCAAATTTGTTCAATACGAGTTACACATAACGGCCATTTTGAAAATCCAAAATGGCCGCTATGCCGGTGATTTGTGCAAATGCCAACATCAATTTTTGAATTTCCCATGTTCTAACGATTATGAAAATGTATAGTTTTGCTAATCTCCAAAAATTTTGAACGAAAGCCCATTTTCTTACATAGTGAACCAGACTATAATCTTGATTTCTTGAAATGTCACTGCATTTCTCAAGGCTGTCTGGGTTTTTCTTTTTTTGTGTGGAGGGGGTGGGGGTTGAACAAGGTCTTCGATTCTGGTCCTTTTTGTCGTTTCCAGAACTCAAGATCATTTCTATTCTTTTTGAAAAAAACTACCTTGAACAAAAATAACAAGAGAAATAAATCTGAATGGTCTGAATCTGCTCTGGCTTATGCTGGAAATTATTCTTTTCAAGTAAAGAAAAAATAAAAAATGAGAGGGATTTCCATTTTCAAAGATATTACATAAAGGAATCTAAGTCTTTACATTGTCAATCTATTTTTAAGAGTACATGTATTGCTAAATACCAGGGTACATCTAGATTTTCAGATGAGTGGAGAACTTACTAAAGAGATTTTCAACTCAGTTAAGATGAGACCATTGAAGATTTCTTCTTTTTTTTAATCGGCCGAAATCCCAGCTATGCTAAAAACATGATGGATTGTACTTGTTATAAAAATTGAATTAAATGCATACGACATAATAAATTTTAGGAAAAGGATACAGTCAAAATCAAGATGAACAGGTCAGCTCCTAGGAAACCACCAAAGATTGTGAGCCACTCTGAATCTGCAAGTTGAAGCCGGTATGTCTGCATGCCTGCAAACAGGGCAACTGCTAAAATAGCAGACAAGAGAGCTGACACTCCACTACTCACAGCTGCAAGAAATGATAGAAAAACATTAAAAAGCAAATCACATAAGTACAAGATTGAAATCAAATAGCTTACTATTTAGATACATCATGCATTCCATGCATCTAGACAGCTACATGTAAAGTGGAATAATCAAATCAATGCTAAGGCTGCAGTTACAAGGTGTAAACAAAAAATCGACACTTCTGGGGCCTGCTGCACAAAACTTGCGGTTGGACACAACTCAGGAAAATCAAATGCAACTTTATTTTCAGCCAATCAAAAGTGCACTCAATATATTGGACAGATGGGTATGTGCCGCTTTGACGACCCCCTTTTTCGACGGCCAATGGCCGTTCTCAAGATACCCGAATTTCCATAAACAGCGGTGTTCACCCTTCTCACGCGTTCTCAAGATACCCGGCCGGCATATATGCAAGCACTAGATGCAAAGTGCGGCCGATAGCCGGTGTACTGCCGGTCCATCGTTTGCATAACACACACACACACACACGCACCACCCTCACATATGACATGTCACACACACAATTTTAAAGTGACTTTGCAACGCAAACGATGGACCGACCGGATGGTGCACGTTGTTGGTGCATGCTGTTGCTGTGGTTTTTGTTTGTTTGTTTGCTGTGGCTTTGTTCAGTTTTGCTGGGTTTTTTTGTTTTGTGTTGTTTTGTTTTGGAACTTTTCTTTTTTTTTCCTGAGTGGTGGTAACCAGGCACCAGCACCGGTATCATCATAGGCCTTCATTCAGGCTCACTCTCAGCTTTGCTTAGTTTAAAGTCTTTGAACTCCAACACAAGGTTTTTATCACATGCTCGCCAATTGTAAGAAGTCACCCTTGTAGTTATCCTAGAAAACTTCCTCTTTGTATGAGTACAAATTTACGAGTGTGGAGCTCTGAGAGTTGGTCTAGCGGTAATGTCCAATCAGAATCAGTTTGTAGGTGAAGACAGAGGTCTTTGCCCACTCACACATATGCAAGATTATTTGGAGATTTGTAGGTCTTCGCCTACAATTTACAAACTGATTCTGATTGGACATTTGGACCACACCAAGTAATAGTGGTCGTATTGACCACTAAGCGACTAATGCAAAATATACTACTTAAATTTTCTATCGCAATGTACTAAATCTATGGGGGGGGGGGGGAGGGGGATAAGATAAATATTTCAAATACTTCCTTTCAAATTCAGCTCTTAAAAATCTCACTGTTACCTTTAATCGCCGTTAGGAAGAGCTTCTGATATTTCCAGCAAAATCCAAAGTCAAAATCATGTCCAAAACAGAAGAAATCCCCGCTGCTATTTTTCTTCATCGCATGTTGTTTTAATTCCACCGATGTTTTAGACTATTAAAACTCAGCCAATAAAATTTTTGTCCACAAAGAAACTCGGTAGCACACTCGCACATCGATCTCTACAATCACGCACATGGAAAATCAGGACTTTTACGTGTGCAAATTTTTGCCAACCAAATTTTTGGAGGGGAGATGTCAGCGCTCGCAGTGACCAGTGCAGTGGTGTTTGAAAGTGTTGAGGTGTATGACCGTACAAGAAAGTACAAAGTAAACCATCTAGTAAACCACTTATCCAATGAACAAGGTTATAATATAACTAGTAGTAAACTAAAGCTGCTCTGTCAGAGTCTCATGTGATTTATTTGGACCCAGGCCAGGTTCGAAACATAACGTAACTGAGTCGCATCTTTCAGATTGGTCCCCAGACTTTAAAAACCCAATCACATACATACATTACATTACATGTGCTGCGTGCTTCGCGGTGGTGCTGAATAAACCATTTTTTTTTTTTTTTTACGTCAAGCGGCGGCACTTAGATCTAGATCTATACATATAGTCTACAAGCTTATCTGAAGATAACCTTGTACTCCAGACTAGCTTTTACGGGTGAATAGGCTTCAATAGCTTTTGTGTGTATCAGCAGGCCTTTTTCCAATCTAGACCACTCATAGCGACTTTACTATACTTCGTGTGTAGACTCTAGGCAGTCATCCACCTCGACACTTTCAAAACACCACTGCACAAAAGTCACCAACATTCACTCATAATCGGCATTTAATTTACAAGAAACGGCACCAACATATTCATGAAATACAATAAATTCAACTCACCGATGTTGGAAAAGATAATTTCGAAAATGAAATCCGTAATTTACTGTCACTTCTGGCGAAACGGGGTATCGCAAGTCATGATGTACATTTCCTGATCGCCGCGAGCGCTGACATCTCCTGCTAAAAAATTCGGTCATTAAAAGTTCGGTTCCTATCGCGCACACGTAAGTCCCGATTTTCCGTGTGTGCGATCGTAGAGATCGATGTGCACGCGATACCGAGTTTCGTTGTGGACAAAATTTTATTGGCCGATTTAGTCTAAAAACATCGGCACCATGAAAACAACATGCGATCGCAAAAAAAATTGGCGGGGATTTCTTAGGTTTTGGACATGATTTTGACTTTGGATTTTGCTGGAAATATCAGAAGTTCTTCCTAACGGCCATTTAAGGTAGGAGTGAGATTTTAAAGAGCTTAATTTGAAAGGAAGTATTTTAAACATTTATCTTACTTTTCCCCCCATACCTTAAGTACATGCGATAGAAAATGACTAGTATTTTTGCATTCGTCCCGCGTAGTGGTCAGTATGACCACTATATGTGGTGTGATCTAGACAATTCATACATGAGTCATGAGACTTGAGAGGAAAATAATTATTTAAAATTTCATTTTCAATTCTGAATCCCCAAATTTGTGGCACAGTAAGACTAAGAAGAGTTGAAGAGTCCCTGAATCAGGTAATCTAGCAAATTTTAGAAAATTAAATCTTGCTTAGAGCAATTTTGTTGTCTGTTTGTGACTGCTGCAACAGTGAATGTTGGACACAGTCCCACATAGGCAAGGGCCTATGAGTGAGCGGCGGCAGCTCTCCGTTGATTATGTGTGCTGATAAGATGAAATAACAAAACACAGAAATTATCATGTGGGACTACAGCATACAAAACCATCTGACTAGACCACCCTTTTCTTCCATTCCAAGACACCATTCACACTCTCACAACCATAAAGATATTTAACTGTAAGAACAATGTTAATAGTATATATATATATATCATTATATCAATACAGCATTTAACTGTAACAGGATAAAATTACCCATATTTTTCTAGATACGGTTTCCACGTCGGCAACGCTAGTCAGGAATATCACAGACGTTATAAAGCATATCTTATTTCATGAATTATTAAAATCATGATAAACCTACTATTATATGACTTAAATATAATTTGAATATATGTATTTTAATATCATATCTTTTAAAAATTAACTAAATGAGACAAGATGTACATTTGTTTCCATTTTATATGTAGTGGTTTTAGTTGTTTATTATATAAGTTTGGGACACGAGGCTAGAAAAGAGACAGTTTGGCAGTATGTGATTGGTGGAAAGATGGAGACGTTGCCCATATCCATGCAGGTACTAGGTACTGGATGCATGGATGGTGGAACTTTATAGGCACATTATTTTTGTAAGCGACATTTTGATAGATAAAAAGAAGCACTTATCAGAAGACAAAAGGGGCACTTATCAAAAGGGAAAATGATTCTATTAGAAAGGAAAAGGGGCACAGAAGTAAAGGGGGGACACTTATCAGAGGTGAAAAAATACACTTATCATAAAGTAAAATTTCACTATATTAGAAAGGAAAATGGGCACTAATCAGACTAAAACAGGGGCATTTATCAGATTTCAAGAGGGGCGCTAATATCTGAAATTTAAATAGGCATTTTCAAATGGTGAAAATGTATTGGAGAAAAAAGGGGCACTATACAAAGGAAATTAGGGCACTTATCACATATGAAAAGGGGCACTTTTCGGGAACTTGATAAAGTGGAGGGGGGGGGCACTGTGCACCCTGATCTCCCCCCCCCCCGGGAACGCCACCTTTGACATAATCATAACCTGCTTTTCATTTTCTCAGTTTCAGAATTATTTTAATCTATGAATACATTTTTTTTTTAATACCAGGAGCATATATGAAGGGGAAAGGGTGCAATTTGCCCCTAAATTTCCGACCACGAAATGACCAAATAGCTAGAATATCGTTTGTTTTCAGATTGTTCTTGAAACGCAAAGAATATGCACATTTTCTGTTTTATATGTATAATTCTGTTACATCGCCTTAAATAAATTGCGACATCCCATAACCGAGAGTCGAGTCAAGTAAAACAATGCTAGAAAGTCAAACTTGATATGAGGTAATGAGGGACGGGTATCCCCGTGACGATAGTGCAACACAGAATGACCGGCCGTCTTCTTCAGTTATCAAATTCAAATGAGAAAGAAAAAAAAAAAAAGCACCATTCAAATCATCCTATACTAGATGCACGGAAAATCCAACCTTTGTAATAATTTGATTTGTGTGAAAGCAGAAAAATCAGGGAAACAGACTGGTGAAAGCTAGAACGAAATCGGACAGGCAATAAGAAAGTTATGATTTTTAAAAGTAATGTTGTAATCACTATACATATGGGAATTTCTAATTGGCCGTATCGATACGGTCACTGTGATGTAGCGGCGGTCAACTTTCCCATTCGCCCCAACCACTGAACTCTATAGAGTTCAGTGCTGTGAATACGTCACAATCGATTCACCAAATTGCCAATTTGAGATTTGCATAGATGTAGTGATCTCATTTTTCAAACATTTATAACTCTCCTCTCTTATTCTTTGTCCGATTTCTTTCAAACTTTCACCATCCTGCTTCTCTTATTTTTCTTCCTTTCACACAAATCAGCATTTTACAAAAGTTGTATTGCCCTTTAAACGAATTTTCCACAGATTCGCCAGCTCGCATATGACATGTCAGTCAAATGAAATTAGTCTTTTAAGACGAATGGGGTGTTAGAAATTGTGTTGAGTTCTAGTCTGGGAGCCTGTCCCGAAATAGTCAACCCATTTTACATATGAGATTTGACCCCTTAAAGTTCCTTAGACTATCCATGTCATTCACAAAAAGCTTGTCAGCTCGAACGAAGCCGCCGGGTTAGGCCCCCACAACCCCCGAAAGGGGCCCCAAAGTCGGGTCGATTTCAACCCATCTAACATATGCGCCAAACTTTGTCAGAATTAAGGTGTATGACTATACATTACCAAACACCAAAACTGACAAAATTTTCCGTCGGGATGGGTTGTCAGACCGCCCCTAAAAATTGGGGCAAATTTTTCTCCTTAAGGCCCATGGACCAAATTTTGTCAGAAGGAAGAGTGATGGGTGTACATTACAAAAGTATAAAAACTTAAAAAATTTCCATCGGGAAGGGGGTGTAACACGGCCCTGAAAAAAACACCAAAGTGCCCCTAAACCCAGCTTTGTTGCCCAAAATGCTCTGGATGTAGAGAAAAACCATTTTTAGGCATTACAACCTTAATAACTCCAAAGGCTCATTCATTTCATGTCAAATTTACCTAGTGCAATCTTGAGTATTGTATCTTTCTTGGGGTGAAATTTGGTGTCAAATGGTCATTTCAATAATAATTTATTAAATTGCAAAAGTTGTATTGCTTTTTCAAAAGTAGTCAAATGATATTGTCAGGATTATGTAAACACACCCATTGTCCATCTGCACCTGTTTGACAAGAGATAATAGAGGAGCTTGTTAAGTATAGATCTGGGCTATGTGACTGCCATACTGAAATCTACCATTCATGTGTTAATTACACAAATACTTTGCAAGCTTTCCATTATGCCTTGCCAAACAGGCGCAGATAGACAATGGGTGTGTTTACATAATCCTGACAATATTATTTGACTACTTTTGAGAAAGCAGTACAATTTTCACAATTTAATAAATTATTATTGAAATTATCATTTGACACATTTCCTCAGAAATTATGAATTTCCTTTTAATAATTCATTATAATAATTCATTCATAATTATGTTTAGTGTACTTGTACACTTATTAAGAAAAAATGAATTTGTACATATGTTTTTCATATTTTCTGTTATAATATCTGTAAAGCCAAGTTTCTGTTGGAAATGAAATAAACATGAATTTGAATTTGAACACCAAATTGCTCCCCAAGAAAGTTATAATACTCAAAATTGTACTATGTAAATTTTAGCTGAATTGAATGAGACAGTTTGGAGTTATCAAGGTTGAATAATGCAAAAACAAAACAAAAAAATCCTCTATATCCAGAGCATTTTGGGCAGCAAAGCTGGGTTTAGGGGCACTTTGGTGTTTTTTTTTTCAGGGTCGTGTTACACCCCCTTCCCGATGGAAATGTTTGTAAGTTTTTA
Source organism: Heliocidaris tuberculata (assembly GCA_025618425.1). Lineage (NCBI taxonomy): Eukaryota > Metazoa > Echinodermata > Echinoidea > Camarodonta > Echinometridae > Heliocidaris > Heliocidaris tuberculata. The sequence goes on from CM046839.1 coordinate 11,000,318, forward strand.
TATTTTTGTAATGTACACCCATAACTCTTCCTTCTGACAAAATTTGGTCCATGGACCTTTTAAGGGGAAAAATTTGCCCCAATTTTTAGGGGCGGTCTGACAACCCATCCCGACGGAAAATTTTGTCAGTTTTGGTATTTTGGTAATATATAGTCATACACCTTCCTTCTGACAAAGTTTGGTGCATATGTTAGATGGGTTGAAATCGACAAGACTTTGGGGCCCCTTTTGGGGGGCTCTGGGGGCCAAACCCGGCGGCTTCGTTCGAGCTGACAAGCTTTTTGTGAGTGACATGGATGGTCTTAGCAACTTTAAGGGGTCAAATCTCATATGTAAAATGGGTTGACTATTTCGGGACAGGCTCCTGGCCTATTCATAAAAAGGTTTAAAACAACGTGGTAGATATCATCAGTATCCATTTCAGCCTTTCCTTTTTAACGATATCCCCAGCCAGTGGCGTATCTACGGGGAAGAGGGGGCACATGCCCCGGGTGGTACTTGAAGAGGGCGCTAAAAAAGGGGGAGAGAGAGAAAAGGGAGGAAGGGAAGAAAAATTAGAGCCTTACAGTTAAAATGCGCCTCAAAACCAGGGTAAATTGCATAGAAAACAGTTTTTTCAAAGGATTAAAAATGCCAAAATTTTCTTCAGGATCTAGAAATTTTGCGCCCCCGTGCAGAATAGGATATTGCATAAGCAACATTTCAAAGGGGTTAAAATTCTCTCTAGTTGTTTTGCTCCCTATCGTTACTCGTATAATTTTCATAAGAATCTTGTTCAATTTTGCGCCCCCCCCCCCTCCCCCCCATGGTAAATTGCATAAAATAGCCATTTCAAAGGTTCAACTTAATTTTTTTTTCTCAAAAGTTCCAACTTTCGATTGCTTTGCTAAATACCTCGAATATATTTCTTCAGGTATTTCATTGATTTTGCGCCCTAAATATATATCTGAAAAGGTAACTAGAACGGATTTTTAATGTTCGAAATCTTAAAAATCACTCTGAAGCTATAGGTAGCTGTGCTTCCTTTATTTCAAAGCGTGACATGAATTAGAAATTGCATTTCTGATGGTAAAATTGCACCCAAAAAATTGCTTGCTTTGCTCCCTTGCTTGCATGTAGTTGTTATTCATGCAACTTTTGCTGCTAATCCCTGTGTAGGAATTTTAATTCATTTCCACATAATGTAATATTTCCTGAATTAAACGCGGGAATTTGTCTTATTTGATTTTTTTAAGCTGATAAGAAGTTTGTGCAGCGGGGTGGGGCGGTATTTTGCCTTTTGTTTGCCCCGGGCGCCATAATTCCTAGATACGCCACTGTCCCCAGCAAATGCAGAAACTGGGTTCAGAAAAAATATTTCTTATGTGACTGAATCGCATGAATCGCCGGCTGTCGAAATTCGAATGTTTTGCCCCCATCTCAGACCACGGTCTGAAGTGTGGGTACGCCCATGTTATAGCAACTAGTATAGGTTTTCCCGGCCAATTTTATCATTTGGTCACTCAAAATCACTTTTCGAGCATTCAATTTAACGCCAATGTCGCCGTCGGACGAATTCCGTAATTCAAATTAATAGTCTGGGAGCCTGCTCCGAAATAGTCAGCCAATTTTACCCATAAGATTTGATCCCGTAAAGTTACTTAGACCATCTAAGTCACTGACAAAACAGGTTGTCAGCCTGACCATAGCCGTCGGGTTTAGCCCCCAGAGCCCCAGAGCCCCAGAGCCCCAAAGTCTCAAAGTCGGGTCGATTTCACCCCATCTCCGCCATGCACCAAACTTTGTCAGTAAGAAGTAATATGACTGGACATTACAAAACACAAAAAAAGACAAAAATTTCCGTCGGGATGGGGTGTCAAACGGCCCCTAAAAAATTGGAGTAAATTTTTCCCCTTGAAGTCCAGGGACCAAATTTTGTCAGAAGGAAGAGCTATGGATGTGTACATGCCAAAAATATAAAAACTGACACAATTTTCCAGCGGGAAGGGGGTGTCAGACCCCCTGAAATGAAAACCCCAAAGTGCTCTTTGACAACGTTTACCCCCCCCCCCTAAAAAAAAATGCTCTGTATGTAAAGGAAAACCATTTTCTTACCTTCTGACTATGATAACTAAAAAATGTTTTATTCAATTCAATTCAAATTTACATAATGTAATTTTGAGTATAATACTTTTATTGAGGTGCAATTTGGCGTCAATTGGTCATTTCATTAATAAGTTATTAAATTGTGAAAAATGTATTGCTTTCTCAAAAGTAGCCCCAAAATATTGTCAGGATTATATGCACACCCATTGACCATCTACTAAGGCATGATAGAGGAGCTTGTTTGGTATCTGTGCAATTAACCCATGAATAGTACATTTCAGCTCGGCATTCACATACCACAGATACCTAAAAAGCTCTTGTCAAACAGGTGAAGATGGATGGGTGTTTTTTTGTTTTTTTTTTTTTTTTTTAAAGGTTATCAGTTATAAAAGCGGGGGCACAATGTACACTTTTCTTTCAAAGGGGGGGGGGTGAAACGGGCCGGAATTGCCCCCTAAATCCGCCACTGTACGTGATGATCAAAGAATAGTACTTGAGAGAAATTTCTTGTCTGTTTTCCACCGCCCCCCCCCCCCCGGAAAGAAATGGGCGACAGTAACAATATAGTGATGATGGGTGAGGACGATAGCTGAAAATTATAACGATTGTGATGATAGTGCTTACAGTGACGATGATGATGATGATGATGATGATGATGATGATGATGATGACAATGCTGGTAATATTTTGATGATTTTGAAAGTCCTAATATTGGGGCAAAAACCACTTCATATTCAGCTGCGCGATCTTGTCTATCATAACTTCCGAAATGAAACGGTTTTATTTATATATTTCTATGGCTTGACCTCATTGACAGGATTGAGTGTTGTACATTCTGCTTAGATAAAATAAGACGACATTTAGTACTGCTATATATTGATAATCATGTTGATAATGAAGATAACAAAGTACCAGTAATATCATAATGTACCAGTACCCATACCAATACTCGTAATATCAATTAATTACTAGTATATGGTTCAAGCTATTTGCAAAAAAAAAACAAAAACAAAAAAAAATTGTTTGGCCTCGTCTAAAATGTAAATAGGGTGTGAGGCATAATAATTCGTGAAGTCACCCCAATCCCCATTCCCGGTCCCCATTGCGTGGGGTCTACGTCAATATGGGTGTATCATAAAATGGATATTACTAAAGGAGTTTAAACCAAAGAACTGTCTGAACCACCATGGTCTGAACTTGGTTATGCGTCAAAACGGTTCTGTGTTAACAGACTATGATTATATGTGGCAGGGTCAAACAACTTTGTAAATAGTAAATCAGAGCTAGAGATCACGCACATGATCACCATCGTGATCACGTGACGTGGGTGATCTCTGATTTCAACAACAACAGACCTCTCGTAATTCTCCACTTTTTGATTTCATGTCAAGTCAATCTTGAGTCGAGTTCAGTACTTTTCTCTTACCATATCGTGATCGAAGTACATTAAATTCGGCACTGTCATCTGTAATTCTGCACGAGTGTCATAAAGTGAGTATAGGCCTAAAGTTATTACTAATTTAGTTATTAGCTGCTGCCGCTGCCGCAGCTGCCAACCGAACAAGTTCAGCTTCAGGCCACCCAGGAGCCCGGGAGGCGCGGAGCGAGCCAAAGCCTCTATTCATTGCCTTGTGGTGGGTTGGGGCAATTGCAATGCACAGAAGTTTGCACTTTGATGTAAATTCATTTGCATTAGGGCTGTTTAGGTTTTTGTTAAATTAATCATTTTAATCTATGTAGCACGCCTGGCTTCAACGAGAATACACCAAATGGTGGACTGCTCATCCATCTCCACGAACTTGTAGAAGAAGAACATTTTTTTTTTTTACTTGGAATTTGAACTGGATGTTGTAATAATATTTCTGTATCTGTATGGTTGGGTCAGCAAAATGTCTGCTCCAGACACATCCACGCTAACCTTTCCCATACTGCCAGTGTTGGGCTCATCAGAGTATTTCTTAACAGAAACAGCCACTTTTATTGTGAAGTTTGTTCACAGGAAAGTATTCTAACTCTAAGAGTCTAAGTTGATTCAACAATATAAAACAAAGCATTTTCAGTCAAAATTTAACTATTGAAAATTCCTACAGGAAAATGCCACAAAACTTGGTGGCTTGCAAGGCATTGATATTCAGATCAGATTTGTTTATCATGTTTATGGAGTTTTGATTTAAGCTAGCTACAGACTTTTAATCAATCAGCATGATCAGATCTGACAGTATGGGAAAGGTTAGCGACTTTCTTAGCGTCTAGCGACTGACCTTTAAATGGTCACCAAGTGATGATGATGACCTTTGTTTCACAAACCAGTTTATGGATACAGGCAAAATCAGAGAGCTGACCACTAGACTAACTCACAATTCCCTGTGTAATATCAAGATGAGCTTTCACTGTTATTTTTTCTAATTTTGATAAGGATGCAGTTTACAAGTTTCATGTACCGATCTCCCACCCAAGTTGTGAGAAGACTTTCACATCAAGTGCTTAAAAGAAATAATGTACCATAGCATTATACATATTATAATCTTGTTCATTGGATAAGTGTACCATAGCACTTGCAAAACATTTTAAGGATTTTCCTCTCATATTGAGCATTTCCTTGTACTTTTCTGTCTCTTCAACCAGTATTTTTGCCAAACATTATTATTATGACATGTTCAACTCAGTCTTTCATATCATGTCCTCTGTTTCTCCTAGCTTCTTTTCTGTGTGAGGTATAGATGCTCTCCCTTGCTTGTCTGAAAAAAATAAAATCTCCATTTCATACTAAGGTAAACTCACTCCGAAATTGTTGAAGTGATAGTTTTTTACATACAGTTAACTTTGCATAAGTCAAATCTGTTGGGACCACAGAAGATAGTTCGACTTATGCAAAATTTGACTTAGGAGATGTAAATAACACATGTTTTGCATAGTTTGGTCAAAAAAACTGATTCGACTTAGGGAAAGTTCGACTTATGCAACTTCGACTTATGCAAGGTTAATCTGTATTTACCAACTAACTTTCAAATAAAGGTGATACTAAATGCAAAATTAATGCGACACAATTTTTAAAATTTAGGTGGAGACCAAAGTTATGTACAATACATGTTAATTATCTCATTAATTACTAAAACATGCAATTGTTGTGTTTGAAACTAACTGTGATAATCTGTCATACATGTCATAACTTATTCATACAAGTTGAAAGTAATGAGATAAATTGCATCTAAGCACTGAAATCATGGGTTACAATATGTGAATGTTGTAAATTTAACATTACAAGCATAAAACTGCCACAGATAGTCCCTTATTCAGATGGCATTAACATGAATCCTTTTAAGCTTCTTTAAGCTTCTCTTGCATGTCCTTTGTGAAACAAAAAATGGTAATTCCCATATGGATTGCATAATAAGAAAGATATCACTAGAATGAGACTGTATTCTAAAGGTACCCTTGATATGAGCCATGCACATACCCTTCTACAACAAACTGAACAACAGTCATATTCAGATGTATTGATTGCAATAGGAGTAGCACTGTTAAGTAAGAATGAATCTTGCTTGATGATATTGTATTTCCATACCAGTTTATAATTTATCTATTTTGTTAAAAACTTATGTCAGACCTTGCATCCCTCATATAAACCTACATGTGAACATTGTATAAGATCCCCTACTTTGTCCAAGAGATTTGTCCAAGATTTGACAAATGTCTGTATAGAGGTAAGATTTGTTTATCACTTCCAAATAATACCAGGCAGTCGTAAATGGTGTTTTAACTTCTTAATTATGATTTGTAATTTCTCTCCTTCCCTCTCTCTCTCTCTCTCTCTCTCTCTCTCTCTCTCTCTCTCTCTCTCTCTCTCTCTCTCTCTCTCTCTCTCTCCCTCTCTCTGTATCTCTTTTCGTCCTCTTTAGATTAGGAGGCTTCACCATGGAAGCTTGCTCTAGTTTTACAACCAGCTGTATGGTATTGCTTTTACTTGCAGTGCATTTCACTTCATGTAAGTTTGCAATTTTGTCATTTCCCAAAAATAATTATGCCAAACATGTATAATGTAGTTTCAGAGCAGTCTTTAACATCATTACACATCATCAGAATTGTGAGTGATTCTATGATGATTCATTGAATTCACATTTTGCACCTTGAAATTATTATAACATAATCAGGATTTCTTACTTTTAGACTTATTCTTAATTTGAGCCTTCTCGATATTTCAAGGATTGCTTCTGAGTTTACTAATCTTGAGTTGTGGTGATGGCATTACATTTTGAGAGAAACTGGATTGAATTGATTCGGAATTGTTTATCACGTATCAGATGGGCTGTTTGGAGGGGCCAAATATAAACAAAAATACATTTCTATCACAAAAACTTATTTAGAATGAATGGAATCAGATTTTCTCACAATCACAACAATCATAGGAGACCTCATGCTTGACATGGGTCAGTAATGCTTACTTGATTTTCCTTTTTTTAAATATTTTTTGCCCATTACCTAGTATTTTATATCTTCTACCAAAATGGTGAGTAAGATATTTATTTGGTGGTCTTGCATGTTCATTGTAAGTTTCATTCAATTCTGTAAGAATGCAATTTTAGTCGTAACATTTAATTGCCACCTGCAATGCAGGAGCAGGAAATGGTTCCCGGGTAGGAAGTAATTCCTCAAATGTTTTCAGTGCCTAAGGGTAAATAAGCTAAAGCCAGGGTTATAATAGTAATTTGTAGTTCAGTAGATGCCTTGAGCATCCCTTAGCATAAATATAGCTATCATTATCATCATGATTTGGAAAAATCATCTTGTTTTCCTTTAGCTGCCACACCATGTCATCCCCAGCATTTTCCCGGAGGGGACACCTTTGTGTGTGTCTGTAACTCCACGTACTGCGACACGGTAGACAACTATGAGCCAATCCAGTCAGGTTACTACACTGTATACACCTCCAGCAACACAACAGGAGATCGTCTGACCAAGAGGACATATCCTGTGTCAAAGACATCAAATGCTACAGGTGAAACAGTTGTTCGATGCTCTGGCGACAGTTGTTCCGTAGTCAATATCCTGCCGTAACTGAAGTCTTAATCAGGTGACACGACATATGCTCCTGCGACATTTGCTCCTCCGTCCATATCTCGAAAGGTCAAAGGTTAAGGTCAAGTTCATGATTTGTTTTTTTTGTTAAGGACAATGTGAAGATTAGGATTAGGGTTAGGGTTAGGGTTAGGGTTAGGATTAACATGGCAAAGTTAGACCGGAGCAATTGTCGCAGGAGCAAATGTCATGGAACCCTTAATCAACCCTTAACCAAACGCTATACCTAATCCTTTCCACGAACCTAACCTAAAACTCAGTTGCAGCTCTAAACCTAACTTTAAATCTTTGAGGAAATGAGTGTGGCCATTGTAGGTTAATGCCAAAGGACATAAGTGCAGTGGTAGGAATAAAGAACACTATTAAAACTGATAGAGGTGCACATTTCTTGCTGAAAGAAGATTTTTCAGATTTGTTTGCACTGAGGTTCAAGGTTGGAAAGATACTGTAATAGGCCAGGAGCCTGTCCGGAAATAGTCACCGCATTTGACATATGAGATTTGACCCCTTAAAGGTACTTAGACCATCCATGTCATTCACAAAAAGTTTGTCAGCTCGAACGAAGCCGCCGGGTTTTGGCCCCCAGAGCCCTCCAAAATGGCCCTAAAGTCGGGTCGATTTTCAACCCATCTAACATATGCGCCAAACTTTGTCAGAAGGAAGGTATATGACTATACATTACTAAAACACCAAACTGATGATATTTTTTGTATTGAATGACACACTTTGGAGTTATTAAGTTTGTATTACCTAAAAATGTTTTTTCTCTACATCCAGAGCATTTTGGGCAGAAAAGCTTGGTTTAGGAGCACTTTGGTGTTTTTTCAGGGATGTGTTACACCCCCTTCCCAGTGGAAATTTTTGTCAGTTTTTATATTTTTGTAGTGTACACCCATACCTCTTCCATCTGACAAAGTTTGGTCCACGGGCCTTTAAAAATTCACCCCAATTTTTAGGGGCAGTCTGACAACCCATCCCAACAGAAAATTGTGTCAGTTTTGGTGTTTTGGTAATTTATAATCATACACCTTCCTTCTGACAAAGTTTGGCGCATATGTTAGATGGGTTGAGATCAACCCGACGTTGGGGCCCTTTTGGGGGACTTTGGGGGCCAAACCCGTCGGCTTCGTTCGAGCTGACAAGCTTCTTGTGAATGGCATGGAAGGTCTAAGTAACTTTAAGGGGTCAAATCTCATATGTAAAATGGGGTGACTGTTTCTGGACAGGCTCCCAGACTATAAGCAAATATTTGCTGATTGCTGTGGATATATGAATGTACACAGCTTGTATCCATTAAGAGTTTCATCAGATTAGTGAAGAGTTATCAAAGTGAATTTACACAGCTTGTATTTGCATTATTGCATATAGTATCTGTGTACAATCCTTATGTACATGCAGCCTATCTCAGCAGACTTTAATGTTAAACATAGAACTGAGTAAACATACATTGATAACAACTGTAGACATGACAACTGATATTTTCATTATATGAATCTTAATTCTGTATGTTTGGATATTAATGGATAGAAATGAGGTAGACTTGTATGATGAAGTAAAAACTCACCTTTGTGCATACAGTACATCTATATCCTTTGATGGTTGCTAGTATACAGGGATCTGCTAATAGACCTGTTCACAAATAACGGTATATTCAAATTTTATGCTTACTTTTAAAACAAAGGTTGTTCTTGACAACCTGAAAGCTTGTCAGAGGCTTGTCAGATGTAGCAACAAGTAATGTATGCAATCTTGATTCCAAGTATTGTAGTTCATTCATTAATAACAGGTTATATTAATGGAATACCTTGTTACTATATCCCCAGGAAAGAAATGTCCATAAATTTGAGTAACTTTGTTAACAGGTCTATTAGATTTAGAAAATTCTGGAAGACTTCCGTAAAGATTTAGACAGAATGGGTTTTATTCTCTTTCTTAAAACCATTATCTTGTTGTATGCAATTTCTTTTCCCTTGTGTTTATTATTATAAAGCTCTTTCTTTTATCATATACATCATGCGTTATGATTGAAATTGGCTTTGCAGGTGCTGCAATTACCATAACGATTGATAAGTCCACCAAATACCAGTCAGTCATTGGGTTTGGAGGAGCTACCACCGATGCAGCAGCAATCAACGCTTTTAACGTGTCTGATAGTACCAGACACAACCTTATCAAGTCTTACTTCTCACCAGATGGTAAGACTTTTGCTACTCTACCCCCCCCCCCTCATTCAGACGATCAAAACAATATAACTTAACTGTACGATAAGTAATACATTTTTCTTATCAGAACATTGTATGATCATGAAACATATAACTAAACATCATGTAGGAAAACAGAATTGGGCATTGTATTAAATGAAGACTTGATAAATAATCATGGTCATTTTCCCTTGTAAACAACATATCATAACAGTTAAACTCCACTGGGGTATTAACCCTTTCAGGACAATTGACCACATTTTGTGGTTTGGCTTAATAACTTTTGATTAAGAGCTCTAAAAATTATACCAGATGCATGAGTAGAAAGAGCAAAAATTTCTGCACTCACTGTGTCCATTTTTGTTACATGACCATATTGTGTTTGATGCCAGGAATTTAAAAAAGGAGATTAAGCTTTAAAATCCTTAAATTGGCAACACATTGAGAGATTCAAAATCATTGTTTTTTATCGAAATTGGCCATTTTTCCAACTTTTCGACAAAGTTTCTAACTATGTATAATGTTTTCAAAGACATTACATTTTATTAGAACCATGTAGCACTAACAGAAAAATATTATTGTTGCCAATTTGAAGAAAAAAACCTGATCAATTTAGCCCTTAAATAATTCCTGTCCTGAAAGGGTTAAATATGAATTAGGACAAGTCATTGGTTAATGTCTGTGCAAAGCTTCCTGCATATATAGTAAGAACAGAAATGTCTGCAAGCACCAATAATGCTTACTCCTTTCCATTTCAATTTGTTATGACTGTTGACATACCTTTGACTAACATACATGTAATAGATACCATGGTTTTCAGAATACCACCCAGGTCATCAGTACCCATATTTATAATATGATTGGTTTAGTTGTCTACTCACCATAAATGAAAAGAATATGAAGTTAGTTGAAAAAAACTGTTAGTTTCTTCACTTTCTTGAATATGGGCCTATATATAGACCTGCTCTAAATGAAGATATATTTTAAGAGATACTTTCTTCTGTTTGTGCTATATACAGGTATTGAGTATACTGTAAGCCGTGTACCCATGGGCTGTTCTGACCTCTCTCCGTATTACTACACCTACGATGATTATCCAGGAGACTTCAATCTTGTCAACTTTTCTCTAGCTACAGAGGACCTTAAGCACAAGGTTGAGTATTGTCATTTCTCGGTTCAGAAGTCATTGTGTGCCAGGCAAATAGATGCGCGAATAACAGATGTACATGTAATTTTCAATTAGAATGCATTCCAAAGTTTTGAGCGCTATTTGACCACATCTGCACAACACATTTCATTCTGTATATCCTCTGTATTGTGGACAGTAATATTTTTGCTTCAGCAATCAAGACTGTGTTTCAGTTAACTTGCTGTAATAATCACAAGCATTTAAGCTAAGTTAAGAGTTAACTTTCCTGTTGGCCTGTGTATGAAATCATTTTCCCCTTATTTAATTCTCAATCATTTCCATGTCATATATATATATTTATATATATTTTTTAATTAAATGAAATTAATTTTTTTACGGGGGTGGGGGGGGGGGGATGATAATCAATTTCTTGGTACCTTTTCTCTTGTGGTGAAGGATCATATACATGTATATATCAGAATAAGATATAGGGTATTGCAGTTTTTGTAAGTCTTTGTTAGACTTGAAATTGGCTATAGTTAATAAAGGACTTCCAGGTGGATTTTCTTGGTGACCAAACTAAGCTAGTTGTATTATTTTCAAGGAAACTATGCATCCATTCATACTTGACCCTGGATTTTCAGAGGCCTCACAAGGGCATTACTGTATTAAGTCCTCATTTGAATGCAGGCCATGAGCTAAGACATGTTTGTTAATAAATAGGAATTAGAGGACTTCATAATTTCCTTGATGGCCATGGGCAAGTTGGATTACTTTCAAGGAAACCATGCCATAATTGCATACAAGCACATTGTATATGAAGTAAACTGCTTGAATGCTACGTCATACTCAACCATGTTTTTGCAGATGGCTCATAAGCGTGTGGGACTTGTGCCTAATCTGCCTTATACTCCCGGCTCTCCAGTTCCATTACACTGGCTTTAGCATGAATGGTATTACTGCACGCTGTCATTTTGAGGAATTAATTCCTGCCAGGTACCCATTTACCTCACCTGAGTCTAGGGGGAAGGGGGGGGGGGGGAGGGAAAGGGGAGGGGGAAGGGGGGGCTCTAAACCTGAATAGTAGGTTCTGCCCAGTGTAGCTAGAAATCTGGTGTCATGAATCACATTGTCTTTAAAAAAACATACAAATATCTATGACTATGAAATGGGATGAATAGGAATAGTGGGGTGAAAAGGAACACAAATTTGAGGAGTTTTTGATGTGGTGTTTGTTTATTGTTGTTGTTTTTGTATATATTGTGCAATTGCAAACAATAGCCACTTCAGATATCAACAAATAATTTTTGACAGTTGTGCAAGCCAGCAGTCCCCACAAGGAGAGTCCTGGATAGGCCAATCAAATTGGTTTGCTGCTGCTCAGATAATGTTATATACTGTATGCCTTCTTTGTAAAGAATTTCCTGGTGGGTTTTGTAAGCATGCAACAAGTGGGTGAGTGGCGTTGTTTTCAAGGTAATTAATTCTTCAGTAATTGCATCCGTTTATCTTTGTCATTTCTGTTTAGAAATAATTTCCAGTGTTAACTGGTAATTAGAGGAAGTATGTTGAGCAAATCTCACTCTTCTCTAGCTACTCTATCCACTTTTCCTTTTCATCTTTCTCACAGCACAGGGACATATTGTGATATGCGCTATATAAGTATGGTATATTATTATTATTATTATTATCTGTATTCATGCATGACCCTCATCTTGCAGAGGGAGTTTTATGGTATTACCGCTTAATTGTAAGTCTTCGTGAGAAAAGTAATGAGCCACGGCATGTTTTTTCTTAATATTCAGTGGGCTGAGAATTCTTTCCTGTTGTAAGTTCCGTCGGAAGATGAGTATCCTTAATCTTACACATATCATGATGGCAGTATCTCATGCTTACATACAATATAGAAATACATATATATCTGTGCTTACACTCTGGAGGATTATATTGAGAAAAAAGTGTCTTATTTGTTTATTCATTCTATTTATTTATCTATCTATTAACTTTTTTGTTCATTCATTCATCTATTTATTTGTTCTGTGTTCCTTATGTCTTTGTCTGCAGTGTTTTTATTTTTAGGAATTGCTTGTATATTGCTTGTATATTGCTTATGTATGTTCCCAGTGTTTGCTTTCATAGGCTTTTTACGCTCTCAATGATTAAAATCTCGTTCAGACATGCCGGGTCAGACCTGAAAAAAAAGCTGGCAAAAAAGAATAAGATACGCATAGTGCACTTCACATTTACTGTTGTAACACATGTGTCAGTTACTATCGTATGCATCTGGGTTATTTTTGCATGCACACAGGCAAATCCTCAATCTTACCATTCACTGTATAAATTACAAAGTTTTGCCAGAGTCTGTCTATTGAAGCAGCTAGTGTACCCTGTCAGTTTTGAATGGGGCAGTGCTTTATAAGTCAGTTCTTGTGGTTGCATCACAGTAAGAGTTAATGCTTTGTGGCTACCCTTTGGGGCTACTCGGCCAAAGCCAGGGAATAGTAATACTTTGTAGGTACCTTGAGCATTGCTTGGGATAGATATGTGTGATATAAATGTAATAATAATGATGATGATGATCATGATGATGGTGATGATGATCATGATGATCATGATCATGATCATGATCATGATGAAGATCATGATAATGATCATGATGATGATGGTAATGGTACTGATGATAATGATAATGGTAATGATAATGATGGTGATTAAAAACAACATTAATATTAAATAATGATAATGATAGTATCGATAATAATATTAATGATGATAATTATATATTTGAATGCAAATTTATTCCTTTTTCTGTGTATATGTGTGTAGATTCCCTTTCTTCAAGAAGCCATGGCAGTGTCTCGGCGTGACATCAAACTCTACGGTAGTCCCTGGACCCCACCCCAGTGGATGAAGACCAATAAGGATTTCAAGGGGGCGGGGCAGATCATTGGCAGTCCTGGAGAGAAATATTACAAGACATGGGCAAACTATTTTGTGAGGTATGAATCGATTCTTTGTGCGTATATAGACTGATTAGACTCGGATAATAACTCAGAGAACAGCAATTAAACCAGAAAAACCTTAAATGTTCAAGTATGATCAGTGGTACTCAAAAATGTAGTGTTAAGGGGTTTCATAACTTAAAGGCCAAGTCCACACTAATATCAAGTTAATTTGAATAGAGTATTATATGAAATATATATTTCATTTTTTTTTGCTTCAATAATGTGAAACATGGTTTGACTCCTTATGGAACATGTATAATCATCATTATTGTAACTTATTTTGATACAACTTATTTATCACATCCATAAAAATTGAAATATTTGAAATTTCATATAAAAAATACATAAGGAAAAGTGAGTGTGTGACATCATCAGTTCACTCATTTGCATACCGCTCATGTTGTTGATATCACTGTTTCATGAAATAAAGCAAAACTTCGAAATGCTGTAACTTTCTTAATTAACATCCAACTTCAGTGAAATTTTCACTGTTATGCTTGTTTAATTCTACTCTAGTTATTCAAATCAACTTTATATAAGTGTGGACTTGGTGTTTAAATAGCTTGTGTTTGGGGGTTTCATAACTTAAAATAGCTTGAAATGTTCAAGTATGATCAGTGGTACTCTAAGTGTGCAGTGTTTAGGGGTTTTTGTAGCTTGTTTTTCAGGGGAGAAATCTTGAACACAGTTGACAGGGATAAACAGCATGCATCTTTAAACAATAGTTCAAATTACATGTATAGTTGATGGATTATAAGTTTTCTCACGTGATGCATACCGTGTTATATGGCTTTTGCTCATGGCAGGAGTGGTGGGGGAGGGCTACATGTATGTTTGTTTATGTTAGCGATACAGTCGGTTATGTTTAGGGCACTGGTTTGCAATTATGGGGCTGGGACCAATCTAGGTCTCCAATTTTCAGCGTCTTGGTCTTGGTCATGGTCATGGTCTTGGTCTTGGTCACGACATCAAGATCTAATATGAAATGAAGTTCGTTTTCCCCCTGATCGTGGAGTTGCATGGGTCGGTTGTATGACACATGCTCTGTCTACTATTGCTCTGCGTCAGTTTCGTACACTAACCGAATACTCATATTGAACCATGGACCAAACATTATACCTGACCCTAGGCTAACCCCAACCTTAACCCTTAGCCTAACCTAAAAACCTATTGGGACCCTAACCCTAACCCTATACATTGTATCTTTGACAAAATAAAGCCAGGAGCGATAGTCTCCGGAGCATACATGCATGTTGGAGCACCCTTGGGACCCCTGGTCTCGACCACTGTACATCACTGCTGGCTTATATATAGAAACACTCTCTCCGTTGATTGAAAGATGCTCTAGGACTAGGGTTTTTTTTGTTGTTTTTTTTTTGGGGGGGGGTTGTTTATTTTTTTATTTTTTTATTTTTTGGTAAAAAATGTTGGGTTGGGGTCGTATTTAGGTCTTTTTAGTTAATTTTAGGTAAAGTGTTCGCTTGGGTGCAGGTATTCTATATTGTTAGGCTGAGGGTTGGAGTTAGTAATAAGATTAGTGTTAGGAATTAACTCTGGAGCAATTATCGCTTGAGCACATATCATACAACCCTCCCTATCAGCTCCTGTACAAGAGTATAGAGGTTTGATAAAGCACCAAGATGACATTTATCAGATTTCTTTGATTTTGCATTGAGAAATATGGGAGTATTTTATAATAAAACTAAGTGTTCATTTTTCTTATTGGATTCTCCTTAAAGTGAAGTCACTAGGAAATGAGAAGGGAAAATGTTTCATCTAGATCACTGGTTTGATTTCACTTCCCCTCTCTTTTTTTTTTTTTTTTTGTGTAATATTTTTTTTTTTTTGAGGGGGGTGGGTTCAATTTCCTGTGCAACAGATTTCCAAGAAGTATTTGTAGCTTATTAAATTTCCTCTTTTTTTCCCCCTAGTATTTTGCTTCGGTCAATTTTCTGTGCAGCAGAGTTCCAAGAAGTAGCTTTTAAAATTTGTTTGTTTTCCGAACAAATTCCTTCTTGTGCTGTGCATGTATATTGCATACATGGTCTCTGAAAGAGGTTTAACCGTGAAAGGACTCATGAAATTATGACAGTGATTGAAAACTCATCTCACCAGATTTTATTTCTGATACACTTGCTGGCGCAATAAGGGTTAAAGCAGGGCTCAAGATTTCGGGGGACCAAGTTAAAATTTGGAGGCCCATGTGTAGTGGACTCGTATTAGTGTCAAGCCCTGGTTTATAAAGATTGCTTTGACATGGCATCCTTGTGCATGCAGGTTTCTGGAGGAGTACCAGAAGCACAATGTAACATTCTGGGGTGTGACAGTGGAGAATGAACCCATGGCCGGCGGTATCAATGATTACAGGCTCCCATCATGTTACTTCACCCCTGAGATGGAGAGAGACTTCATCAAGCTAGACCTGGGACCTACCTTACATTCCAATGGCTTCCAAGACCTCAAGATAATGATGCTGGACGATCAGAGGTTTGAAGTACCGGGCTGGCCCGATGTTGTAAGTGTGGCTTCCTCCAATTAAGAGAAGAAGAAGACTTTACTTCTTTGTGGGCTTCACCAAGTATTGCCTTGTATTTCTAGATTTTCATTTTCTCCTTTGTTTATATGAAAGTTGCGATGGTTGTGTAATCTCCAATCAAGGAATTTGCTGTGTGTTTGCGTCAGCAAGGATTGCCCACTGTTCTGTTCACCAACTTCGTCAAAATATCCTTATCCTTAGAGGTATTAATAAAAGAGGATTACATTTCTGTTGCAGCAAGGACTTTGTCAAAATATTATTATCGTTATTAAAAAAGGATAGTATTTTTATATGAGCGAGGATATTTTCGTGGCATACATTTTCTTGAGCATGAGCATAAGGTAGATACCGGTCGATGCGCAGTGGTAGAAAAATTCAAATTTGTGACATTTTATGAGAAAAACAGATAGGGAGTAATATGTGATGATATATATGCAATGAACATGAATATTTGGTCAAATAGAGCATTGCATATTTTCAATGATTCTGACTTTCAATAAATTGTAAGATCTTAGTATTTGTTTAATTTTTTGCAGACTTTCAATCTCTTTCTCTGTTTTTCCCTGAGCTATACTCAAAGTACAAAGTCCACTTATAGGGGAAGTCGACTCTGATTACAAGTTGGTTTTAAAGAAAGCAGAAATTTAAAAAAGCAAAACAGATCAGTGAAGGTTTGAGCAAAATAGGATGAGAAGTAAGAAAGTTATGAAATTTCGAAGTTGTAATCAATCAAACACAAATTAGCCATTCCGTGACGTCTCTTGCGAGGTCCTCTTGAAAAAATTTCGAGAAAATAACAAAACCTCATAATAATACACAGCTGTTCATTAGAAGATACAGTGTAAGTACTCTAAATTGTGGAATGTTATAATCTTTACAGTATCACACAAAATTAGTCACTTTAATAGGTGAAAATTACTTTTTCCTGATGATTCATAGGGATATCGTAAACTAAGAAGTTAAGTTTTCTTCAAATAACCTTGTAATCTTGAAGACGAGCAAATTATCTGTCCAGTCAGATGAATCTTTAAATTTAGAAATCTCTTTTGGGATCTCCCTGTTTTTTTTACTTTGAGATTTATCAGTCAGAATGAAAATGTATCTGTGCATTGTAAGCTTAGAAAGGATTTCATTTTGGAGATATTTTTAACCCACTTAGGCAAAATATTCATAGATACTTGTTTTGTTTTATTGAATTATCATGATTTCTAAAACATCCAAACTTTTTGAGGCATAGTTTTATAGGGCTGTCTTCTTCCCTCATAGGTGTATCAAAGAGTGAGAAAAGTAAGGAATTAACTTTCTCCCCTTTGAATTGTGCTTACACTGCGTTTCCTGGAGTTCCAGTGACAAGGTGTGAACTACATTGTCAGAAAAATTCAAAAAATCAATTCAATCAAATGCATTAACGATGATAATATATTGCATTCCAATAGTATATACACCACATCATCTGCAAATTAATGACTAATTTACCCATCCCAAATGATTGAAGCATATTCGGTATTAAATCAGTATTATATTATATGTGTATTTTGCCTTTGTAGATTTTGTCAGATGACGATGCCAAGCAGTACGTGTCTGGTATTGGTATCCACTGGTACTGGGACAAAGATATCCCTCTCCTCAAGCTGGACCTGACACACATGTACTTTCCTGATTACTTCATGCTCTACACAGAGGCCTGTTTTGGGCTGCCTATAATCCTGGGCTCGTGGGCTCATGGAGAGGGCTACAGCCAAAGTATCATTGAGGTGAGAAAAGAACGATTTATTGTCTGTTGAGAGCCAGAAGGGCATTAACTCAGTGTTAAAGTACATGAGTTAGTGCCCTTCTAGCTCTAAACAGATGTTATATGCTCTAGCAGCAGTACCTACATGTACTTTCAATTTCTAACATTAATCTAATATCTAACTTCAGTAACGTCTGGAGGGCCAAGAGCATCACAACGTGATGGACATGAGTACTACATGTACATTATATAAGGAGCTTCCATTATTATTATTGTTGATGCTGGACCCCAACACCAAATCCTAACCTTGGGAGGGGGGGGGGGTCACACCCCCTTCTCTTTTTTTTGCTTGTCATAGGTTTTGTTTATTGGACATCTGTGTCAAAGTATTAAATACCTCTAAATGAGTAAAATAATCTCGGAGAATCCTAACGGGGGGGGGGGCGGTCACCCCCTTTTTTGTTGTTGTTTGTCATAGGTTTTGTGTATTGGACCTTCGGTGAAGTGGACACCCCATTTCACTTGATATCTTTCTTCTTTTTTTTTTTGCCTGTCAGAGAATTTTGAGAAATTTTTTCAACCCCCTCTTTTATAACTCCTGGATCTGCCCCTGTAGAGTAATCTTAAAGGTATAAGTTAACTTTTGAAAATATATTTTTTTGAAATACCAGTCCAAAAATTTATCAGAAGCGATTATATGGGTGGCAATATTGATATGGAATTCTTGTGAAGTTGTTCCTCTGGTTGTGACCATAACTTTCAATATAATAGATTTCTTAATATTCTCAAAAAGGGCATTAACTTTTACCCTATCATGCTTTGATTTATGTATTTTATTACATTCTAAACTAAGTAATGAACAATGCAACTTCTGTCACATCTGTGTCTAAGTATTAAATACCTCTAAATAATGAAAATAATCTTGGAGAAGGCTGTCTTCCTAATTAAGGGTATATGATTTATAATCCTTCAGTATTTCGAAGTATATGGTATATGACTCCCATGAGCGTACATCCTCCATTTCACTGCCTTGGTACAATCTTTAGGACTGGACATGTTTTTGGATCTTGCTTGTAAGGAGAGTAACATCCTAAAGGTCTCTAAGGTCTTAAAGTCATTCAAATCCTTCCTGTTTTTAAGATTTTGTAGGATAACATGAAACCATTGTTGATGGGAGAATATTTTGTGTATGTGTACCTTGCGTGTCAGGTACAATAAGGTCATAAAGTTCTCTCATTTTTCAAAGTAAGTGATTGTAATCATGTTTGTAAGATTTTGTAGGACAGTTTTAGAACTCCATGAATGATCTATTTTTTTAATCTAAAATATAATCCCCGAGAAGACGTCTTCCATTTCGTAACCTCTATAAACATCTAGGACTTGTAGTACGTGTATATGTACCTTGCGTGTCTGGTTCATTAATGTCATGAAGCCCTCTAACTTTTCAATGTTCTATTAAAAGTAATTCTAGTCTTGTTCATTAGACTTTGGAGGATTAAGTCAAACTATGGAGTTGATGAAAAAATATTTCATCATGAAATATTTTTTCATCAACTCCATGAACAAGTTTGTTAATGAGTTTAAGAATCAGTTTGATGATTGTAATTCTAATTACGCTGTCTATACGCGTAAAAGCGACTCGTGAGTAGACTACTCAACGCACCCGCTGTGCTCGCCAAGATAAGGGCTAGCGCGTGGAACCAAACTCGGAGTTTGGTTCCACGCAAGCATTTTCATGTTATCCTTTATTTCCTTAATACTCCTTACCTGTTTACCTATAGAATGCCAGATAACATTCTTTGGGTTGATTTTATACTTTTTAGCTGTACACAAATTATTTTTTTCAGGTGATTGGTATCCGGAATGCCAGAAGGTTGTTGAAAAATGATAATTTTAGTGTGCAGCAGCAGAGCCAATAGCCCTACTACCTTGATTAAAGGGAAATCCAACCTTAATAGCAAGTTGCTTTGAAAGAAAGAGGAAAAATCAGAGAAGCAGATTGGTGAAAGTTTGAACGAAATCGGACAAGCAATAAGAAAGTTATGAATTTTTGAAAGTTGTAATCACTATGCATATGGAAATTTCAAATTGGCAGAATAGGTAATGTCACTGTGATGTAGCTGTGGACAACTCCCCCATTCGCTCTAACACACAAAATGACTAAAATGTCCCTTTTTTCAAAATGCATTACTCAGTAGGATCTTTTTGTTCATGAGGACCTGTAACAATATTTTATCTCCAATATATTTTGAGTACAGCCCTGAGGGTAAAAGCGCCTTGAAGAAAACCGCAAATTAATGATATTTTTGTGTACGACAAATGGGAGAGTTGTCCACAAAAATGTCAAATTTGACTCACCAAATTGCCAATTTGAGATTCGCATAGATGTAGTGATCTCATTTTTCAAACATTCATAACTTTCTTAATCCTTGTCTGATTTCTTTCAAACTTTCACCATCCTGTTTTCTTATTTTTCTGCTTTCACACAAATCATCTTATTACTAACTTAGGTTGGATTGCCCTTTGAATAATAGCAAAACTGTCAGTCACGATAAGTGGAATAACAGGTACACATCTAAAGAGAATTTATCCTCCTATGTTCCAACTTCTTGTGCCACTAGGTTTTCTAGGCTACTCATGGTAATGCATGAAAAAACCTAAAATTTGAGGAGGGAGGCAAAAACACCAAGGGTAAAAAAAACTTGGTGGGCAATTTTCACCACCCTATCTCTTTCTTTGGATTTGCCACCAGTACACTGTCCCAGGATCCAAGCTATTGAAAATATAGATAGGACAGGATTTTCTTGGTAGCAGCAGAAAAGGACCATCTGAAATAGAAAGGCCACCTGTCTTTAAAGACCTCTTTTTTTGTTTACCCTTGAGCAGTGCTTCAAATAGAAACATGTATAAGAAGAACCTGTTCATAAAGACCACCTGCCCTTGAAGACCACTCTTACATTTCCATCTTGAGTGGCCTTTCTGTACAGGTTTCACTTTAGTATGACTATCCATTATTATCTCACAGAACATGAACCATTGGGTGTCAGGCTGGGTGGACTGGAACATGGCTCTCAACTTAAGAGGTGGGCCGACCTTCATCTCTAACTTCCTCAATTCTCCTGTCGTTGTGGACGCAGAGAAAGATGTCTTCTACAAGCAGCCCATGTTCTATCATCTAGGGCACTTCAGGTATGGACATTTCCATTAAAGATAAAGTTGAGTTCTGGTTGACCAAATCTCGCTTTAAAATACATGTACAGAAATGGGTATATTGGACTGCACACACATGTGGCATGAATCTTTGGCCCAAACACTTCAGCTATATCTCGTCATATTTCAAATATGAGGGCATTTGAAGAAAAATCCTTTTCAGGGGACATATCTATTGGAAAGGATAGAAAAAAATATTTACATTTCTTGTCAAGTTTTGTTGTTTAATTGCTGTTGTTTACATATCATTGTAGAAATTTGATTGGAAGAAATTAGTATGACCATGAAGTTAGAAGTCTTTTTCTGTTGTTTGGATTTGATTAAAAATTGTTTACATATATTGTTCTCAGCCCTGACTGTTCAATTTCAAAAACAGGAAATGTATTCTATCACGGTGAGAAAGGTACTCTGACGTATGCTCTGGTGACAATTGCGCTGGGCTTTATTTTGTTAAAGATATGGGGTTAAGGTAAGGGGTGCAATTGAGTTTTAGGTTAGGTTTAGGGTTAGGGTTAGGGTTAGGTATATTTTTTTTGTCCAGGGTTCAAGTTTTGAATTCAGTTAGTGTATAAAAATACCGCAGAGCTATTGTCGCTGGAGTATGTGTCGTACAATTGGCAAGAACACGATCAGGATGTAGTATGGATAGAAGTAATAATTAAGGAAAAACTAAACACATCTGGATCAAAACTACTCCGTAGTCAATAGAATTAGACATCGAGGTGATAAGTTTAATTACATACTTACATGAGTCTATGCAATTGGAACTTAAACCATAATACGTGTATCAGATCGATACCTGCAATGCAAGTTTTCTACCACTTTATTATGATATCACAGCATCAAAATCAGTTGGGGAAAAATACCTAGGTGTGTTTCATTCTTTATTAAAGTACTTAACATCTCTACATCCTACATACATGTAACTTTAGAATTCTAATTCTGTCCTGTTTATTCTATTTTTTAGCAAATTTATTGTTCCTGATTCTCATCGTATCCATCACACTGTGGACTCAGACACAGCAGTACTGAGTATTGCATTCCAGTTGCCAGATGAGCACACCTATGCAGTCGTCCTTCTCAATATGTGAGTATTATAAGAAAGTGATAGATAAAGAAATATGATTTTTTTTTTTGTTTGGGAGAGGGCTGACACCTTGTAGATATATTCATGACATTATTATGAAGAGGGCAGGGTTCCCAATGTCATGGAAAATGAAAAAAAAAAATCTCACATATTCATGGAAAGTCATGGAAACTGATCATGGGTGTGGGCTGTGTTTGGCTATTGCAGCCTTCCATCACAAACTTAAAATAAGATATATCACTGTGTGGTACCGGTATTCGTACGCGGCTTGGATACTGCAACCCATACCAAAAATGGTACTTATCTGATCATTGAAAAAGGGCAAAAACGAGTCACGGAAAGTCGTGGAAAGTCATGGAATTTGGTTCTCGAATTTCCGTGGGTAACTCTGAGAGGGGTTGCCACATTAATGACTGTGATTAGCATTTTTGCAGTACACTTTGAGGTACCACGGCACATCAAATCTTGGGTCTACAACACATGCTCCTGGGACAAATGCTCTGCTGTCATTTCCCTACAATAAGGAATTCCTAACTTCAACTCTGAACCAAACACTATGAATAACCTTGACAATAAATCTAACCTAAAAGCAAATTGTGTAGCCAGGAGTCCTAAAGCTAAGCACCCAGCAAATACGCGCAATGCGACGCGTTCAATGCGCCAAGCTTCTACTGTGACTGAGCAGTAGAATACTATTGAGGTTGGCAAAAAATGAATGAGTAATTTTCCTTTGTTTTTGTGATATTATCATTATTTGGAAATCAGGGTGAAATTTCAGATCAATCAGCTTCAAAATTTGCATTTATTTATTACGTGTGCGTAGCTTTAGGACCCTTACATTTTGTCAAAACAAGATCAGACACAGCCTTCGATAGAAAATGTTAGTTATCGACAATTGTTCGCCCAATTTTCTCAACAAATCAACTTCAGAATATGTAGAACAAGGTAGATAAAAGAAATTCGCATAAACCACTGAATTAAATGTTTTTTACCCACTGAAAACAAAATGCATAGCTTTAGGTCCCCCCATCATAACCCAGACCCCAAGATCTTTGACAAAATAAAGCCTGAAGCAAATACCACCAGACCAAAAGTCGGATCACAAAGACCAGGGCCCCGTTTCATAAAACTCCTTATCAATAAAAAGTTGAAATAATTGTTATAACCTACTGAAATCCTTGAATCTGATTGGCTGAGAGTGAATTTGTCATAAAAATGATGCAGTTGTTATTGATAGCAAGTTTTATGAAACAGGGCCCAGAAGTACAGTATTATGGGAACTTTTTCTGTGTAAAAGGAAGATCTTGAATTGCTCATCAGTGATGATGATAATATAATATAGGATGATCTGAGATTGTATAAAAGATATATTGCTATATATACATGTATTACATGTATGTATTTTCATATGCATATTTGACAAATATTAGATCATACTTTTTGTTTTCTTCTTTTTCTTTTTATTTGTATGCTTGTATATTTTATGTTTGTCTGTTTTTTGATATACCAGGGAGGATCAAGCGGTGGATGTGACTATATCAGACCCTGACGTTGGATTTATCAATTCTAGGATCCCAGCTGAATCTATACAAACATACCTCTGGAAAGACCTGTGAAATCATTGAAGGGTAAAGAACATGTTGTATAATATCTTCCTAGCCCTTCCCATGGCATTCTTTGATATTTATGCAAAGCTGCAAACCATTCCTATTTTGGAGGAATGATTCCTATATTTTAGCCTTCAAACTAATGTTCTGAATCTTAGAAAAAATTATCTTTAAAGATCATGCAAACTACACTATATTTCTCATTCTGCCTTGGGAAGTTAATATTTTTAAAAAGAAAGGTTGGCAGGTATGATCTATGCGGCACAAAGATGAATATTAGGAGCACAAATTTTGTGTAATTTATGGTGCTTCATTGTCATTTGTCTGAAATATCAATACAATTAATATAAAAAAAATACAAAACAAATTTGTGAGTTCGCCATGTATCATGAACGTACTACTGCTGATACCAGATTCCATGTTTCATAGTGATTTTGACTTTCAGAAATGAGTAACTTTCTTATTCTTTTTCTGATTTTTCTGAAATTTCCACTTTTTTGTTACATTCATTTTTCTGCGTCCATTTGAAGTCAAATTTATATGAAGTGTTAATTCCCCTTCAAATTGTGAGCATTTCTTTACGTAATGAACAAAGGTTTATATGATGCACTCATACCGGTATTCCTTAATGACGGCATATAGCGGACCAGGCACCACAACACCACAAAAAAGTCACACTGTGTGATTTCAGTTAGAGCTCAATAAAGGTGATTCGTTCAGCATGGTCAATTTTTTATTATTTGGTATTTCCTGAAAGAGTATACTTTCTTTCTAATTAATTTTAAAATTTGGAGGTACAAAGCAATCTAAAAGTGGTATTTTAGACAGTTCTT
Organism: Heliocidaris tuberculata; assembly: GCA_025618425.1. Taxonomy (NCBI): domain Eukaryota; kingdom Metazoa; phylum Echinodermata; class Echinoidea; order Camarodonta; family Echinometridae; genus Heliocidaris; species Heliocidaris tuberculata. Next base: position 11,024,819 of record CM046839.1, read on the forward strand.
AGGAGACCTATGTTTGTCTTGTCTAGATTTTGTTGCATTTATAATTTAGCTTTCATTTTTTTTTTTTTTAATGACCCTGACTACTTGTCTCATTTTGATCTCCCATAACTTTAAAACAGAGTAAGCTCCTGCATCAATACTTGTCCACTATGATAAACAGAATGTGTGTAATTATTATGCCAAGTTTTATTACAATCTAATGATCCATTCATAGAAGTTTCTTTTGGGTTCTAATCCTCCTTTTGTCACCTCTGCACATTACCTTGGGAGTCAGAGTGTTTCAATAGACTGCAAACTTTAAACCCTTTTTTCTCATAAGTAACATTCTGTGGGACTATATATTATTCTTCTCTTTCTTCAGTCGGTTAGGAACATCCACTGCTAATGAGTTATCATTTTAAAGCTAAGAATCTCCTCTTTCAGAATCAGACCTCAACTAATAATTCATATCTGGCGACTTTTTGGTGGTTTTTGTGGTGCCCGGTCACATATTATGCCCATAATGGAATAATTTTCTTGTTAATCATTTTTAGAGATGGATATTGCGTTGAAAGGAAGCTCTATGTCCATGACCATGCACATATTGTTTGACTTCCTTGGATGAATCACCAGATAGTGGGAGTAGCAACAATGTTTATGTTTGTTTCGCCAACACTCCTCCCCTTCTCCTTGTCAGATTTCCTTGACTTCCTTTTTCCAATGTCAATAGCATTTGTCTAATTTTCTAATATGCATTGCCATGGACACACTTGGCATGATGGATATGAGGTCTTTACAAAAATCTAATATTAGTTCATTATCTCTATTAACATAATGGCACTAAAAAATAAAAAAAATTGGGGGTCCCTGTAAACCTGCCTAACAAAAAGAAGGTCTGTTTCCATTACCATGCAAACTTTGTTTGGTTTCATTGGATGGGCCACCGGATATTTGGTAGTAGAGTAAGAAAAAATATGTACATGTATATTAGTTTCGTCGACACCCTCCCCTTGAATAGCCTTGAATCCAACCCCTGTGTCCATCCCTGAGTGTAGACCTTTCTCCAGGAAGTCATCAAAGGTAGTGAAATACTTCTGATGCAGTCACTCTTTTTTGTTTTGGTATGGTAAACCCCCACCCCCCCCCCCCAAAAAAAAAAATGCTGTGGCCAAATACAAATAATTTCATATGTGTAGTGCATTTAACAATTTTGTGTAATTTGGAATAGATGTTTGAAAAATGAGATCACTAAATCTATGCGAATCTCAAACTGGCAATTTGGTGAGTCGATTGTGACATAGTGGCGGTCAACTCTTCCATTTGTCGTACACAGAAATATCATTAATTTGCGGTTTTCTCCAAAGTGCCTTTACCCTTGGGGACAATACTCAAATATATTGGAGATAGCATATTGTTATAGGTCCTCATGAAAGAAAAAGATCCTGAGTAATACATTTTGAAAAAAACTACATTTTAGTCATTTTGTGTGTTGGAGCAAATGGGGGAGATGTCTGCCACTGCATCACAGTGACATTACCGATTCGGCCAACTTGAAATTAAAAAATGTGTTTTAATAGTGATCACAACTTTCCAAAATTCATAACTTTCTTTTTGCTTGCCCAATTTCATTCAAACTTTCACCAATCTTTTTCTCTGATTTTTTCCTCTTTCTTTCAGACCAACTTGCCATTAAGGTTAGATTTCCCTTTAAAGGGTGTACCCAGTTGTGCCCCACCACCTTCTTTTCCATCTCTTCTTGTGTCTTCCAAGGCTAATATGTCTTCCACCAACTCTCTGATGGCTGTCTCTAGTACAGCACCTGTGACCTGACCTTTGACCTCAGGCTTTGTTTTGTCAAAGATATAGGTTCGGGTTAGGGTTGCCATTGGGTTTTAGGTTAGGTTTAGGGTTAGGGTTAGGTATAGTGTTTGGTCCAAAGTTGTTCAGAATACTGTTAATGTAGGATTTTGAGAGAACCATGGAATTGGAAGATTACGTCTTCCACATTTTTTCCACTTGCTGGTTTAGAAGCTGATCTCCCTCTGAGATGAGATTTGATTTGAAGTTTCATTTCAGGGAGAAAATATTTGTTAGCTGAATGTAACATATGTTCTGAAATTTAAAGGGCAATCCAACTTTGGTAATAAGATGATTTGTATGAAAGCAGAAAAATAAGAAAAACAGGATGATGCAAGTTTGAAAGAAATTGGACAAGGACTAAGAAAGTTATGGATGTTTGAAAAATGAGATCACTACATCTATGCGAATCTCAAATTGGCAATTTGGTGAGTCAATTGTGACATACTTGTGGACAACTCTCCCATTTGTCGTACACAGAAATATCATTAATTTGCGGTTTTCTCCGAAGTACCTTTACCCTCAGGGACAATACTCAAATATATTGGAGATAGCATATTGTTATATGTCCTCATGAAAGAAAAAGATCCTGAGTAATACATTTTGAAAAAAATTACATTTTAGTCATTTTGTGTGTTGGAGCAAATGGGGGAGTTGTCCACAACTTCATCACAGTGACATTACCTATTTTGCCAATTTGAAATTCCCAGTATAGTGATTACAACTTTCAAAAATTCATAACTTTCTTATTGCTAGTCCGATTTCGTTCAAACTTTCACCAGTCTGCTTCTCTGATTTTGCCTCTTTCTTTCAGAGCAACTTGCCATTAATGTTGGATTTCCCCTTTAAGCAGTATTTTGAATGTTATTTTCAAAAATTATGTTTGCCAAGTGGGATGAGACTTCACTATTCTAGGGCTGAGATTTTTGTCCTATTAGCATTACGCAGAAAGAAGTTGTAAGAAGATTGGAATGGTATAAAAATGCTGACGAGCAATTTTTACATCAAATTGTGTGTCTTTCAAACATTTCTATTTTATTTTTGACTGAGATACATGTATCAATCTATGCAAACTGATGTTGCCTGTACAAGAATATAAATGCATGTATCATTTGATATTGCTAGTTTTTAACCAAATGTACGGTTCTTCGCAATGTTGTATTTGTGAATTTTATCCAATGTACCCTACATGTATGTGTAGAATTGATCGTTTTTATGCTATATTTGTAATTTTTTTTTTCTATCCTATCAGTCATCGTTACACATCTTAAAAGATGTGTAACGATGTATGTAGCGCAGCTAAATATACTCTACTGCAATTGTTACTTAGAATACAATTGGAAACATGAAGTTCTAACCACTAAATTTTAATTGGTTATACAAAGATTAGTTTTGAAAAGTTTCTTTTTAAAACAAGTAATGATTTTTTTTTTTTCTATTCTTAAGTGTGTTAAGGAGTGTAAACCACAGATAGTACATGTACTTTCTGTTTTGCTTTGTTGTATAATTTGTGTACCTTTATCAGAGATCCCAACACAAGTATTTTATTTACTTTCCATTATTCATTTAATAATTTACCTCTTCATTTTACTTTGCTTTTTGGGGGGATATTTGCTATAAAGTGAAATGTCTTTAAGTTGTATTTAGATCACATCTAGATTTTTTTTCATCTGAACAAGCCTGACTTGTGAATTTTATCCAATATACCCTACATGTACGTGTAGCATTGATCGTTTTTATGCTACATGTATATTTGTAAAAAAAAAATTTCTATCCTATCAGTCATCGTTACACATCTTAAAAGATGTGTAACAATGTATGTAGCGCAGCTAAATATACTCTACTGCAATTGTTACTTAGAATACAATTGGAAACATGAAGTTCTAACCACTAAATTTTAATTGGTTAGACAAAGATTAGTTTTGAAAAGTTTCTTTTTAAAACAAGTAATGATTTTTTTTTTCTATTCTTAAGTGTGTTAAGGACTGTGAACCACAGATAGTACATGTACTTTCTGTTTTGCTTTGTTGTATAATTTGTGTACCTTTTTCAGAGATCCCAACACAAGTATTTTATTTACTTTCCATTATTCATTTTGATAATAATTTACCTCTTCATTTTACTTTGCTTTTTTGGGGGGATATTTGCTATAAAGTGAAATGTCTTTAAGTTGTATTTAGACCACATCTAGGTTTTTTTTCATCTGAACAAGCCTGACTTGGCCAAAATACTTTAATAGCTAATGAAGTCTTAGCCTCAGTGCAGCTACATGTACAATATAAATACTGTAGCTACTTCAAAAATCGACTTCGCCAAATAGTGCAATTGAATACCCATGCTGTCTAAGTAATTTACATCATTGGAAAAATGAGTTAAATTCTCAAATTCTGATCTGAAATTAGATTGAATACCAGCCCATGGCGCAATCGTCTTTTATATTTTATAATTGTACCTTGTATTTGAGTTAAATTGTACCCTTTTTTACTGATTTTAATGCCATAATGAAGGAATGGAATGATGCTTTGAAATGCAACAACTCTATAAAAATGTAGTGCAACCTCAAAATGCAACAACTCTGAAAATATAGTGCAACCTCAAACTCTTAATTGATGTCATGATTATACAACTCATTTGCCTGCTTCTTTTGTGCCATATCTATATATATATTTTTTTTTATAACGTCATTTTACTTGGAGATGTCATGATTTATATTTGCTGTACAATCACTGCTCAAAGTGCCTGTTAAATTGGGATTGCATTTTTGTAAATCATTCCAATCACAGATATTGTAATTTGTTTTAAGAATTCTTGACAGAACATTATTATGGTTGTTGTTGTTATCATTATTTTTATTGTCATCGTCAGTATTATAATCGTTATCAGCATTGGCACTGGCATTATTGTTGCCAACATCATGATCATCTTCATCATCATCATCATCATCATCATCTTCATCGTTAATTATTATAGAAATAAAGTGAATAGTGTTGCAATATGAATATATTTTATATAATTTTTTTTAATAACATTGAATATAATATACACCCATCATGTATGTACTTGATGCCTATTGTATATGACCTGCTGAACATAATTATGACAGTAATACATGTACATGTGTGGAATGTGCAAATTTCTTGTAAGTAACCATTCCCATACCCGGGGGGGAGGGGGGGGGGCAGTCAAAGATATTGCTGTACACACGCCCGACACAAAAAATGTGTGGAAAGGGTAGTTTTGCTAGTGAAGGTGCATGACATGCGTGATGCATTTAAGATGTCAAATAGACCAAAAATCAGGAAAAAGGGTATGTTTTTTAGTTTGTTTGCATTTAGGGTACCGTTTTTCCCATCCTTGGGGGTAAATTTTTTTAGAAAAAGTGCGAAAAAACTTGAAAAGGGTTTGGTTTTGACCAATGGATTAAAAAGGAAAAGGAGGTTTTTGGAAAATCTGTGGTCATGCGTGTGTACAGCAATATATTTGACTGCCCCCCCCCCCCCCTCCCCAGACCTATACCATTTTGTTTTTCATTTACCGGTATGTTTATTTGGATAGTTTGTAAATCTATTCCCCAGTGAATATATGAAATATGAGGGTAGGAAAAAAATCCCATAAAAGCTTGCTTTTTAATGCCTGCAGTTTTAAGAGACCATGTTTAGCAACAATTTATGAATATATTGGGACTTCAGAAAACATGTTGCATTATGGTTGCATGATTGTTGAAACATGTTCTATGAATATAAGTTTTAAGCCAAGGTCATATCAATATAAATGTATCTCAAATAAGAGAATAAAACTATCTTTACAAAAAAAGAAAAATGTATTTCAAGGAAATTGATGATAGTTCCTGTACAGATCTTACGACTGATTTTGGTCCTCTTAAACTCAGTTTTTTAATTATTAATTTGGTTTTAGACCCTGTAGATTCACCAAGAAAAAAAAAAAATCAAACACTCTTTATGTGTACTTGTACTATCTTAAACTTAGCAGTAAAAAAGATAATCAATGCAGAAATTATTTGAAAATTTGTTAAGTTTATTATGTACATGTAGTAAATGGATGGTGGTGTTATTTATATGTGAATGATATATATACATGTACATACATGTACTTGTATTTTGAAACCAAAGTGACTTTTTTTTTCCATTTCTCATTATTTAGTGATAAACACCTGTGTATAAATTTTATATAGGAGTATATACATGAAGTATATGAATAAATGTTTCCCAACACAGTAGCTTGCTTTAGCATATTTCTTGACTTTTTGTGTATATCTTGTATGTTGAACAAAACAATTGACATTTTTCTCCCACAACATTCAATTTTTCATGAAATGAAGCTCACAATACTACTCTACAGTGCATCCCAAAAAAAGTTAAGTTGGAAAGAGTCTCCCAAAATAAATATTTCAAAATATTTGTAGGAAATTTTCATACCCGAGGATAGATTAGGGTCTCTTCTATCAAATGACACCAAAATATGTGGCAATATTTTGAGCTCGAGTGAGCAAAAGCGACTTTTGCAAAAGGGTGCAAAATCCAGACTTGACAAGAATAGGTATTTTGTGCTGACTAGCGTGAACAAATTTGAGAACCGTAAAAAGTTGACATTTGGAAAAAGTCTCCCCAAATGAATATTTCAAAATATGTTCATGAAATTTTCATACCTATGGATAGCTTAGGGTCTCTCCTATCAAATGATACCAAAACATCTAGCGATGTGTTACGCTTGAGTGAGCAAAAGCCATTATAATTGTGAAATGGTGCCAAAAAAAACTGCAAAATCTATGGTTGACAAAACTTTGTATTGGTTCTGTCTGGCATCAGCAAAGTTTAGAGTTTTGAAAAGGCTTAGAAACTTTCATATTCTGATCATTAAAAGGCAATTTATGAAAGAATAGGCTTTGTTTTCTGTATGTCTTGACATATCCCTTCAAAACTTTATGGTTGACTGAGAAAACCAGCTTGAATTATAACCTTGCTAAAACTAATATTTCAAAACACCCTAAAGCAGTTAATTGCTCACTGAAACATGAAAATATTGATGAGATACATAAGGACATACAGAGAACAGAACCTCTTCTTTGATAAATTGTCTATTATTGATCAAATATGAATATTCATAAGCCTTTTCATGACACTGCATACTGCTGATACCAGCCAGAAGAAATACCAATTCTTGTCAAGTCTGGATTTTGCACCTTTTCACAAAAGGGCTCTTTGCTCACTCGAGCATAACATATTGCCACATATTTTGGTGTCATTTGATAGAAGAGATCCTAAGCTATCCACAGGTATGAAATTTTGCTTCAAATATTTTGAAATATTTATTTGAGGAGACTTTTTCTGACTGTTAACTTTTTGGGGGGACGCACTGTATTAGTCACAACTGTGAAGGTGCCCAAATATGCATGTAGATATACGCAAGACAAAAGAAATAATTTTCAACATTTTCAAGTTTATTTCATGATTTACATGTAGTCTCAAATCACCTCTTCCTCCTTCTTAACTTTCTATTATGAACACTTCCTTTAGTCACAGAAGCAGGAAGTAAGAATGTATGTGAAGATATACTTGAAAAAGAATTTGTATCAATCATACTTTCAAACTTTGTGACTAAAGGTAAAGTTGAGTTCAGGTCATGCCATTACATTACAAACTGTTGCAAGCAAATGGGAAAGGTTGATCATGTCTACATAAGAATTGGTGTATACTGTGAGGTTTTGGAATCACTGAAATGATAAGAAAGGGACATAATCTCGCTAAAAAGCACATGCACTGCATACAGAAATGGGTATGTGTGGCATAAATGTTCGGCCCGAACACTTCAGCTATATCTCATCAAATTTTTCGAATATGAGAGCATTTGAAGAGCAATCCTTTTCAGGGGACATTTCTACTATGATGTTCGTCCAAACTGACATAAAAGAAATGAGAAAGCTCACAAATTATTTTTCACATTTCCCAGAACTCGACGCAGCAGTGAAATGAATGAATTTATCAGCGTAAAAACATTCACTGCAGAAAGTACATTGTATAAAACTGTACAGGGTTGGCACTCCAACAAACATTTCATCAATATTGCCAGAAACATTTCTATAAATTCAAAGAATATAGGTCAATTTTAAGGGGGTGCTTGTTTTTCCGAAGGTTCGTAATAGAGCCCTACGTGACTGACATGGCTGACAATCAGAGGGATTGGAGTCAGTTTGGTGGTGACTCTGAGCCATTATAGTCTGATCATTCTACAGATGTTAAACTGAATAATAATAAAATATATACATTTTCATCTGTCAATGTCCATGATAGAGTCAACTATTCATTTATATAATATTGACTGTAGATGAGGGCAATATGGTTCTTTTGAGGGCAACATTTTCGATATTCCCCGAAAGTAGAGCCAGACAATATTATTATTATTATCTATATCATGTATATGCCAATTTTGTAGCAATTACAAACACGTCTGTTTGCCTGTCAGTCCCTCTGATTTCAGGTTATTCATGCAGGTATGTAATCTGGGCCAAGCAATTGTGACGTAAATTGTTACCGCGCGTATCAATTGTTTAAGCCTACATTTTTAACGCGTACACAGTACTGCGCGTATGACAAGAAAAGGTGGATGTTAATCAGGCTCAATGTTGACCTCACTTTTTATACACAAAGTGAATGGTGAAACCCGGAAGAGGGAAAATATCAGGGAATGATGACCGTTCAGAACTAGGCAATTTGCGGACCGCGCAAAATATGAATTTTAATTGCACCGTAAAAATACCCCATATAGGTAATAATCATCTATAAATATACTTAACATTAAACACCTATAATTTCATGAAGAAAGTGACAAAAATGAAAAAGAAAGTATAAATACATTTACATACCTGGTAGCAATCAATATCCTGTACAACACATTTTCTACTATTCAATCTCTTTTTCCCCAAATTTAGTCTAACCACAAACAAATCGAGAGAAAGCTCCTCCTTCAGTCTTTACTTTATCTCAAGGGTACTTTATCCCGTACATTACTAACTACTTGTATATCAAAGATAAAGTATATTTCCTAACAATTTTTTTCTTTCCATTTTTTTTTTTTTGCCCTAGTGGAGTTTCAATTTTGGAGTTGCTCTACAATCAATTTGTACATTTGAAAACCTGAGATGAAATTGCATATTTAGTTCTCATGAGAAGTATATTAATTCTCCTTATACCGGATACCCTGGATAATCTAGTATGTAAATACTGCCAATGATTAACATACATGTACAATGTACTCTGAATATAAAGATAGAAGCTACAAGTACAATAACAGATAGATAACTAGAGGGATATTTACCACAACCCTGCATAACATTCAAGTGCTTAATTTGAATAAGAAAAAAAAATATCTGTCAACACATCCAGATACACAACATTTTGTTTGGGTTCCTATCCCGACAAACCAAATACATAAAATTTCATTTTGGGAATATACAATGTACTTCATTTGGTCAATTCGAAATCATATACAATTTTCATTCAAATTGATCACAAATCCCATGTTCCTTAATTTTCAAAAGTCAGAATATGCAGAATACTGTAAATGCTGTTATTTTCGCGCAAATGAAATTTTCGCGCTGAGCGACCCCAAAAAATATTCGCTGGTTCTTAAATTTGTGCTGCACAATATTACACGCTCGTATGTACATCCACTCCATTTATTAATTTACACACACACAGTCCATTCGATCAAATGCATAAGGCATGCGCAACTACACACACGCGCTCAAAAATGAATTGGACACACACACACACACATATTAATGTGCTGAAGCGCGCAATTTATTAAACCGGCATAGGCTAATATTTTCGCGAGTTCTAGAATTCGCGCTTGCCGAAAATAGCACGAAATCTGCGAAAATTAATGTACCACAAATATTTCTGCATTTACAGTACTGTCTACAGAAGACTGGAGGGGTGTTAACTTCACGAAAAAGTATATACTCACTGAAAAAATAAATTTTCAGTGATGTACAATTTGTTTTCATTTTTGCTTTCTTATCGTTTTCTTTTCCTTCACATTCAGGGGATCTCATTCCCTATAGCGGGCCAGATTTGAGCATCCTTTGTCTGGTGAGAGCAAGAAGGCATTAATGATGTCCAAGATATGAGTAAACACCCTTCTGGCTCTCAGCAGACTTCAACCAGTCCCTTTAGGTAACAACAACAATAATCATAATACAGTGAAACCTGTCTATAAAGACCACTCAAGGGAGAGAAGAAAAGTGGTCTTTACGAGCAGGTGGTCTTTATGGACAGATTCTTCTGATACACATTTCATTGAGAGACACTGTTCAAGGGAAATGAAAATTGTGGTCATTTTTGACAGGTGGTCTTTCTATACAGGTGGTCGCTAAAGCAGGTTTGACTGTAATAATAAACCATATTGCTATAGTACATATCATCACAAATGCAGTCCCTATGAGCTTTTAGGGATAAACAAAGAGAGAGGAGCCGTAGAAAATTTAGACATTTCCAAAATAGTTGCCATTATCTTTAAACTACCTTTTGACATTAAAGATATAAAACAAACAGTAACTACACATGGTTAAGAAGGTTATCCATAAGTAATTGTACCAATAGTTACATAACTACGCAGCATATGTACACAAATACAAACTTATCATTTGATTGTGGATAGTGTTGAAGCACAGGACAGCAGACACCATCCACATGTAATCATCATCCTGCCTGAAAACACCCTATGTATGTCTGAAAATAAACTGATTTTTTACATAATCAAGTTATCTGTAAACAAAAGAAATACATGATGCAAATCATTACTTGAAAAATGGCATACAGTATTCAAGTTCATGCAATCACTTCACAAAACTGGTCACTCAATCAAGTTGTCTAATTTCAAAAATGTCTTCCATTACAATCACATACATAATCTCATAGAAAGCTGGTATACTCTGTACTAAAATTAAGGCATCTTAATTGGCAATTATATGTAAAAAAAATAATAAATTAAAGCATCTTTTATCACAATTGGGGCAGGGTTATATGCTTCAGCAAAGAAAATGAAGCATATTTTGACCATCTCAATAGCTACATATCCAAGGATTCAAATATTCTCATACAATTTTGAATGTCAAACAATCCACTCCACAACTATATACAGATACTTAACATATAAATATAGAATAAATTTTACTTGATGGTACTGAAATTGCCATGATTCTTATTCAATAACATTAATATACCTACACTGTAACACACAAAATTGCAGAAATAATATAACCTCAATAATATTTCCACACAACATATTGATAAACTTCTTAATTTTGATACCTTGCTATCAATGACTTTCAATGTCTTTTTTATGAGAGCTAGCAAATTAGGATTCTGGCCTCATTCGGGCATATAGTTGTTAGCTTCTTTTTTTTTTTTACACTAATAATCCTCAATAAAAGATTCCATTCTTCCTGCAACATTAGCACCAACGTGCTTAATGGATTCATTTCTACTAGTCACTATCATTAGTCACTATTATTGGTGTCAATATGATACCTTAATTTTCTTTACGAGCATCACAAATAAATTCTAAATAATTACTATCAAATTGAACACATATGCAGATTACAGGGAAAATGTAGAAGATTTTATCACAAACATTTATAATGATTTTTTTTAGAATTAATGAATAATCTTTCTTCGCAATTATTTGGGCTAAAAAAGAACATATAACAAATATCTTATCACTGAAATAATAATAATGATGAGCAAGCTTAATTATGGTGTCAAATTTTAGATACAGCTCTACAGAGAGAGATCATAAGTAGAAACATACGTAACAAGGAAGCACTCTAATGTATGTTTATAAAACATAATAATTGTTTTCCTTTTCAGGATCTCTCTTTAAATATTGTCCTCCAGATCCAGATCCACTTTTAAGGCAGTTCTTAATCTAGGATAATAAAAATATTTGTCTAATCAGACTTTTGTGCAAATTCAATGTATCCTGGGATAAGTTTGCGTGTTCACTGCACACATCAATCTTCACTAATCTGAGGTGAAATATTTGAAGAATTTTAATCTCATCATAAATGGGCAAAGAGGACTTCTCAAAGTTGTCAGAATGCCTTCGACAATTATGCTAAAATGTTTGCCAAGTCGACTACACAACTTGACAACATTGATATTCGCCATGTTTGTATTCATTTCAATAGGGAAACGGTGTATAATACTGATGAAGTCTCACAATTCTGTGAAGATCCTGCAAAATTTACTAAGCATGCCTAATATAAGAGACACGAATGAAGGAATTACTGAGCAGTATGAGGTGTGGGGGAGAACTGCCAGCTTTAAGCACAAGCAATACGTTCACAATATGTATGTAGTGGATTCATAACAGGAGCGTATTCAGGTCTTTGTGGGGGGGGCACAATTCTTAATAATATCTCACAAGGAAAAAACATTGTTTATGGGCCATTTGTGCCCCCCCCCCCTAAATCTGCCAGTGGTTCTTCATACCTGTACCTGGTATTGTCCACACACAAAAATGTATTCATGACCATAATATCATCAGTGTCAATAAGAAAATAAAAAGCACACATATTCACAGTAAGAAATACCAACATTTGATGCAGTGTAAAAGAAAACACTGAGAATTATGTTCATGATTACATCCAACATTTAGGTGGGACAATTTGAAGAAGCATCGCTGCTCATTTTCACTGTTAAAAAAGATACAAAAGAAACATGCATGTGTGGGTGGTAACACAGTAATGCTCATAGTAGAAAGATATAAAAACATGCAGCATTGGTAGAAAAGACAGCGCTCCACACGTACTGCAGTAGGCCCATAGGCTGGAATTTAAATGCATATTTGGTTCAGCTAACAGAGAACCTTGTGTCGTGTGAGGTGTACATGCCCCATAGCCTGTGTTATGAGTGACTGGCCTTCCAGAGGTAGGTTTGAACGGAGCGTGCAGGAACGACAGTGTTGAGGAAACCAGTCGTGGAATGGTTGATAGAGATGGGAATGGGAGTTTCTTGCCTGTTAAAAAGAAAAGTGATAGATTCATAAATGTCACTGAGCTTCGATGAAACATAGGAAATAACATAGTGATGAATATTTACAAAAGGGCATTTGACTATTTGCACAATTTGAAGTGATAATCTAGATAACCTAGGATGTATTGTGAATTATGGAGTTGAGAATCAGATTACTGGTATAATTATGTTAAATCAATATTTCAAATCATTTATCACGAACACATTTCTAAATATGTCATATAAACCATAAACAGTAGCAGTATCATGATGGATGGAGTGTGTTTCTTAACCCTTTTGAGACAATTCACCACATTTTATGGTTTGGCTTATAACTTTTGATTTAGAGCTCTAAAAAATATACCAGATGCATGAGTAGAAAGAGCAAAAAATTCTGCACACACTATGTCCATTTTTGTTGCATGACCATAGTGCGTTTGATGCCAGGAATTTCAATAACAAGAACAAGCTTTTAAATCCTTAAATTGGCAACACATTGAGAGGGTCAAAATCATTGTTTTTTAAAATAAAAATTGACAATTTATTCAACTTTTTGTCAAAATTACCAACCACGTATATTGTTTTCAAAAACATTAGACCTTATAAAAAACATATAGCACTAAAAGAAAAATATTATTGTTGCCAATTTGAAGAACAGAATGTAATCAATTTAGCCCTTAAATACTTCCTGCCATGAAAGGGTTAAGAATAGTTCCACTTGTATCATGGAATACACAATTGGTGCATAAAAGATTAATGATTAACTTCCATAAGCAATTATTCCATTTTTGTCACTCTGGATTTTTCAGTTTGGTACAAAGATCCTTCATATGCACATGTGCACGTTGCAACTACGACTAGATTACAAGAGGGGAAGGACTTACACGTTGATGGCCACTAGAGCGACGATGCCATCTGGTCTGAGGAAGGAGATTGCTTCCAGTTTCTGATCCTCACTCTGGTCTATCTTTAGATCCACTCGTACAGAATCAGGAAGTACAAACTTGCTGCAAAGGGTTGATAGAGAAGTAAGGGGTTGAAGCAGAAAAAAAGAAAGTATTATTACTCTATGCATTAATCAGTAGTATCTGAAGTGTACAGATCAGAATTGAGATAACCAAAATCCTAACTCTAACCCTAATCCTAAACCTGGAACTTATTTTAACCCTCACCCTAAACCAACATGTAATCCTAACACTTAAAATCCTTACCTTAACCCTAATCCTAACCATTAAAGGCAATCCAACCTTTGTAAAAATTTGATTTGTGTGAAAGCAGAAAAATAAGAGAAACAGGATGGTGAAAGTTTGAAAGAAATCCGACAAAGAATAAGAAAGTTATGTGTGAAAAATGAGATCACTACATCTACACGAATATCAAATTGGCAATTTGGTGCATCGATTGTGATGTATTCATGGTCGACTCTCCCATTTGTCGTACACCACAATATCATTAAATTCCAGTTTTCTCCTGAGCATTTTTCCCTCACGGCAGTACTCAGAATATAATGTAGATAGCATATTGTTACAGGTCCTCCAAAAAGAAAGAGATCCTACTGAGTTATACATTTTGAAAAATTGACATTTTAGTCATCATTGTGTTGAAGCAAATGGGAAAGTTGACCTCTGCTACATGTATATCACAGTGACCATACCGATTCGGCCAATTTGAAATTCCCATATGTATAGTGATTAAAGCTTTCAAATAATCACAACTTTCTTATTGCTTGTCCAATTTTGTTCAAACTTTCACCAATCTGCTTCTCTGATTTTTCTGATTTCACACAAATCAAATTATTTCAAAGGTTGGATTGCCTTTTAACCTAAAACTAACCCTCACCTCAAACTCAATACCAACCCTAAACCCAACCCAACACTAAACCTTATCCTAACCCTAACCCTAATGTTAACCCAATACCTAATTTTAACCGTCACCCTTAACCAAACCTGACCCCAATACTAAACGCTATTTTTGGTTTCAACCCTTTAGAGCACAAGATATCAATCATGGCTATCTTTGTATCATTTTCATTTGTAACAAAGACATGAATAATTCATTCCTACATATTTCTTTCACTTAGTCTTTCTTTCACTCTTTCAATCCAAACTTTGTTTCTTTGGTTGGCAGTCAGATAGAAAAAGAAAATGAAAACCCTCTTATCATCATCTGACACTGTCAAATCTAATATTTGTTATTAATGATCAAAGCGCAGTCCTTACAGGGCGTGTTAGCATAAACATTTTATATAAGGGCTACTGATAAAAGATCCCATTCTTTCATTATATCATGGAAAAGAATAGGAAAGCATTGTTTGAATGTAAGGCTAAAGTCATATTCATGTACTAGTATGCTATAGAAGATGACTGCTGAACAAATTGGACAAAGGAAATTGAGGCCGTATTTGGTATTTGGGCTTTATGGTGAAGTTTACATTGTATAATCAAAGGACAAATCATAAAGGTCATTCTGAGCAAACAATCGCATCTTTGCAGAGAGGAAAAGCAAACATGATATCCAGGCACTAGCATATTCGAAGTGTGACAGATTTTTTACCAAGAAGAATAGTTGCAAGTATTATGATATAGCCTGGAAATCATTAGGAAGTCAATCATTAGACTGCTCTTAAAAACGCATGAAATATGAATAAACAGTGTATTCTCAAGAAAATTCTGCAACAGTGATGTTAAGTACATTATAGTGCCAAACTTAAGAGTTTAGAACAATGGGATATACTGGGTTCATGTATTTCCATATCATTCAATGCACGTGACCATTAGAAAGTAGTGCAAATAGCCCTTTGCTGCGGCCCCAAAATGCAAAACATGGGCCCATACAAAGTGAATTCTTTGCTGAACAATATACATCGGTGACAGTTAACCCCTTCAAGACATTTGACCACATTTTGTGGTTTGGCTCAATAACTTTTGATTTAGAGCCTTAAAAAATATACCAGATGCATGAGCAGAAAGAGCAAAAAATTCTGCACATACCGTGTCCATTTTTGTTGCATGATCATATTGCGTTTGATGCCAGGAATTTTAAAAAGGAGAATAAGATTGAACATCCTTAAATTGGCAACACATTGAGAGATTCAAAATCATTGTTTTTTGTCCAAATTGGCAACTTTTTCAACTTTTCGACAAAGTTCCTAACCATGTATATTATTTTCAAGACATTACATCTTATTAGAACCACGTAGCACTAAAAGAAAAATATTACTGTTGCCAATTTGCAGAACAAAATGTGATCAATTGAGCTCTTAAATAATTCCTGTCCTGAAAAGGGTTAAGATGTATTGACCCTCCTGAGGCCAAGGTCTGTATAAATGTATCTAATGCTCACCTGAAGTGTCCAAGATGGTAGAACATAGGTTGCTTGTAGAAGACATCTTTCTCTGCATCAACGATGATAGGAGCATTGAGCTTGTGAGCAATCCAGCTAGGGCCACCTTCCATATTCAGCGCCATGTTCCAATCTACCCAGCCTGTCACCCAATGATTCATGTTCTGAGGAGACAGATGATGGGAGGAGGAGGAGGAGGAGGAAGAGAAGAAGAAAATAAGAAGAAGAATATGAAAAAGAAGGAATGAGGAGAAGGAGAGCAAGCTCAAAATATAAGTAATGATACAAATATCCTGCCCTGAAAATTCTTGAAAAAAATTACTTGAAACATTTTTAAAACTCCTTTCCATATCAAACTGTGTTTTGTGGCAGTGTTCCTGTAAATTACAAGGTCTATTGTATTACTGTCTATTATTTCCTACTATTAACCCAATCTGTGCCATAAAGTTTTTAAACAATCTTTTATGAATGAACTTTTAGGTGTTCAAATTTGAATTAGAATGGTAGGTTCATTGTTAAGTTTGGCATGATATATTCTATGGGAATAAACTCCACAATAAGGAAACCAGGGCCCCGTTTCATGAAACTTGTTATCAATAACAAGTTACAATAATTGTTATAAGCTACTGAAATCCTTGAATCTGATTGGCTGAGAGCAAATTTGTCATAGAATTGGGGCAGTTGTTATTGATAACAAGTGTTATGAAACAGTGCCCTGTTCATGTCTCAAGAAGAGGAAACAGACATACTTATGCAAAACACTTTATTTCTTTTATTTCTTGGGCGGGATTTGACACCCACAGCATGGAAGAGATTAATCAGAGATGAACAAGGAAATCGCAATCTTCAGACAAACTTCAACCTCCTTTACTCATCCACTTGAAGTCCTCTACTTTTATTCTTCCTTGCCTTTCATAGAAACCTAAACAAACACACACTCTAAACTCACGTTAAAAGAAGGGTGAGTTCTGGGAAAGGTGAAACATAATTTGTGAGCTTTCTCATTCCCTTTATGTCAATTTGGAAGAAGATCATAGTAGAAATGTCTACTGAAAAGGATTGCTCTTTGAATGCCGTCATATTCGTAATATGATGAGAAACAGCGGAAGTGTTGGGCTGAACATTCATGCCACATTTTGTGTGCAGTCCCACATACCCATTTCTGTGTGCAGTGCATGTGCTTTTCAGAGATTGAGTCAATTTCTTATCATTTTGATGATTTCAAAACCTCATAGTATACACTAATTCTTATGTAGACATTATCAACCTTTCCTGATTGCTTTGAGACAGTTTCATTCACAATGTAATCACATAACTAGAACTCAACTTTGTCTTTAAGAGTACATCATGCTGCTACTCTGTGGCTTCAATGACACATACTCCGGTAACAATTGCAAAGCCATCAATTTCCTACACTAACCGATTTCCGAAATTACAATATGGATCAAACACTGTACAGGCAAGTCCAAGGTATGTCCCATATATCACCACATGTTGATAATGGAATAGTAGTATGGAATCGTAAACATGAATTGACATCAAAGTATAATAGCTTGGACTTGCCCATATCGAACCCTAACCCTTACCCTAACCCTTACCAGAAACGCAACTGCAAGCCTAACCCTAAGCCTATATCTTTGATGAAATAAAGCCCGGAGTCAATGTCACAGGAGCAAATGTCGAGTCTTCCCTGTATGGTTGCTATGGCAACAGATATCTTACCTCTATGATACTCTGAGTGAACCCTTCTCCTTTCTCCCAGCTTCCTAGGTCTACCTTCACGCCAGGAGTCTCTGAGGTTCCCTGACAAGCCTCTGTGTAGAGGATAAACTTATGAGGGAAGAGGTTATTGGTGAGATCCAACTTGAGGGCCGGAGCCTCTTTGTCCCAGTACCAGTGCACTGCGATACCTTTGACATACTTCTCAGCCTCGGGATCACCAAGTACCTGCGAAAAAAACAACAACAAACAAACAAGAGAATAAGGAAGTGGGAATCTAATCTATCTATAGCGGAGTAAATAATTTCCCAGTATAGTTTCTGTTTTGTTTTGTTCGTTTATGATTTTTTTTCTTTAAAAATGGAAAAATAGTGAGTTTCTCACTACTGTGTTATATTCCAAAACTTGTACTTTCTTTAATATGGCTGCTGCACTTGAAATTACCATAGTTTTCAGTACAAAGAATGAGCCCTGAGCATTTGAACTATATGAAGTTCAAAAAATTTCTGCATTGCAATATCAGTCACATGACCACAAATCTGACCTTTATTTTCCAATTATTTTGTTTTATTCTTTTAAGCATTAAAGAGAAAAAAAATGTTTGAAAACAATAAAACAAATGGAGAGTAGAGTCATACATGTATGTCCATAAGGAATCGGAAATTTATTCTATATGGTCTTAAGTTTTATGTCTTATGTCAAATGAGGTTTTTTTCTCTTACCTATTAAACTCTCTCTCTCTCTCTGTGTCTGTCTTCTATCTCACTCTATCTTTCTCTTCCCCTCTCTTTCTTTCTTTCTTTCTTTCTTTCTTTTTCTCTCGCTCTCTCTTTCTTTTTCTCCTCTTAGCCTTCGATCACTTTTTTCCCATCACATCAAAGCCTATATTCCTTACCACGACAGGCCATTCAGGAAGTTCAAATCGCTGATCATCCAGCATCAAGATATTAACATGTCCCAAACCTTGTTGCTCCAGGGTGGGGCCTAGGTCCAACTTCACAAAATCTCTCTCCAGCTGTGGTGTCAGGTAGTTACATGCATTGGGTTGGTCTTTGATTGCTCCAGCCCAGGGCTCATTCTGTACCGTTAAGCCCCACATGGTCACGTTGTGCTGGGCATAGCCTTCAATAAACCTTCCGGATGAACAACAAATTATAACATAAGCAACGAAAAACTAAAATAATGAATAAATCAATCAATCAATAAATAGATCAATAAATAAATAAATAAACGAGTAAATAAATAAATATAAAAATATAAAAATGAATTCAAAAAAGAAATATATACATATAAATATATAGAAAAACAACCAACAACAACAATAACAACTTTGATTATACATGTAAGTGGTTATAGATTGATTTGTGAAGTAAATTATATGTCAGAATTCAACGCCGCAAATCCGATGATGTACTGTGATTATTTGGTAGAGATACAAGCCTGGTATCAGTGAGTTTAAGTTCTCTTTTGAGCATTATCTCTATGCATCAACCCTGCCCACCCACCCCCCCCCCCCCCTCGAAAAATGACTGGAATTTCTATGTTCTCAAAAACTGCATACGTTCAGATGTAGAAGTTTAGCTTGATACAAGCCATTTTATCAAATTGTTTCCTTGCTCACATACATGTAGGTTGTATTTTCATGTCTATTATCCATTATCCACTTTTATCCATTATCAAGCTTGTTACAAAATCTAGTTCTTGTTTCATTTACATCAAAGGCATGTGAATCATTAATTAAACGTTTCTATTTTGTGCTACATATTTAATATTTCCTATGAATATAATGTTTGCCAAATTTTGCTTTCATTTTCCAAAAGTACCAAATGTATCACTTCATAAAATTTGAATGAGGTTTAATTATGTTTGTTTGATTTGTCAATGAAAAATTTTCATTTTCAGGTTGAAAATTAACCTACAGCTGCTTTTTCTATTCTTGTGTCATTCTTAGAATATGTAGAATATGTAAGTACATTCTTCTTTGTAATTTTAAGAGCAAAAGGAAATACTAAACTGACACTATTATGTACATGTACACGTTATAATTAAAATATATACCCAGTATATTGAGAGTAAACTTTCATAGCAATGTAAATTGAGTTAGTTTATAAAGTGATTCTACTATTGATTATATTACAAGCATATGAAGTAATTGTATCTAACTGAATATATACAGTTCTAGCATAAAAACCATATGTTTGGCTCATACATGTAAGCACCAGTATGTACTAATAAGGAAAATATAGAACTGTCAGTACCTGAAGGTGATCTGATATTTGTGGCAAAAATATATTTTCTAAGCTTTATTTTGTCATAGATGAAAGGTTACATTATGGTGAGGGTCATGTATAGTGTTGGGTCCAGGATTGAAGTTTGAAAGTTGACTAGTGTTAGGAATTCATCAATATTAAAGCAACTGTTGCCAGAGCACTTACTTCATACAATCCAATTTTAACTGGTGTACTAGAATAAATGTGTTAAGAGACAGTAGTTGTTGTCTTACTTGGCTAGATACAAGGCAAGTGTCTTGTAGTACTTGCCCCCAGGATCCCCGATGACCTGACCTCTGTATCGGTATGTGCCACTCGTCTTCATCCACTTCGGAGGAGACCACTGTGTACAGAAGAACTTTAGAGGGCGCACACTAGCTTCCATGGCCGCATGAAGGACAGGTATCTACAGGAAGAGAGAATTACCTAAGAAAAGTTAACAAGAATAGGGCCGAGTAAAAAATAGTTAACTTGCCATTCAGCCATTTTCAAAGAGCAAAAAACATTTATTTCTTTTCGTAAAATGTTTAGCAAAGAAAATTGTTACATGGGGAGGGGGAATCACATTAAAATATTTCCTATCAAGTCTGTAAAAAAAAAATGGAACAGATGTGAACAAGAGTTTCATATTTCATGTTCCACACAGAATCATTCTCTCTAGGATCTAGCAAAAGTAAATTCAATTATTCAGAACAAAACTTCTTCAATACTGTATACAGAAATAAAATATAATCAGGGCCCCATCTTATGAAGAGTTGCAATTTACCAGAATCTATCTCAAGTACAAGTGATGGCTGGAATGATAACGTTATTACTCTGACAATATTTTTCATTGAATGCTAAATAGTGGATTCCGATAAGGAAACCATTTCCAAAGCTCATGTTATGAATGAAGTAACATTGTACCTTATATTTGATATCTTCATCAGCTAGAGAGAAGTTAGTCAGCGCAAAATCGTTTTCCGACTCACAAAGACTGTACGGTCGCTGAGAGAAGTCACAGGTTCCAATGTTGATCCTGGAGAATGTGTATTCCAGTCCTAAAAGACAATTTAAGAAAATAATTTGTGATACAATTATTTTGTATAACGCTTATATTGAACAGCACTTGTACACGATGCAATGAAGACATTTTTTCAGGAAGGTGATTTAATCTGCTGTAATCATGAGCATCCTTGTGGTCATCATCGCATGTCAAGTAGCGCAGAAGTAAACGCATTTGAACCAATAACTATAAAAGTGGAAGGATGTACATGCAATCACTATAAACAAACCAAAAAAAATGTGTAGATTTAATGAATTTTTGATGTAACGATCAAATTACAGGTTTGTAAATTGTAGTGAAGGCTAATTATTGAATTAATGCACATCATAAGAAATTCATTTCATATCATGAATAAGAATAACCAGTTCATGCAATGACCATGCAACAGTTTACTTTTGTCAAGGTTGCAATCAATGCACTTGACTTTGATGTTCATTGATATATGCTGTACTTGACTTTCATGTTTGTTAATATTACGTGATGTATCATTCTTTATCAGCAAACTTGTCCTTATCAACAGTGAAAGATCATGAGCAGTAAACCATTGTTTTTCTTTTGAAAATACTCAGGAATTTGAACTCTAGCATAATGTTTACTTGGCTGACTTCCAATATTGGACAACTCCTACTATACATGTACAAGCAGATAACACAATCAGGCTATGGAGAAGAAAACAATGGCAATGCTACATGTAGTCTACAGAGCACAACAATTTTTCTCTTGCTATGCCAGGAGGTTTTAATGTTTTGGTTTATTAAACAAAACATGAAAGATGCTTACTTCTCTAACCCTTGCATCTATTCTACCTACCTGGAAATTGCATAACAGAATGTTTTGTTCATAAAGAGAAAGAAATTTTATGCCTATTGCAATAAATTGAATAAAACTATTTTTTAAAACATGTTCAGCTGGTTGAAGTTTATGATTAACAAAATAATTCTAGAACAAAAATGAGTTGTTTTTGTTCTATTAATTCTGTTGCGGATTTGATATTTCTAAAACCAGAAAAGATCATAAAGTTCTCAAAAATTGTTTATGCTACCCCAATATCTGGATTTCTTGATCCCTACTAAAAACAGATATCAATTACATTGTACATGAAAATTGCATGGTGGAGAAATGTGTGATTAAACATGACCTAGTTTGATTATCTCATATTCATGTACGTGACATCGGCGCAGCAAGAGATCATAAAATATTATCTTGTGACATGATAAAATGTAAACATTTGCATGCTTTTCAATGCACAATTGTACATTTTGCACATTTCTGATGAAAGTACATGTACGGAAATAATCAATGAACTTGTCACACTGTGCTTTCCTTAAAGGTACATTTCATTGTGTCTTAGTCCACATTGGGAAAAAACAGAATAAAATACTTGGACAGGATATTAGAATGTATAGAGGGCAAACATACATGTAGTGTATTTAGGCTATAAATATATACATGTAAATATAACTAGATTTTGAAATGATTTGCATGACTAAAATATGATTTTTTTTTAATGTACCAGTACATACTTCCTTATCAAGGTCCTGATTAGGTAAATCAATAGATAAAGACTAATCAGTCACATGGGGTGAGTGGGGCCGGGTGTCATGTGACTGATCTGAAGACCCTTGAGCAATTCACAGCCAACCAGGTCTTTTTTTCCAACTGGAAGGCTCAAATTACTGTAAAACCTGAAACTTTTACTTTTTAGTGAGCCAGTGTTACCAAAGTTTCATGGAACAAAATTACTGGAACACAACACTGCATTCTTGCATTCTGTGAAAGTTCCTTGCTGCGAAACACATCCACCGTGGGCAAACTGCAAAACTTTCTGGTTGTACACTACCTCAAATATTGGATATTTTCTTCATAGCTATTCAGGACCTCAATCCAGAAGAATTTACATCTTGAATTGTTCATATCCAATCTGATTACAATTTTAATTCAAAAAAACTTGTCTTTGTCTGGTTGTTAGGTTTGCTGAGGGTTTGAGAGGGATTTGTGGTGATCTGAAATAGCTCCAGACTTGATTTTGTCAAAGGTACCAGATTAGGATTGCATTGGGGTTTACAATTAGGTTTAGGACTTTACGGTTAGGATTAGGTTTAGGGATAGTGTTGGGTCTAGTGTTGAAGTTATGAAGTTGGTAAGTATTTGGAATTCTCAGCGGAGTAATTGTCACCAGACAGAACTGAGTTAGGAGGTACTGACCATCAGCAGAATAGTAAGATCTGATGAGATGGTTCTGCGTTGCATCCGAGAGGTTCTTCACACTTAGAGCCATAGAATCCGTCACAGCACCACCAAAACCCAACACCATCTGGTAGTGTAATGATGTATCCACTGTCAGGTTCACAGTGGAAGCTGCAGAAAGACAAATAACAGACAAAATTAAATTTGATGATTTTTTTCAGCACCCTTTCGAGACAATTGACCACATTTTGTGGTTTGGCTCAATAACTTTTGATTCAGCCCTCAAAAAATATACCAGATGCATGAGTAGAAAGAGCAAGATTTCTGCACACACTGTGTACATTTTTGGTGCATGACAATATTGGGTTTGATGCCAGGAATTTTAAAAAGGAGAACACAGTGAGAGGTTCAAAATCATAGTTATTTTTCTAAATTGGCCACTTTTAAAACTTTTCGACAAAGTTCCTAACAGTGTGTATTGTTTTCAAAGACATTACATTTTATTAGAACCATATAGCACTAAAAGAAAAATATTACTGTTGCTAATTTGAAGAACAAAATGAGATCAATTTAGCCCTAAACTAAGTCCTATCCTGAAAGGATTAAAATATCATTCATCGTCATTTAACACAACAAATACTGAGAATAATTCAAATAACACTCAATAGCAAAAAAAAAATATAAATAAACCAATCGTCACAGTATTGAGAAGGAGAGAGGGAGATAAAAATTTAAGGAAAAGACAAAAAGAGAGTGGAGACCGGGAGAGGGTAAAAATTAATACCAAATTCATTACTAATGAAATAATCCTATACATCGATGGACAAACAACAAATGAAGGATATTATAAGCCTCCCTGTCATTAAAACGTCTTGCTGTGAGGGTGACAAGACGAGAAAAGACAAAGAAGAAGAAAATAAATTGTTTATTTCTATATCAGCTCACATCCCATATCATAGTAATAAATTCCAATGATTTAATATACAGACTCAATATTATTACCTGAAGCATTAGAAGTGGGTGATATGGGTGCCATTCGCTTTGCAAATCGATCACTGGCTTTACTAGAAGTGTAATAGGTAAAATGGTCTGGTTCTAGAGGTAAGTACGCTTCTATAGTGTCACAATATGTACTGTTACAAACACATACGAAGCTGTCTCCTGACGCAAACTTGGTCTGGTTGCACGGAAAATACCCCTGGCCTGTGGAAAAAGGTACATGTAAGAACTTATTTAGCCATCTTGAAAATATTTTTATACATGTAATATTGAATGGCCTTGAGTGGGAAACAAGGGTATATCGCACAAGCTATTAGCATATTTCACAAGTCGGCACAAGTAAAATATTTTCAAAGCAAGTGTGATATACATATCCTTGTCAGTGTGGCCAGCGAAAAAAATACAATTCTGCTAGCGAGCAGCGAAAATTCTGCTATATAAAAATTTTTACTGCTAAATCAAAATTTTACTCAAAAATTCTCTGACAAGCAAAAAAAAAGACATTTTACTCAAAAAATTTCTGACAAGCAAAAAAAAAAAAAAAAAAAAAAAAGGTTATCAGTATTTTTAGAGAGACTCTTTACTCAAAAATTCTCTGACAAGTCAAAAAAAAACACACCAGAATTCTGCTAAAATTCTGCTAAATTTTGTCAAATTATGCCTAGCATAATGCTAGATGCTAAAGCGGTCAAAATTCTGTCAGAAAGCAGAATTCTGCCAACTCTGGCAATCCTTGTACAGCCATTCGATATCATTATCATTAATGTGTGAAACCTAGTTCCTCAATTTTCACTGAATATGTCCTTATGTTTTTGTATTGACTACAACATAAAACACAGGTAGAAAAACAATATTTTGTCCCCACCCAAGCATCTCGCAAGGGCTGCGCACATGAAACCATTGTCTTAACTTTTGCGTATTTATACACGTATTCACTTTTTTACGCGTCACGCACACCCCAAACCATGAGATATGGCAATATATTGCACAGTCATCCAGGTACTTTTACACTTGTTAACCATGACATATTGTTTTAAAATTGCACGGTCATCCAGGTACTTTTGCGCAAACCATGAAATAAACAAATTTTTCTGGTCGCCTGAAATAATAATATACAATATAGCTATATCATATAAACATGTTTCTTGTTGGGGAATTGGTGTTAAACTAAACAACATACTGTTTACATTTTCCCACTCACACTTATGCGAGGTTATTGGAGATAACCTCGCACTCTGTACCCTCATACCGTGAGCAATTGCCTCCCATAGCAATTAGCAAGTATGTGATATCTTGCACATATGTGTGCAGCAGAGGAGCAAGATCACCAACCAAAAAGAGCCTGAAATTTTCACTTGATCAAGATGATAAAGATCCTCTCAAAGAATCTGGCATGAAAATTAGATATTCTATCATTCTAAAATGTAGAGGGAAGTATTTTCTCAAAATTTTGCCGATTATATTGGTGTTTTTACCTCTTCAACTTAGAGGTTGCGACAGACCAAAATTGACACAGCCCCATATAGTGATGGTCCCGTGAGTGACATTTTCCAATAAATATGATTCAAGATGAGTAGATATCTTTCATTTTAGCCTCTTAACACTCTTAAAGGTATAAAGGGCAATTCAAGTACCTTTTTAACAAGTTGAATTAGAAGAGAAGAGTAAAATCAGAGAAAGAGATTGGTGAAAGCAGAATGAAATTGAACAAACAACAAGGTAATGAAACACTATAATCATGGGATCTTCAAATTGGAAAATAACTCATTTGAGACTGTGGCATACATTTGTAGTATGATAAAAACATTAATTTCTGTTCTTTCCTAAGGGCCATACTAAACATTATGTTCTTGATAGCATATCTTAATAAATGTCTGATGTACATGTAATCCTGGAACCTGAAAATAAATAAGAGTACTCTCTAGACACAAATAAAAAGATAAGTATGATCATGTGTGTAAATACAGTGTAATTTTCATTTGTTGAATGTTGTTGCACACCCCCCTCTGTCATATTGCAGGTCAATTTCAGCTCATTTCTACTTCAATCACATCACAAAACAAACAACAACAACAACAAAAAACGATGGAAGAGACTTCACCAAGTGCTGGTCAGTAAGTTTAAAGGTAAGAGATAGTTTTGGGAAGCTCTCAAAAACTTTTCGTGAGATTTCTTTGATTTTACTTAATAAATAGCAGGGTACTAACATAACTAAGATACTGTGAAGTTTTTTCCTCCTCAAGTGAAGTATTTATCGAATGAAAGGTGAAAAGTAATAAAAATCCCTGGCCCAAAAAAGAGGGGATGTAAATTCAAACAACGGCCACACACATTACGCACATGGGGATTGCCGTGTGTTATAGAATACGCTACACACAGTGCGAAGCGCTGGGTTTATTGTGCGGGGAACCTTCGGGTGGATATGGTCTTAGCGTGAGGCAGTGAAAAGCCGTTACCAAGCGTTTCTTACAGATATTTACACTAAAATTTGTTCGAAATCGTGAATGGAATGTTAAAATAATCTCGTACATGTGTCTTATGGTAAAAGGAGAATAGTATGTGACTATGTTAGATAAGTTTCTTGCCAGTATTTTTTTTGCTACCGAGACTGTCTGTGAGCTTTGACTGTTAGTGTTAGTGTTACTACTACTAGTACCTTGAAATATCTTACTGTACTGTAGCTTTGTTAGAATATTTCTTAAAAGAATTAAAAGGTTTTATGTTTTAACAGCAGAGTAGAAATCTACTAAATGCACAAGATTCCATCATTTCATCATCATCACCATTATCACTAGTATTATCATCATTATCATCATCATCACTATCATCATGATATCATCATTCATCATCATCATGAGACATTTAAAAAAAAACGAAAACCTTTCCTTTCTGACTCCTTACCATCATTCTCGCTTTGACTTGAAACAGAGATCAAACTAAGGATAATTACAGCAAGAAATAAACACAAATGTCTGTGTAGATATAGTTGACATACTCCTCGTCGTCTTCTGTGTATTTGTTCCCCGGCCATCATGACAATCCCCGTGTCAACTTCTGACTGTAGAAACTAATAATTCTCCCAATACGACTTCTCCTGCCACTGCGTAGCTGCTCCGACCCCTCTGCCGCCTCTACTCGAGCTCTTCACCTTGAACGATTAAACTCCGCGGTCAAGAATAAAATTGACGCCTGAAACTTGAAAGTGATGCCTGAGACTCAGGCTGAGAAGTCCTTCTCTGTTTAACGTTACAGCCGTTAACGTTAATTTATGCTCATTGAAGCTTTCGTCTAGTTTTGAAGCTGGAGCGAGGTAACCGAACTACAACAGATCTGTTACGAAATACGCCAGCGCTACTACAACATTTTGAGTGGGCGTAATTATGACTAGACTGTGTATATTATATATATTGTCACCGTGCGAATATCTCTCCCGAAGATTCCCAATCCCGTAAAGTACGTAACGCCTAAGCTAACATTAACACGGAACAACGTTCCACGAAAAGGCCATCGAATCCCACGCAAAGTTTTTGTCATGTGACTAGCTTGATCACATGATACATAGAGGTCACCGCCCAGGTCACGCCCACAGAAATCGGACAATAATAGTCTGTGACTTCAAACTTTTGTCATCGAAGAAAATGCACAATTTGAGTTACGGATCGATCTTATCAGACGGTTCGTAATCTGTTATGGATAACATTAATTTTGACAGACATGTTATTTTGTACTCTCCTCTCTCTCTCTCTCTCTCTCTCTCTCTCCCCGTCTCTCCCTCTCTTTACCCCCCCCCCCCCCCGTCACACTCTCTCTCTCTCTCTCTCTCTCTCTCTCTCTCTCTCTCTCTTCATTTCCATCTCATTCAAAATCATATTCTTTTCCTGCTCACAACCCTTTCAACAATCTTCATATTCCTTTAAAAATACATTCTTGACTTGGGCCCTTTGAGCATTCTCTGAAAATTCATTCATACCCCTCATATCCACCTTCAGGTTATACTTTTTTCTTTTGCAATGATATTCATTGTTTTTCACATTCCACATACTCGAGTCCCATCTATTTTCATCTTTTTCTTTACAGGTTATAATCTGTTATTTTTTTAACTCACTGCCAATGCCATCAAACTGGAAACCTCTTTAAATATCTTTATCTCTCTTGAATTCCCACTCTCTCTCTCATTTTTTCATCATTCTCCCCGACCTTTTTTGTTTGCTATCAGAATTATTCCATATGCCCCCATCCCTCCTCTCAACCACTCTCTCCCTCTTTCTTTCTCTTTCTCTCTCTCTCTCTCTCGCATGTAACCTGTTAGTACATCATCAACATTGATACATACAGTCAGTGAGTCTAACAAATCAAGCAAAAACATCAAAGCCACATAAATTGTTTGTAATTTAATATTTTTGTACATGAATATCTTCCTTTTTTTATATTGACGTTAAAAATAAATACTAGTCTCATCCTTATTTGGAATGTGCCAGATGTTGTGTGAAAAGAAAACAACAACAAATCACGTTCATACATTCTTACATTATTGCATGAGTTCTCACTTGGCAGATATATGTGAACATGTCTTTGTTTTGTGTCATCTTACACAAAGTATCTAGACATGTTGGAATATTTACAAGTGTATAAAGTCCTTATGAAAAAATAAAATATGTCCTGACTAATATGCCCTGTTGATATTACAGTATCCTACAGAAGCATGCATTCCTTACAGTATTAAACAAAGATGGAATCAGCATATGTTTGTTGTTTTCAAAACACAGCACACTACCCAAAAAAAAAATCACCAAGCAAGAATGTACAATATTCATTTAGCACCAAATATCTTCAAGAAAAACTTCAAATGACTTTTGTTTAAAAAAACCCCCAAAGAAGCAGTGAGAGAGAGTACACCTACAAGAAAAATATATTTCAAACTATTCTCTTATGCGTGTCTATATTCATTTCTAGGAATTCATATGTGCCTAATACTTTTCTCTTGAATTCATATTTTGACTGATAACATACAAATTCTGAACTCTTACAAACATACAAATTCTGAACTCTAAAAAAAATTACAGAAATGAAAAGAAACAATGGTTTCTGGGGGAGTACATTCTTGAATCATAAAGTTGAAGACATATCAATGCTCGGAAAATATAAGACATCTTCATTAAGTTGCTCTTGAAGTTTTCGAGTTTGGACAATTCATAGTTAGCTTCAAGTATTTATTACAAATATAACTGTATGGACATGATTGCACTGATAAAATACCAGGTTCATTAAAGAAAAATGCTCACGGTGCTACCTAATATATAGTAATTTAATACTTAAGTATAAATTTCTAATAAAGAATTGTGATATGTGTATTTCAGGAGAAAAAAAGGTACATGCATACTCCTGGTGAGAGATACACTGATGAAAATTATTTTATTTTGATCACTGGAAAAGAAAAAATGTAAGAAGAAAAATATCGATCTGCTAGATATTGACAAAATGTGACAGAATTCATTGTATCAATGTATATAATTTCATTCATATTAACACAATATTTGCATTCTTATATAATGTACAAATGTGACAAAATTAGACATATATTTGCTGAATTACTAATTTCATCTTAATCTTTACACTATTCCATTGTCCACATAATAATTAATAATAATGATACTACTACTAATACTACTACTACTACTACTAATAATAATAATAATAATAATAATAAATAACAATAATGATGATGATGACAACAATAATATTAATAACATAACAATAATATTATAATAAAAATAAAATCTTTACCAAGATAGATTCTAGATTAAAACTACAATTAGTTGGGGGAAAAAGCATAACTTTGTACTTGCATTCCTTTGATCATCCTCAAAAATAAATGTTTCAAATCATTATTTAATCATGACAATTTATGGGCAAAATAAACCTCCTATAAAAACCATATGACCTAAGATAATTATTAAAAGCTACAGAAACCATACAATGGAATCATCAATTGCACTAATGAACCAAAAGATTTTCTATAACTGTAAAACTAGTAATTACCTGAAAAGAACAATGACGTGTCTGACAATGTGAAAACCAATGAACCAAAAGGTTTCTCAAGATTAAATTGCAAAGCCAATTTACTTCAAGTGGTAATTATTAACTGCTACAGAAACCATATCAAATAGCAGCATTGAAATTATCTCAAATATTCTATTCAAAGGTTTCTTACAATTCAAGGGCAAAGTCAGTTTTCTTTCACTTGTAATTATTCTATGAAATGAAGAAGTAGATTGAACAGAGACGTGTTTGACAGCTAATTAGTGATTGCTTTTAGAAAGCATAGCAATAATAACAATGAAATCATCTTTGACGTACTAACAAACTAATCACTTCGGTTCTGAAAGAACCATGGTCATATATATATATATATATCACTTACAACACAAACCTGTAATGGCCTGTGCACACCTAAAACGGGAAGTACCAACTTAAAAGTTGCTTTTACCAACTCTTTGTTCAACAATCATGTCTTTGGACAAAAATTGTATTCTTTGGTATAATCTTCTAATGGGGGAAAATGGTGAACAGATTCAATTCAGTTCGGTCCAATATGCCATTATCAGCAGAACTGTATTAAGATAAATTACCAAAAATGCCTTCATACAATTTCAATGGTAAGGTCTACCTTTTCCAGTAACCTTTTGTACAAGAGCCAAATTCATGAAATAGTTCATTAGATTGATCATTATCTGGGATTCAGCAAGTAATACATTTTATACTTTCATTTTCATTTAATTGTTAATAACATTAATTTGAATGCTACTGAGACGATTTTGTATACTGCAGTTTACTGCACTGTGTACCAGATGTAGGTCGCTTGTTAGGATATGGTTACATAGAGGAAGTGTTATTTGGTTGCCCAATTTCCTCTTCCTTACTACAAGAAAAAAAATCATGAGTGATATGATCTCTTACGTATTTTATGGTTTGGTGAAAAACATAAGAATGCATAAAGAAGTAGCTTGTGTATAATATACTAGGCACATACAAATTCCAGATTTGTTGCATCTGCATACATGTACATTTAAAGAGCTATTGTCAATAAACTTTCAAGTCATTTAAAATCTTTTATTTTTTACATGCAATGCAGTACCCAATTCTCACAAAAGAACTGCTAATAGTACACAGAAATTATGTAAAATATTTTGATATTCAAATTTGGTAAATGTTAATAGCACAGTTTTACTCATTTGGGATATCATAATAAAAAGCATTCAGATTCAAATTGGCAAGGATGCATTTGTAACTCATAAAGAAAACCTACGTGTCAAACTAAACAAAATCTTTCTACGATTTCACTTAAATTACATCAAGATGAAGTTATTACAGTAATATTATACATCAACCTGAAGATACTGTAAAAGCCATAATTTTTGCAAGGGGTGTATTAACACAAGTTACTGTATAGTCATGGATTTAGCACCCCATAGAAATGAGCTGGAAATGCACTACGAACGTGAATTGCAAGTATCCAGGGTTTACTTATCACAAAAACGACTATTTGCGAAAATATCTGTGTCCTTGTCATCCGCAAAATTATTCATATATCAGAATATTGGCTTATACAGTAGAGGCAGGTCGCCTTCTGAGCTGTAATACAGTCCCATCTCTGCTTGCAATTCTTCACGGAAAGGCAACAATAATGCGTCAATGTGTGTAACATGTATCTAAAAGCAAGTGGTGAATACATTTGTGGTTTCTTCACATTAAAATCATTATATATCACAATATTGAAACCATCTGATAACAGTCAAAAGGCATTAACTCCCTGTTCAGTGACATGCAGTAACAGCCTTTTGGCTCTCAACAGATGAGAAAATCTAAGCACAAAGCACTAATTGTCTTTATTGCGGAAGCTCTATTAGGTGTCGTCATTTTTGCATAGAACATACAAATAGACTAAAATACTATAACCATGTGCACACACTGAAAACATCACACTTTTTTATGATATGAAATTCAGCTTTTCAAAATGAAGTCTGATCTTTGACAACTTTGAATCTCATATCTTTATATAGAATTCTTCTTCCTATAAACATTCCCTGAATAAGACAGCTAAGCTTACCATGTTTGCAGGCACAAACTGTTTATTGTCACTGTCAGATAATAACAATGAAGGAATAGGCCTTGACTAAGCCTTCCATGAATCCATTTCAAGGTTGTGGAAATATTTCAAGGGCACAATTTATTTACTCACTTTAACCTCCATTATCATGACTGGTGAGTAGAAAGTATAAAAGGCAAATCATAATAACTATTTTTAAAAAGTTATTTTGAACTAAGCATTTTCTGAATACTATATTTATATATTTTCTATATATGAATGGAATTCTCTTCCACAAAGTATCCATAATTTGCAAACCCAACATTCGTTTAAAATGGCCGTAAAGCAAATTCTCCTTTCAAAGATGCATGAATTCTAAGGTACATAACTCAAAGGATTCTTTTTATGTTTACATTGTAATCGATATTTTATGTATTGTACTTTATTTACTATTCTTATTGAAGACTTGATATATCATTGGTCAACTTTAGAGCACCCCTTCACCTTTCTGATTCCTCTTTTCTGCTTCTGCTTTCCCTTTGTATAGTGTAAATAAACCTCTCTTTTTCTCTCTCTCTTTTTTTTTTTTTGGGGGGGGGGGAACTCAAAGAACTAATCCATGAGATATGATTAATGTAGGCCTATGCCTATAAGTAGGTGTTACAACTATTCAAGCTTTATAAGCTTATGTTGCAGCACCTTTGTGTGTTCATTATGTATACTCTGGCTTTGTGTACTCTATTTTGTATCTGCTGTATCTGTATTATGACATTATGAACATGCATGAATAAATAAATAAATTTTTAAAAATAAATGTAAATCAAATTTCGAGAATTGATGATAGCCTCCATTTGCCATATATAGTCATTTATTCATTTCAAATTCCTGAAACACATGTATTTCAATTTCAGCCTTTTACTTCATTTTGAAGGAACCTGAAGGGTATATTATTACAGAAGCTTTGAAAAGAGAGTGCAAATAAGTCTGCGTAATTACAACATTAACCCGACATTTTGCAGAAAAGATGATGTTTTCTATTCTTGTTTAATTCTGTGATTACTCTCAACCATTTGAAAATTTGACAGCATCCTTTTATTAAAGGTATGTTTAGTTTTTCAAAGACAGCCACCAAAAGAATCTACAGAACATAAAGACTAAAACCTATTCGTTCTGTCAGTTCCAGAAACCTTCCCGAACCTCTTTCCTTCCGCTCACCTCTTCCTCTCCCTCTCTCTCTCTATCTCTGCCACTCTCTCACTCAATCTCTCCCTCTCCCCCTCTCTCTCGTTCTCCATTTCTGTTTCCCTAATTAACCCTTTTTTTCATCCTCAAAAAAACTTTCTGTAAGCTCTTTGCAAAGTTTGTTGTGATACAGAGTGCTGTAACTTGACACATCTCCATTGCACAAAAATGTCCCTTCCTGTCCAAAAACATTACAACACAGTACTGCACATTCTAATTTCATTGCAATATGCACATAATATGTGGTGTTCTGATTACATAAGTAAATTTCAAATAATCCTGTGTATTTCCACTCTCTAATTTTCTGTGTCTAACAGATACTACCGGATATATATACCTTCTTTTCCTTATAAAACACGAAGATACTCAAAATCCTTTAAACATTCCATCTGAAAATACAATCATAATTATATATATATATATACATCTCTCCATTGCCAGTATGTACATTTACATGCATCTTTTCTTTCTAAGAAAAAAGTGGAAAATTATACAACAATTTGTATAAGAATAGTAAACAATTGTTTCTCTAATGAAGCAGAAACAATACAAATTAATCACACACTTTGGTAAGAGGATAACTTACTGTTTCTGCTAATGTATTCACAAAGTGGGATCCCACAGTCATTACTCTGAGAGGCAGTTGATATACTACAGCAGTAGTATACAATCCTGTATGACGGACTAGAATATGGCATGATATAGCAACACAAGGGACTACGGCAAGCCTTGCGAACAGCAAATCCCATTGCACAATTAGGCAGGAGTCTACTCTATGTGGATACTTAGGTGCCCTGTAGGACTACCAAAGTTGCGTAATTGTTGAAAAACATTATGAAGTCTTTGGTTGCCTAAAATCAAACATTCTTTCATGTGCTTCTCCTGACTCTTCGATTTTCAGTTCCCCATGTCAGGAATCGTTTATTTTTAGCCATTTCAGTTGCAAGATAGCTCCTTTTGACCCAGGAAACGATAAATGTCTTACTCACGGACAGCCTCAAGTTTCAGAAGGTGGTTTCTTTGGAACCCTCCTCCTTACTCTCTTGACTAGTCTCTGATGATTTCCTGACAGCGAACTCTATCCCGCTCTCTTCCTCATCCTCGATGTCTGTCCTATGTCTCGTCTGATCTTGGTCAGACTCACTATCATCCATCATATCGTAACAACCCTGCTCTACTTTCCTGAGGTGGTTGGGTCTGGTAGGCGAACCGATCGTGTCGGACCGTATACTAAGACTGGTGAAGGGCGTGAAGTCCAAGCCCATGCCGGGACGAACGTAAGGAGACGGCGATGCTGGCACATCATTATCTATGTTGTCATTCATGGAGATGTATCCAGTGCTGGATGTTGACGCTCCAAGTTCATGGAGGCGATTGGCATTCACTGAGCTGAGATCAATATGATCAGTAATTGTGGAGTACACAGGGGCAGAGACGTAAGGCATGGGGCGCTGCATGGTTCCCATTTTGGGAGTCTGAACACTAGTGTTACTGTACACAGACATGTTGCTTTCAGAGTCTATATGCCTCATTCCAGTGGTTCCGAGTCTCCCCTTATCAGCCTCGGCACCAACCTGCCTCCTGACTGGACCTGGACGAGGATTATCAACGTCCTGATTAGGCGCCACCATGGACAAGTAGCGCTCAAAGGTGCTTAGTCTCAGGACCTTATGGCTGTGATTACGCTTGATGTCACCCTTGCCTGGCTCCAGGATCACTCTGGGGACCCCTCGCGTCGGACTCCCAAACGTCTTGAGGCCGTCTTCTTTGTCGGGGGTCAGAGGTCGATGGTCGCTCTCCCCACTGCTCTCAGCACTGTGTGAATCAAGGTGCATTGCCCTCTCTGAGTCAGCACTACTGTCCTTTGACGATGCTCCCACTGCTGCTTTCAGTTCAAGTGATCCATCATCGAAGTTCTTACTGGACACAAGCTTCCTGCGTCCTGTCCGAGGGCTCACCCTCTCTATACTGACTTCAGGATTCTCCCTCAACAGATCACTGTCTTTATGCAACAGCCTCCCAACATCTTGAAATTCTTGCATATCATGCACCTTTGGTTTTTGCATGGGTGGGTAGGAGCCACTGCCCTTTGCTTTCCAGCGTTGAATCTTGGAATTCCTCTCACCGTTCCGATTCTCCATGTTAAGAGCGCCGTCACTGGCACTCTTCAGTCGCGACTCTGGAATACCCAGCAGATTCTCATTGCTCTCTGTTGGGAGCAAGCTGGTCATGAGAAGGTGACGGATGTCCATGATGTTTCTGGCTGTCTGGAAGGTAGCTTCCTCCACTCTCATCAGTCTCCGCTCAAATGATCTCATACCAAGTTTTGAGATGTTCTCCTTCTCCACAATCTCCTCTAGTTGGTATGAGTGATCCTCCGTTCTGGATTAGAAAGGACACAGAACAAAATGTTACCTTGGTAAGTAAAACAGGATGACTGATAGCACTACAAAAATTTTGCTGTAAAATCTGCAAGAAAACAGTGATAATCATTAAGAATCATATCATGGATATCATGACCTCTTTTCTTCCTTGTTTTCACCAGATCAATATCACCATCGCCTACAGCACTACATCATTGTAGCCAACCAAAAAAACCTTCTTTGTGATCCAACATGGCGATGATATCATCATAATCACCACCACCACCATCATCATCATTATCATCATTATCATTACCCATCATCATCATATCATCATCATCATCATCATCATCCCATCATCATTATCATCTCATCACTATCATCATCATCATCACTATTACCATCATATTATCTCATTATCATCATCATCATCATCATCATCACCATCATCATTATCATCTTATCATCATCATCATCACCATCACTATCATCATCACTATCACCATCATCATTATTTCATTATCATCATCATCATCATTACCCATCATCATCTCATCATCATCATCATCATCATTATAATCATCATTACCATCATCATTACCATCGTCATCTCATCATCATAATCATCATTACCCCTCATTTTCTCATCATCATCATCTTCTCATCATTGTTACCATCATCATAATCATCATCATCATCATTATCCATAAATATTCTTACACATGATCACAACAATCATCGTCATCACCTTCACTGTTATGAGTGCCAAATGTCATAATTATCAACATTACATAATTTTTTCCTTCATAAATTCATAAATGGCATAACAGATAGTTCACCACCATCATTGTCATCATGATCATCATCATCATCATTGATCTTCACCATCATTGAATTCACCGTCCAAATCACCATGATCATGATTAATATGATAATCATTAGCAGGCACCATCATCAAAATTCTATAAAACAGAATTCATATCAAAATTCACTACATTATCACAACTGCATGTTAAAAATTTTCCAAAGCCCAACTACAAAAATGTACCTTTCAGCTACTTCTCGGAGTCTCTCTTCACTAGAGACTTGTCTCTGTGATTCTTTGTCCTTGAGATAGAGCTCTAAGCATGCTTCTTCAAAGTCACGAACAGAATCCGTCGCTTCTTTGTCAAGGAAAAGTTCTGAGAAAATGACAATCATCAAATACACAAAACATACTTAAATCTCACACAAAGGTATTTTGTCATTTTGTTTGTCTTTCATGTTTGATGTGTGTCATGATATGTAATACATCAGGCTTGATACAAAAATAAATCTATTTCATTCAGAAATATGCATAAAACATGTTTCCCATTATATACATGCATATTGGGCATAAGTATGAGAAAATGCTTTCTTCTGAATGAAACTTGAAATCCTCTAAATTTGTGTTCAAATCAAGTGGAGAGTTGCTCACAAGGGAAATCATGGAGTTGCCAATTTTCAATCAACAACAAGCTTTGACATTCATAAATTTCTTATCCTTTATGGATATTTTTCAAACTTTCACTGATCTGTCCTCACCCACTTTTCTGTCCTTATCCAAATTCCCCTTTAAATGGGAAATAAGAAGCAGTACTTACTGAGTCTGATATCTTTCTGTCTCTTCTCACATTTACGACACTGGCAAGCCACAAACTTGAAAAGGGAGTAGAGGTAGTAAATGATTGTGAAGGGGGGTACAAGGATGGGCTTCTGCTCGTATTTCATGGTCACATAATACCGCTGGAATTTCCACAGTTGATTGGAGATTGGCATTATCCGCTGGAATGTGGTGCTGGTTTTGAAGAAAAAAAAAAAAATTATTGTGATTTAGTTAGAGTTCTGACAGCACTGATTTCCTCTGTTCCACTGTATCTGACAACTAAAGGAGTAGTCTTTACAACCTGACAAATAACCTAGAGAACTTTGTGTCAGCATACAAACAAAGTGACGCATTGAACAACCTGAACGCTGATGTCCCCTTGATGAACTTTGACTTCAAACAGTTGGCTATCCCAAAAGTAGACTTCTTTTGTTTGACTTTGCATCTACTACAGAAATTATAGATATCCTAATCAAGTCCTCAGAGAATTGAGCTCATCTTATCAAAAACTGTACTAAAAAAGGAGCAGGGGCAAGAACCAAAAATTCTGTAAAAAGGGGCAGGTTGAGTCTAAAAGAAGGAGGTATGGGCCGGTTGTGCCCTCACCCTTTCCCTTTCATGACAGGTATTATTCAAATTCTTCAAATTGGCAACAATATTTTTCTTTTAGTGCTACAAGGCTCTAATAAAATGTAATGTATTTGAAAATAACATACATGGTTAACAACTTTGTCGAATACTAAAAACATTGCCAATTTCGATAAAAAAACAATGATTTTGCCAATTGAAGGATTTTGAAGCTTATTATCCTTTTTAAAATTTCTGGCATCAATCGCAATATGGTCATGCAACAAAATTGGACACAGTATGTGCAGAAATTTTTGCTTTTTCTACCCATGCACCTGGTATAGTTTTTAAGAGCTCTGAATCAAAACTTTTTGAGCCAAACCACAAAATGTGGTCTATTGTCATGAAAAGGTTAAAGGAGCCATTGGATCCTAGGACCAATGAAGCATAAGAGGCAACGACAGCAGATAAACCCTGTCATGAGTTAGTGTGACTTACTTGAAGAGGGCAATGAGCATGTTGACAATGAGGATGTTGGCTACCAAACAATAGATGGACATCGCCACAGGAACCACCCAACGGCCGGTAAGGCACGGGTCCATGTCGGGTCCATCTCCACACGGCGCTACATGAAAAACAACATGAAACAGTAATGAAGATTTCCTGCTTGAGCAGTAGTCTTATAGTAATCTGGGGATGTCAAGGGTTGGGTTTGACAGTGGTGGGTTCAATCCCAAGCACTGATGTCCTTTGGTAAGACACTAATACACACTTGCCACTTTTTTCCCGGGTGTAGTGGGCACCTGGTAGGATTTATTCCTAGATTGCACTGAGCGACTACAACATTTGCTAGAGCCAAGTAATAATTTGAAACAAGTCCTTTAAAATTAAAAAGCACACAGAGACATTATAACATAATGTGTTATGCAGTATTCGAGAATGGAATATTACTATTCTATTCATAATTATACATGTATAAAGTCTAATGTAATGGTATTTTAAAAAAACAGGGGCACTCACCTCAAGATTTATCATCTAAAAAAGATCTTCAGTGACATCTGTTTGCCTTTTTTTTTTCCAAGTTCAAATATTTTGACGCAATCGGGATTTACAAATACAAAATCATACTTTACAAATTTGACAGAAACTCCCATTCAGTTATAATGGAGGGAGAGGACTGAGGGTTGTAGTGATGAAGTTCACTCCCAGGCAAGGGTGATGGGAGCCAAAAAGTAATGATAACAAGCAATACTAATATAATCAGATAATCAGAATAACCATAATCTTGTCCAGTCACAAATGCAAGTTGAGTAGTATTTTGTTGTTCCAGGGCCCTCTTGCATAAAAAGTTGCGTTTAATCGCAACTCAAAAAATTAAACGCAAGTCCCAAATACGCGATCCTGATTGGTTGAAAATCAAGTTGCGTTTAATTTTTTCGAGTTGCGATTAAACGCAACTTTTTATGCAATAGGGCCCAGGTCAACTAATTTGGTGGCTGTGATGGTGATAGTAATTATAATCACCTATCGTTGATCTGATTTCGTAGCTCTAAGAAAATAAAACTTACGATTGATCTTGCCAGCATACACTTCTCCATAGATCATCCAGTATGGCTCGTGGAGTACCTCTCTAACTGGCCACCATGAAGGCTCAACGTTTGGGTTGAGGATGGACTGACGGATCACACCAAAGCTCACCAGGATAATGATCAACACTACCAGGAAGTAGCACATGTCCCGTAGCTAGACAAGTCAGGGAAAGAAATACGGTCTCAGCTTGATGGCTTTACATATATGTGTATGTGTGACTACCTTTGCTATCATTCTTGTCTTAGGGGTAATGTCGAGCACTCGTATGATTGCAATGATACATGAAGAAACTGTCTAGAAGGTATTGAAAATGGTTATGTCTTACATAAGAATTGTAAGGTTTTCGAATAATCCAAATTACAACAAACACAGACTGAAATGGTTTTTTTTTTTTAATATTAGAATATTAAAAACAGAATATTAAAAACTTCAAAACAACAGCCTCAGAGGGAAATAAATTCCTCTTGTGAACATGCTCAGAGCATTCCCATATGGGAAATTCTTCCAGCAGGGGCCAGGAAGTTTATAAATTGGTGTCGCACAGAGTCCAGTATGATCAAACTGTGATGTATTGCACAAAGGGAACTCCCAAAATATCAGCTACAGCAGTATAATAGTCATTATAGACATATCCATAAATGCAAACATTTACAGATATAGCTGATGTGACACAATAGTTGTTGTGATATTTGATTTGATTTATTCATTTATCTTTATGATCCTTTTTTTCTTCAAACATATTTTACAAACTGAATTACAACATAATAAACAAATATTAATACATTATCAAATAGAGTAATTGCATTGTATAATTAATGTAAATGAATCATAAAGAATGATTGTCACATAAGCAAAGCTTGATGGAGTGACAATCCTATACAAAAAAATTGGAAATACTAAAGGAAGGGGGATATTAAAAAAAGAAAAGGAAAAGATTTTAAAAAAGAAAGAAAAAAGACTTTTTGTTGTATTCAAAGTAATAGAAGTCAATTAAGGATGGGGATGAGATGAGATGTATGGAGGAAGAAAACATAAATAGAAGAGGATGGTAAGTAGAAAAGTGGACTGTGTTGAAGGGATATTAGAGAGAGAGAGAGAGAAAAGGAGAAGGGGAGGATGAAGAAAGAAAGAGGGAGAAAGAGGAGAAAAGAAGATGTAATATGTCATTTACGCCCAGAGTCATCATACTGTTTGACGAGGTACATTTTGGCGGCTGCCTTGACAGAATAGAGAGTAGTGTGTGACTTGACTGCATCTGGTAGTGAATTCCATATATCGGGACCGGTATGTCTAATAGATTTGTGTGCTAACAAAGTTTTAGGATTATTTAAGTGGTTTATTGAATATCCAACTCACCATTTTACCAATCATGTTAATGAGAGGTCCCAGATAGTTGCTGACACTGAGTATCTCTAGGAACCTCAGATACCAGAGTACTATCACCACACAGTAGACCACCCGGCCAGACAGGTGGGTTGAAGGCACCATACGTAAGACGAAACCAATCATGAACGTTACAATGGCAATGACGTCGTGGATGTTCCAGAACACAGAGTAGAAGACACGGAACTTGTGGGCGAGTTTAGTGGGCTCTGCTAACATGAGCTGAAAGGAAATGTGAAGGTATTTTAAAGGAGAAGTCTACACTGATTACAAGTTGGTTTTAATAGAAGCAGAAAAAAATAAAGAAGCAGATCAGTGAAGGTTTGAGCAAAATCCGGTAAGAAATAAGAAACTTATGAATTTTTGAAGTTGTAATCAATCTAACACAAATTGGCAACTCCGTGACGTATCTTGCAAGCTCCTCTCCCATTTGCCCTATACCCCAAAAATCGTCAATTTCCATTTCATCTAAAGAAAATATTCAAAAATACTTCCCTTGAATAGGACTTCAAATCTTAGGTTCCCTGGTTGCTTACCTTAAAGCATGATTATATACTTGCTTTCTTTATAGCAGTCAGGTAAAATGAATGAATAAATTGATCAATCAATAAATCAAGGATCAATACACTGAATTACCTCTCTGACATGCTCCATGCCGGTAGTGATTATGTAGAGGATGACTACCCACTCAAAGAATGAGGGCATTGCTTCCATCCGAAACAGGCACACATAGTTATACATGAACATGAAAACTAGGTAGAAAATCTGGAAGTCAGAGTGAAGAAACATATGATGAACACTGTTGGCATATCATTAAAGATGCCCACAACAAACATAAATAATTATACAGAAACATGCAAGTAAGCAAGCTAGAAAATCCGGGTGCAATTATAAAGAAAATACAGAAAAATTGATACTATGACTCACAATTTTCTAGAGATCAGGATTGAATGAGCAGTACGTGTGCAGCATTTTAAACATTTTTTGCACTTCAGGCGAATTTGGGAACATGCAATGGACCATTTTATTCAACTTTTATGAGACGTTCAGAGTCTATGGAGCACTGTACAATGTACATGTATATCAAACAATATGGTAGTTCAGGAATTCAGTTCATGTCAGAGAAAGTGTAACAGGCAGAAATAAATCAAAATAAAGTATCTGGAAAATAAAGATGAAAAGGACAGATAAACAATAGATATACCATAGAAAATGTATCATGTGTTGAAAATATAATAATCAAAATAGTCTTTATTTAGAGAGAGAGAATCATATATGAAAAGAACTTATGAAAGAAGAGGAAGGCAGACTCTAAACTCACAGTGTAGGACCAGAATTTGGTGATGGGAGCATTGAAGAACTCATAGAGCTTCTTCCCTCCACTCAGCTGCCGTTTTGCTGTAGTCTTCAGTGAAGATTTGTTGCCATGACGGGGTTCATCTATGGGATCTATG
Source organism: Heliocidaris tuberculata (assembly GCA_025618425.1). NCBI lineage: Eukaryota > Metazoa > Echinodermata > Echinoidea > Camarodonta > Echinometridae > Heliocidaris > Heliocidaris tuberculata. The sequence goes on from CM046839.1 coordinate 11,067,559, forward strand.
TCCTTGGAGGTGACTGTCAGACGTTGACGAAGGCCTGTTCTCTCCTGCTTTGAAGATAGGAAGGAAAACTGATTTGATAAAGACAATGTTTTGATCATATGACTTCTATGTGCATCTCTCTCTGTGCCCCCTCTGTCCCCCCTCCCCCCCCCCCCACCCTCTCTCTCTCTCTCTCTCTCTCTATTATATCTATCATCAACATTCATTTCATCCAAAATATCAAGTTTAAAGTTGTAGTCGAATCTTAGTACCTTCAGAAATTTACACAACAAACAATGCATACACATAACTACATCCCACACATCAAAATTCAAATTTGACTATAACTCATTTAATGTATCAAGAATATAGTGTAAAGGAAAGTCAAAACATTAAAGATTTTTCAAAGCTTATGTATACCCAGTCTGAAAAGTGTTTCATTGAGTAAGCAGTATTTTACACAGAACAAATGCACAAATAAGATGAGTTTTAGCAATGCATGAAGTGACAAGAAGGAATACTATTGCCATTTTATCTCCTCTTTAGCCTTTGAAGGGAATCTTGAGTTCTGCGAAAGATGGATCAATAATTTGTGAGCTTTCTCATTCTTTTCATGTCAGTTAGGTAGATTATCATCATAAAAAGGTCCCCTAGAAAGGATTGCTTTTCAAATGCCCTCATATTGGAAATCTGACAAGAAATAGCTTAAAAGTTCGGGCTGAACATTCACGCCAGATTTGTCTCCAGTCCCATATACTCGTACATGTATCTGTTTGCAGGGTAAAAACATTTTGGAAGAAAGTTAGTGAATTTCTTATCAATCCCCAAATCTCACACTAGACACATGTTTTTATGTATAACTAATCTTACTTTCCCATTTGCTTTGGAACAGTTCCTTTCTCATTACAATTGTATGAAAAGAACTCAAGTTTACCTTTAAGAATATTTTAAAACCCTTGCTTATGCTGTCATGTGATGATGATACTGGGGTCCAATTAAGAATCACTATGACCATAACAGGAAGTTTAAAATAAAGGGAGTTCATGTCTATTGAATAGACTTTAGAATTATCAAGAAATGTGACTCATAGCACTGCCTATGATTTGTTTGTTTGTTTATGGCAACAATGCCAGATGATAGGGTCACTCCCTTTCACTTTTAAGTATCCATGCATATGACTCACTGGTCAAGGTGACCAATCCCCCTTATGGGAATCTATAAAAGTCAAATGAGGTTCATTTCTTGATCAAATAGAGTGTTTCATACTGAGAAGAGCATTGCACCAAAAGGTCACATTTAGACTTTTTTCAAATGAATTCTATGACCTGAAGGAAGGACCATCAGTAAGACGAAAAGCAGCCCACTTTAAAAGCTCAAGAAAATTTCAAAAAAGAAAAAGATATCTATCTTAGTTATCTTCAGCATGGTACTTTTTTATCACCACCTTTACTGTATGTTATATATCAACAGTGATTGAACTTTATATGTGACAGGCAAGTGGAGATAACTGAATCAGAAAGAAATGCAATTGATTTAACGTTAAGTTCTCACTTATTGGTGTACTTGCTGTCATATGAAAATAAAGAAAAATTGAACAATTTGGGTTTTCCTTTCCTATTAGATTACTGATACCTTTATATCATTGAATGTATTGTTGATGCACAACACAGACAATGCTAACAGAACAAATTTCATAAGCGAATATCCAGTACATACCCCAGGGGGTTTCACATTGCGGTACAATTAACCTTCATCTGTTTAACCCTTTCAAGACAATTGACCACATTTTGTGGTTTGGCTTAATAAGTTTTGATTCAGAGCTCTAAAAAATATACCAGATGTATGAGTAGAAAGAGCAAAAATTTCTGCACATGCTATGTCCATTTTTGTGACATGACCATATTGCGTTTGATGTCAGGAATTTTAAAAAGGAGAATAAGCTTCAAAATCCTTAAATTGGCAACACATTGAGAGATTCAAAATCATTGTTTTTCATCAAAATTGGCAATTTTTTCAACGTATCGCTAAAATCACTAACCATGTTTGTTGTTCTAAAGGACATTACACCTATTAGAACCATCTAGCACTAAAAGAAAAATATTATTGTTGCCAATTTGAAGAAGGAAATGTGATCAATTTAGCCCTTGAATAATTCCTGTCCTGAAAGGGTTAATAATGCAGAGACTGTATTTCAATCCAACTTTTTAAAACTATATATTTACCATAGGTATCTCCTCCTCCTCTTTGATGTTATGTAACCTAGTAAATGATGTAGATGATGTAGATGATGTAATGTCTGCATCCTCTACATCCTGCATATGTTCCTCCAGGGTCTGAGGCATAAGGAGAAGTTCCTCCGTGCTCTTGAAGCCGATGGCAAAGATACAGACTGGGAACAGCAGGCTCGTTATCACCTGGGATTTCATGAAGAAAAGAAAGAAATTGCACCAGACTTTCTCACATATCGTTATCATTTATTCGTTACCTATTATTCCCCTCAAAAAGGTGTCTACTGCTTTCCACTTCTGTGTAATGCCCATTCCGATCTTCTTACATAATGTATAAAATTTTAAAAATTCCAGTCTGTACACAACAAAAATCTTCTTTCATCTTCATCATCTAAGTTTCAAATGTTCACCCATGCTCTGTTACAGTGAAAAACCTTCTCATTTGCCAAAACTAGATCTTAAAGAAAGCATTGTCACAAAAATAAGCTGCATTCAAATGATAAGGGTATAACACATTCAAGATTTGAATGCTTCCTATACTACAAATAATACATTTCCCTTTCTATACTGCATCAGAAATAGAGTCATACTGAGCAGTGATTTCAACTCTTAGACTGCTTATAAAACAAGTTGGGTTATGCATTTAAAAACAAAACAAGAGTAATGAAACACAAAAATGTGTTCTCTAGGAGGCAGTACGACTAAGTGGATAAATTATGGTATAAATGTAGATGCTAATAATTTATTTTCAAAGATTGTATTCAGTTCAATGTAATGGAGGCATTTGTAGCACAAATTAGGTGTCATACAGGTTCAATATACTTTCCAATGTGTGTGGATTTTGCTTATGCATCTTAGCAACGTAGGCACAAAGCTATCCCTTTCTCTAACATGTACATTCACCTGCAGTTCCACCTTCTCACCTTGATGTTGATATACTTCTGTGCCTGCATACCGCCATGCCATAGATCATTCAGTAAGACCTGACAACAAGCATGAGCCATAAACTTATTATGCTGGGCCATGGCGGCCAGGCTCAGACCTGTGTGTTTGCTCCAGTTGTCCAGCTGAACGGTCAAGAGCTGCATGGTCAGCACCTCGTCTTCCTTGTAGCACCGGTCTAGCAAGTCCATGGCTAGATCATTGAATTCCCTGGAAAGCATAAATATAACAGTGATTCATGGTACAGTATGTATATGGCATAACATTTTTATTAATAAAATTCAAAGGTGCAGAAACACTCAAAAGTGCAGATATCATCATTCATGTATAAAATTTACCACAGCACATGGTACTGGTTGTGTTCTTTAATGTATATTTCTGTTACTTCTGATTTGATTTGACAATTTCTATCAAAATTCATGCCACATAGGTACAACAAATCTATATACAATATAGACATGTTTTATAAAAGGAACTAACAAAATAGCACATTGCTAATTGAGGTTTAATAGTTTAATAGTTAACATAAAATTCCCATGAAAACAATTCACTAGTGCAATTCATCATGTCTTTGTTATGATTATTGTTATGAAGATTGTTCAGATTTTGTGTAACATTATATAGCATTAAATAGTAGTGTTCATATGTATTGCATGTAATGTTTACTATGTCTAGTGTATATTTTTCTTGTCTTTGGTATTTAGGCAATTGATCACTTATTTAAGAAATTCATTCTCAAAGCTGATTCTATTTCCCATCTCATATGGTCTATCAAAAGAGATCTGTTAATTACAAAGACATTATAGTCGGCGTCACTCACTGAGCGTATCTCCTGAGTTCACCACCAATATCAGCTTCTAAGTTCATGACCTCGGCTGACTTAGCCATTGCACGGTAGAGTGATGATGCCACCAGAGCCTTGGCTAGAGCCTCCTCATCCTGTCGCCATAGAAACAAGGCCATCTTCTGGCGTTTGGTAAGGACCGCCCAGATGAAGAGTTCGTTGAAAGGGAAGGGGAAGGTCTTGAGGTGTGGATCGATGGGAGGGATGGTGGCCTCGGAGACTTCCCTCTCCATCAGCAAGGTGAAAGATAGACCCTGCATGAACACAATGTAACAATCAAATGTTGTGTTAAAATGACTCAAGGTTTTCATTGCCAGAGATGCTAGTGTATGGGCAGGTGCACTATACAATGGTGGGAAGATTTTAATATTCCCCCAAACTTTACTTTCAGTATTCTCTAATGGTATCAAGAAGCATAAGGTTATAAAAAGATGTCTTGTGAATATTGCTAGGTGTTGACAGGGCACAGGATTGCATTGTACATTCAACTGATTTAGAAGAAAAAAAAGTTGATGGTATAAATGGCATCACATGTACTTACATAATCCTTAAAGATTAAAAAATTAACCAAGATCAATTTTTGTCCAAAAAATGGGGGGCTGGGTAAAAAGTAGTTTTACCCCTTATTTGATATATTTCATGTATTGTAAACAGGTTGAAGAACACAGAAAGATGAAGATCATTATCAGTAGGCTTTACTTAAAAATAGGGCAGAACTTAAGTAGGAGGCGGAATCTCTCCCCCATGATATCACATAAGGATGCTTCCATGATGATGGATGCTTACCTTCTTGAGTGTAGACTGGTGTAGTGCTTTAAACCTTCTGTCTGTATAGCTTGATTGGTAAGTCCCTCCCATGAGATTCTCAAAAACTGAGCCCATGTCATACAGGGAGTACTTCAGCAGCTGGTGATGGTGCTGTAGCATGAGCAAAAACAAGGAATGATTATCTAACAATGTTTGCATCTCTTTCTTTCCTTATCACATATTCCTCCCTCCCTCCCTCCCTCCCTCCCTCCCTCCCTCCCTCCCTCCCTCCCTCCCTCCCTCCCTCCCTCCCTCCCTCCCTCCCTCCCTCCCTCCCTCCCTCCCTCCCTCCCTCCCTCCCTCCCTCCCTCCCTCCCTCCCTCCCTCCCTCCCTCCCTCCCTCCCTCCCTCCCTCCCTCCCTCCCTCCCTCCCTCCCTCCCTCCCTCCCTCCCTCCCTCCCTCCCTCCCTCCCTCCCTCCCTCCCTCCCTCCCCCCTCCCTCCCTCCCTCCCTCCCTCCCTCCCTCCCTCCCTCCCTCCCTCCCTCCCTCCCTCCCTCCCTCCCTCCCTCCCTCCCTCCCTCCCTCCCTCCCTCCCTCCCTCCCTCCCTCCCTCCCTCCCTCCCTCCCTCCCTCCCTCCCTCCCTCTGCATCTCTCCCATTAATTACCATAAATGTTAATTCATTACAAAATATCTTCTACATGTACAACCTACATGTAGTTTTCTTCAGCAATACATGTACATCATTCATGTAGTAATAAAATGTTTTGATAAATCATTGATATCAAGTGTCTGCTTTCACTTGTAATTCAAGATGAAGAAATATAAACATCTGTGAAATTCGATATTCACTATAATTTGCATTCATGAAGCATTCATCATAGTATTTGAGAGGTGATATGAAGGGAAAAAAAACAAGGCAATGAATGGCTGACCTTTCTGACATCTTTGACCAAATATGGCAGTGTGTTGGCTGGTCCTTGTTTCTGTCCGGATAAAAAAAAAAAAATGGGTGAAAAATATTAGGAATATGCAGACAAAGAAATATTTCTCTCTTTCAAAGACAGTTTTTTTTTAAATCTACATGTAGTTCATACTTTGAAACCCATTTAAAATCAGTGACTGTTCATCAGGGGGGCATTTCATCAAGTGCCTTGTCAGTGATTTTCACTGACAAATTTGCTCTCAGCCAATCAGATGCAAGGATTTCAGTAGCTTATAACAGTTATTGCAACTTGTCATTGACGACAAGTTTTATGAAACAGGGCCCAAGGCTAGCTTTCTGATAGGGGATTATTATCAAGAAATTGTCAAACTTGGGGGCCACTGTGAAAAATAAGACAGATTATGTGATTTCAGACCTCTTTTGGTACCGTGCCCTTTGTTGGTATATAACATGAATTATTTCTTAATAACTACCCATTTTTAAATTAAATGTTAATGACAGCATGATCTTCAAACTTTGTTATAAATGCATTTCCTAGCCTTTGATAATATCCTTATAATGATTTTTTTCTTCAAAAGTTAGTGCAGAGCTCTGTGGAAAATAAACATTTTCAAATAATGTACTCAATATCTTATCATATATAATTGAACTGTTCAATAAATGAATGTCATAATCATACTGTATTGTAGAGCTCTTCTAATTTGGCAACAGTCAAGAATTTGTGCATGTTGACTCCATTGTCCTTGAGCAGCTCAACAAATTCCACCTTGTTGTTGGTCAGAGCATCCATCATCACCTGGTCAAGCACTCCTTCCTATAAAAAAAAATATAATAATCAAAACTATCAAAAAGAAAAACCCTCTTTATCCAAGCATAATTTAAAGTACTATATTCAAATATCATATCAAGCTACTATGACTGCTTACTGTAAAACTGGAAACGGTTCAATGCATGAAACGTTCACAAATTTCGCAAGTGGTCCAGATTCATGAAAGTTTTATGCCGCAAATTTTGTTAATAACAAAATTAAGAAATGTTTCAAAGAGATGTCGGTGAACTTAGACTGATGACGGTTTTGTGAGATGCTCCACAGGGAATAATGATAATTATGAAAATAACAAAGATAATAATAAACTATTGTGACAGACTTACCGGCCAGTCTCTGCCATGTACAAAGATCTGTTTCTTAGCAATGTCCACCCTGTCCCATGATAGGGCCAAATTAAGCTGGTCTGAGTAGGACTTGGTCTGGGCTTTCAGCAGAGCTGTCAGGATGGCAAGGTCAAAATCTTCTACTCCTTCGGTACCCAGGCAGAATACTGTGATCTATAATTAGAAAACACGAGCAGAATCGTAACTCTTCATTGTTGATTACCTAAAACATGATTCAATTCTAAGACCAGGCAAAGTGATGGCAGCTGTGTTACAATGAGAAATACGGTCTGATTCTTTTGATACTTCGGATAGAGTTTAATTGTAAACAGTATTTCTCTTGAAAACCTCTACAAATGTTGACATGGGTTCATGCAGCAAAGCGTTGAAAAATCTTTATTTTTTTTACAGTTTACTTCCATAATATTCCACTTTGGAACAAAAAGAGGAACTATCGACTAAAATTCAAGATATCTAACAACTTGGTATTGAAAATTTCCTATCCTGACCTGCAAAGAAAATCATCTGCAAAGATTTAACCAATTAATAGAATCTGAACATAAGCATTTAAGAATAGTATCACATTTAACACAAACTTGGTGGTGGTGTAAATTGCTTTTTTTCAAAGTAAATGACGTGCCAAGATCCATTTGATTTTAATTTTTAATTCTTTGTCCATCTGCTGATAGAAGTATACTTATTTTCAAAAATGTGAGAAGCTAGAGCACCAATATTTTTCTAATTGCTGATAACTTGTTGATAAAAACATTTACATTTATTCAAATATCAACTGCAATATTATTGTAATTATTGCAAACTCGATAATTGTAAGTTGTCAGACTGCCTTGTTTAGTGGTTTCTATAAAAATGAATAAATAGCTGAAATGAAATAAAATGAAATAAAACTCACCATTTCTTTGTTCTTCATGCACTGTTCAAGCTCATGGTAAAGCTTCTCACTCTGCCGATGTGTGAAATCAAACGTATGTTTGATTGTTTCTAGCAGCTGCTCCTTCAATGCACTTGATAGTATCCTATAAAAAATAGTATGAGAAGAATGATGTCATCCAGATTATACATTGTCTACATTCATTTTGTGACTATTTCCTACAAACAAGGTTTGAAAAACATGTGAATCATATGAAAATTGGTACAGAATGAAACGGTTGACAATTGGAGCTCCATTCATCACTGGACTAAGAGAAACCAGGGCCCCATTTCATAAAACTTGTTATCAGTAACAACTGCCACATTTCTATGACAATTTGCTCTCAGCCAATCAGATGCAAGGATTTCAGTAGCTTATAACAGTTACATGTATTGCAACCTGTTATTGATAACAAGTTTTATGAAATGGGGCCCAGGTTGAACCTGATTCACTTTCAAAAACATGTGTCTTTGATTTTAATTTTGTATACAATTACTGAAGGCATTCCAACTTTAACAGCAGAAGTATATTTAGAAAGAGAATGAATAGAAACACCATCTTACCCGTTATCATTGCTGTACTTGTGCATGAACGCGATGATATCTGCTGCCCTACCCGTACCATCAAAGACAACCACAGGTATGGGTGGATCTCCACTGACGTTGGCTAGTACTGTACGAACCACATTGGCTCCACCTTCCACAACTACACTCACTACAGGCACCTGACGTCCTAGAGATGATAAGGCATGGAAATAATGTTGAGGACTGGTCAAGTGGATAAGTCGCTGGACTGTTGTCCGGTTGACTATCATGTTCCACAATTTCATACATGACAACCCATTGCCAGAAATTACATGCCAGAAAGTACATGGTGGCTCTTCTTATATTTTCAAAGACCATTCAACAGGAGTCCACAACCTAAATTTTCAATTACTTTGGGATCACCTCGTGAGATTTATAAAATCAAGTACTGTTCTTTGACCTTAAGGACATCATCTACATGTAGGAATGCGCATCACACGCCTTACGTTGCGCCTGTACATGGGTTCTCGATAGAGATCTTCCTAAAACACTGAAGTGCTACATGGACAGGTACCTCCTAAAATTGCATCTGAACAGCTTTTCACAACCATAGTGGTAATTATTTATCAAGTTATACCAAATACTGTTCTTTGACTTTGAGGACACGCATTATACTATATAAATCTGATATCAGTAGAAGTTGTACCTGTGGATGGATCTCAACTTATTGGGCACTTACATGTTGCATGGATAGGTATATATACTTCTAAAACTTGCTTCTGCTAAGCATTAATACAGCCATACTGTGCAATACGTAGCACAAGATATCAATTACTGTTCCTTAACTTTGAGGATATCAGTGAAAGTTGTACCTGAAGATGTCTTCTCAACTTACTTGCACTGACATGTTGCATGGATAGGTACTTCTCAAACTTGCGTCTAACCAGCATCTCACAGCCATACTGGTCAACGGTCCCATTGTCCACCAGGAGAAAGTGGGTGTGATGGCTATTGAGCTTGAAACCCTTGCTGACCGGACAGGCAACAGAATGGTATGGACGGACAGTCTACAGGATAGAGAGGACAGAAAGGTAAAGAGATAAGATACATTATAGAACACCATGGTCAATGGTACCATTGTCCACCAGGACAAACTGGTTGTGATTGCTATTGAGCTTGAAACCCTTGTGACTGGACAGGCAATGGAAAGGTATGGACGGACAGTCTACAGGACAGAGGGACAGAAAGGTCAAGAGATTAGATACATCATAGATCATAGATCATCAAGGTCAATGCTACCATTGCCCACCAAGAGAAAGTGGGTTTAATGGCAATTTGAGCCTGAAACCCTTACTGATCGAACAGGCAACAGAGTGCTATGGAAAGACCGTCTATATGACAGATAGGAAAGTGAGGTCAAGAGATCAGAAATATACATGTGGAGACCATCATTCATACCTTATTAAGCTATTAGCAAAAGCAGATGTCACAAAATCCTGCATTCATAACCACATGACAGCATTAATGCCTTGGGTCAGACATTAATCCTCATGCAATTAGCCTAGTCCCTTGTATCAGACGTTGAGTCACTAGGGTATCGCAAGCATATACATGTACATGTATGTATGCACGAGGCCCCCCTCCCCCCTCCCCTAGCTCTCTCTCTCTCTCTCTCTTCATCTCCCTCCCCATTTTCAAACAAGGTGAGATGTCTCTACATGTATTTTGTTACTTTACACATTATCTCATGTTTACAGACCACCACTCTTTTAACCCTTTGACAACTGAGTTCTTTACTTCCCATAGGCTTGGTACAGGGACTACCCGGTTTCCGTATGCAATGGGTTAAAATCAACTTGTAATACTACTCATGTAGCAATCTTGAGCACCTCACTTTGGAAGCTCAGCAAAATCTGAGATAATTTTGTTCATCCTCAGAAAGTGCTGAATCCATCTACTAAATTTACTGTCATCATCACCATTATCATCATCATAATCATTCTCATTATAGCTGTTATTTATTGTTATTGTTGTTGTTGCTGTTTTGTTGTTGTTGTTGTTGATGTTGTTGCTGTCATTACTAATCACCAATACTAGTTACATGTATTACTCTAAATTTCTACAGGTGAATACTTTTCATTAGATTAAGTCCAAAATAACAAAACTGAAGTTAAAGCAAATTTTATCAATCATCTACACAGCTGTAACACGCAAACACACACAGATATCTAAGGGTGCGTTTATACTTTCTTTGTGAAGGCAGAATGAGCGTTTTGAAATACTCATCTAAAAAGTTTATCTAAAACACGAAAATGACTGTGAACGCAACCTTGTTTTGAACTAAAAGGCTCATTCTGGCATGAAAAATGGGAGCTAAAACGTACCCAAGGACACATAGAGCACTGGGATATTTCCTGTTGCTTCTTAATAGCTTGTTAACGAGTACGTCCCTAGAGAGCATGTTTTATGTATGCATGTGTCACCCGCTGTCTCCCTCTGGATGCCTCGGCATGAATTTAGAGGGGTATTTCAGGGTGACAAATCAAAGAGACAGCCAGAATGTTGATCAGTACAAGAAGAACAATGATCATGTTCAAGTTGTCAACAATCCCCATCAGGTGAAAGGTTTCGGGAAGAAATCTGATTAGCTCAGAAGTAAACCTTTACACTAGCCCCAATCCAAATTGGCAATGAATTTTTTGTAAGTGTCATTCATGATTAAGAAACTGTTTTTGTTTGGAAGCCTTAAACCTTTTTTTTTTTAAACCTTTTTCTCCACAAATTACAGTTCATGGATACTTTGAAGTAAGCCATACAAAAAGTAACTTTGTTTTTCTTGCTCGCTTTCAAACAGTACTTTTCATTCATGGGGAGGAAAAATATCTAGTCACAACTTTCTAAATGCTCATTTTGAGGTTCCATAATCATTTGGAAATTTGTGAAATTTCACTGTACAAAAATAAGAGAGTTGTTCCCTATTACATTACGTATGTCACAGTCAAACTATTGCTAGTTTTGAGATTTACGCACAATAAGTGATCTCAAATTTAAAGCAGTCATAATTTTCTTAACATTTCCTATTTTTATCAAACTTGTCACCTGCCTGTTTTTCTGATCAGTTTTCTGCTTTCATCCAATTCAACATGTTACAAGGATTGGATTGCTCTTTGAATAAATATTCCTTCCCATCTAAAATGTTGAACACCCAATACTACTTCTATCAACCCTATATAAATGAGTACACTCTCATCGATTACATAACAAATTTTGACCTCATATAATAGGAAGAGCTGAGGGACGCTTACGGAACTCAAAGTGCGATCATTAAAGAAGCCCTGGGTGATTCATACCAACCGCAACTTTCCACAGAAAGGAACAAAATTGATACCTGAATCACAGCTTGCGTAAGTGGGGACTGAGTAAGTTCACCATAATTAGCACCTAATCATCACATCGTATATCAAAGAGCACCCTTGCAGGCCAAGGCCCATGTGTAGCAGCCTGATATGTAATAGTAAGACACACGTGGTAGTCGCATGATGCACTGACGAACAGCTGTGTCCGTTGCGTCCTCACGAATTATTATCTTTTGTATCCCTAGAAACCATCTCTGTACCACTTTCATGATCATGCACAATGAGTATTGAGTGCAGACTTGGTCAGGACTGAGTGTGGACTTCTTTAACTACTTGGTGAAGTACAATGCTGACATGGAACAGCATTAGTATCAAAACGATCTGTATTTACTTCAGATCAGAAATGACATTCCCTCTTAATATCAAAAACAAAATGGTGATAAAAAAATTAAAGTAGTAATGAGCAAAAATGACATTTCCTCTTATACAATCTTATCAAAAACAAAGTGGTGAAGAAAAAAAATGAAAGTAGTAATGAGCAGAAATCATGGCTATGGAAACTGTATACAAGAAAGCGTTTCATCATTTTAATCAGGACCGAACATGTTTTCTTTCTGGATATTGTCCGCATGAGGTATTTTAGTATGAAAGTGGTATAGAAGGTCTTACCTGGAGGCCAACTCTTCCCACCTTTCCTTCCTTTAAGTTGTTCCACTGGCATTGCCTTTAATAGGTGCCTTAATTCTAATTAGTCCTTAATTAATCATAATTTGTTTTTGTCTTGGTCTTGGCTCCTTGTACATGGACATCCGGTCACTTTGCTTTCTACATAATGCACAGTCTTCTGTTTGCAACACCACATGCTTTGATTATAAATAGGAAATAAATTCAAGTACATTGAGAACATATGTATCTGGTAAGTTTGCACTTTGATATTAGGCCTATATGTATTTTCTTTAACAGAGAGAAAGAGCGGAAAGGGGATATCAAAGATAGGACATATGAAATTTCCGAGTCAGATGACTTAATTTCTTAATTAGTGGGAAGGATGTGGGTTTAGAGAGAAAGAGGGAGAAAGGAAAAGAGTGAGCGACGGAAGACAACGAACAACTTTATAAAAAAATAAAGAGGCATATATAACAGAAGAGAGAACGAGATAAAGAGAGGAGGAGATGCGGGGAGAGTAATCATGTGGAAAGGGATTAACGTAAATGCTTTCTGAGTCAGAATGAGTCCATTTTCTTAGATATTATAAATCTATTTTAATAAGAAAGGGCAGATGACGTTAAAGAAGTACTAGAGGATGTTTACAGACTGGCATCAGAACAACTGGTCTCCTCAAGAAAGCCACCTTAAATTAAATGATCTTGAAGGCTTCATAAGATGATCCTAAGAACACTTAAGTCTGTCACTGTTCTATATAATTGAGGATTTCCTTCCATGAGCTCTTACCTATCAACAGGCAAAAAAACATCTCCTTGGAGTTTCGCTCCAAAATCGGCCAGAACTGTCGCAGAAAGTACATAGCCAATTTATTTGAAAATGCTAACAAGCCATGCATGTCGTGAGACCTGTCGAGTGTACTCACGCACAAGGCTGCTGCCATGCTTGCCTTAGATTTTTCAAGATAACATGACATTTGTTGAGGTTAAAAAAGGGAGAGTGTGCAGTCCCTTCCTAAGTCCTTCAATTCTAATAACATTCAGCAGAGTTTGGGAAGCAAACGGCCATTGCTCCTGTGCTCTATTCTTATATTAAATACAGCTCAGTGCCAGCCAAGAGTTGAAAAACAAACTATTTCATTTAAAACAGATAACTGTGTGTTTATGCCAACAAGACTTGATAAAACGCTGGCATGCAAACATTTGCCCCCTCACCAATCCTATTATCTTCCCATCTCTCTTTCAATGTTACTTCTCACTTCCTAATTCCCAGCCTTTCTTATCACCTTTCATCTCTGTGTGCATTGTATGTGACAATATCTCCCTCCCTTACTCTTTGTTTTAGAGCCCCTGCACTATAGTCCATTTGACAGTCCTATGCCAATAGTGAACCTAGAAAAGTTCTTTCCGTTTCATTTTTTTTTTTTTTGTCGGTTGGTAATCCCAGGTGGTCTCCGAACAATTTCAGCTTTGTTACCGAAAAAGCAACTTTGTGCAATTTGCATTTAATTTGCATATCAAAATCCAAAGTATTGTTCATCTTATGCAATGAAACCTGTGATACAACGAAGGAAGGGTTTGGGGCAAGGTTTATAATGTATCACAGGTTCTATGGCATAAGATTAACAACACTGGTAGCGTTGGGTGTCAGCACGCACATTGTGTGTAAGTTAAGTCTTGCGCTATGTGATATACCTACACATGTACATGTGGCCATCAGGATTTATGCAAATTTTGCAAAAAATGCCCAAAGTTTCTTTTTCAGTAGCAATGCTGAAATCGTTCGTAGACCACATGGGATCACAAATCCACAAAAAAACTTCAACAGAAAGAATCTTTCTCAGTTCATAAAATATCAAGTCGACCACTATGCCCAGTTTCAGTTTACAATGCTCTTTATGCATGACACATAAAACTACAAATCTAAATTCACCAGAAATGAACTGTTCAAAATGATATTCTCCGATAGTATCCTTAACGCAATGCTCAAGCAAACACATAGTTACCCTATTGTGTGAAATTTTCTCAGTAATTTCAAGTTTTAAGTCCTATGCTGAAGTTGAATGATGTACAATACATTGAGAAGTATGGTACTTAGTATTACTGGAAAATCGAAAGCAAGACTGTATAGTGTAGTGTTTTCAACGATTTTTTGGAAAAATACTCAAGTGAAATGTTATTTCTGCATTTCCAAATCCACTACACCAAGAGGAGAGACCATAGTGATTAACATCGCGCTTATTTTAATTTCTTTTGTTTGCAGTTATCTGCACATCAAAGTGGACAACTTCATGACTTAGCCTCGCCAATACCCTTAGATTAATTCCCCAGGAAACTGATGTGTAAAATACATAATTCATTCCTAATGTTAAATCACGAATCACCTTTTGACCCCCGTAGTACCTAACAATTAGCTTTACAATAAATTTCAAGATCTCTTGCTTAGCATTATATGCATTTTGGATGAAGTTCAAAAGTTGTTTGTCAATTAGAATCCTTTCCCTTTCTCTTCTTTGGCACCTGGTTCAATTACCTGTCATTCTTCATTTCAACTATTCACTGAGCAATCGATTCATCCCCAAACAATAGGATACACTTCCGGAACAATACAGCAAAAAACTGCCGATCTTACATAAAATGACAATTACACTGGTCTTGAGTGAAGCAAAGGGCCTCTGATTTGGCACATAAATGCTTTCTAGATGGTTATGGAAACAACAGCATCTAGCGTAACAAGGCCAGACAGAGTGCTATGAAGATGGTACATGTGTCATAGAATACATCATGGTGAGGCTTTAGCCTACACAGCTGTCATACGATGAAGTATTGTTATCATGTGGTGCAATGACTAATAGGTCAAAATACCAAATATATGCAAGAAAATAATCATGGAGATCTCAGGGATGGGGATGACTCGCGCAAGTCTTGCTTGATTACAGAGATGTACGGTGATCAGTAAGAGTTGGACTGTTTGTGACAGCTCAAGTGCATTATTGGATAATTACAATGTAATATCCGGAGCAGACAGTAAAAAGTCATTTTGGAAAAGAGCATGGGCTTGTTCAGGAACAGAGTCTCCTTTTTGAAGGAAATGTATAGCACTGACAAATGTCACAATACTAAGAGAATAGAGAGAGATCCTGGTATACTGCAAACGCAAATAAACACTATATCTATCATGATAACAGATTCTACTTTCATACATAAAATATATCCAACTTCATCATCATTCCTGTATTAAAACCAAATGCTGATTTAGATTACATACCAAATATGGATGATCTTATTAATTCTTCTATTTCATGAGCATCATTCCTGCAATGGAGCATCTATTATGCATCCCATGAAAATTCAGACTCTATGAAAAGGTACATTCCTAAAAAGTGTAATAATCCTGCCTTAATCTCAATCTTCTCTGTGATTTAGAGAACAGGACGGCTTTGATTTCAAGTTTGAAAGACTCACATCTTGACCAATCAGACTCTCTCTGCTGTTGAGGACACCCCAGGGTGCGATACCAATGGTCACTACACGGCCACGCATCTTGACCGAGTGGTTGTTGAGAGCATTGCCCACGAGCATGGTCACTCCTGTAATGGGGATACAGGTTGGGACAAGCAGAGAAAGGGAGAGAAAGAGGGGGGAGACAGCAAGATAGAGAGAGAGAGAGAGAGAGAGGAGGGAGGAAGATGGTAAGAGTACAAGAAGTAGTAGATTCAGAGAGGGGTAGAGTTAGAAAGCGAGGTAGAGAGAAAGAAAGATTAAAAGAGAGAGAGAAGGAGAGACGAGAGGAGAGAGAGAGAAGGAGAGAGGAGAGGAAAGAGAGAGTATAGGGGAGGAGACACAGAGAGAGGGAGAGAAAGTAATGAAGACACAGAGAGGGTAAGAGAAAGAGGGAGAGAGAGGGAGAGAGAGAAAGAGGGAGAGAGAGGGAGAGAGAGAAAGAGAGAGGGAGAGAGAGAAAGAGAGAGAGAGAGAAAGAGAGAGTCAGGCAAAAATTGAGAAATTGAAATATCAGTTACATATACATCCAAAGGAAAAAATAAAATGGTATGCTTATTATTCATGCATGATGCAAAATTAATTTTTGAAAATTTATGAATAACACATATGGGCATTATCGTTTTAAATTTAAAAACACGCTGAAATTCTTTCATATTCGGTACATCAAAGTTAGCATGAGAAATCTCGATATTGAATGACAGTATCTCACTCAAATAATGATTATTCCCTAAATCTGGCCTTAAATTACTGATGATAGTCATAATGCAGAATATGTCACACTCTATAGGTTTCCTCTGAGAATCCATTTTCAAAATCCCCTCTTCTCTTACAAGATCATCCAATTGAAGATGGATCTAATGAGGTCAGACTTATGAGAAGCATATCTTTTGGCTTCCAAGAAACCACCTCTTCCTCAAAAGCAAGGGTTATGCCTCATTGAGGAGAGCAATAATTAATATCACATACTTGGAGGAGCCTGTGTATTTGAATCTTTTTAACAGAAATACGTGTAACTAAATGCTGAGAAGAATCATTATCATCATTATCATCCTCACCATCATCATAATTATCATCATCACCATCATCATCATCATGATCATCATCATCATCATCATCATCATCATCAATATAACTATCACCACCACCATCATCATCATCATCCGTCAAGATTTATATTTCCCAATGATCATAATACACAACTAAAATACATCCCATTTTGTGGGTATCCTGTAAGAATTCATTTTTCAATATCCCATCTTCTCTTAAGAAGATCATCCCATCAAAGATGGCTACTAATGCAGTCAGAGTTATTTTTCTTTTGGCTTCCAAGAAAACACCTCTTCCCCAAAAGCAAAAGTTTGGGCCTCACTGAGGGGAGTAATCACCAATAGATCAAGGGAAGTTGATTCCTATTTTTCGTTCCCCTATGGACTCTTTTATTTTTTCCGCCGGCCTCCTTTTCTTTGCTATTTGATATTATTGCCTTGGCATGAAATAGAGAAGAGTTCAGAGGAAATATAAATAATGAGACAACAGAATATAGTGAAAATGAAAGTTTCACTGTATGAATCAAACTTGTGTTGGGACTTGCTCCATGTATGTTCAGGGAGAATAAATATCAAATAACAATTAAAGAACCCCCTTCTCCTATCTTTCAGTAAATGGACGAGAAACTAGGAATCAATTTCACTCAAGTGGCCTAATTGGGTGGATACACTTAAAGCATTCTTTGTCCAATAACAATAACAATAACAATAATGAGATTTTCAATTAAAGGTACACCCTATTATATGGTGTCTACATTGAGTACGCTGGTGAATGCTAATAGTAGGGCAGCTCTAGGGGTACCTTTAATTGAAAAATCTCATTTTCATTATCGTTATCGGACAAATATGATCCAAGCAATAAGCATCCTAATCCACCGGGAGACAACATTCTATGAACAAGGATGTGTTAGAAGTGCTCTCTGGTAACGGTGAGCCTTTCAGAATATTACAATCAAATTCTGAGAAAAATAAAGATATGAATGTCAAATGTGTACAGTAGCTTTCTCCATCCTACTACTATGCTCCGTAAGAACATGTCTTCAGATGGCACCGAACAGAACAGTAGCGGATCCACGATTTTGTGAGGGAGGGGGCACAATGTTCTGAAAATTTTCTGACAAGCAAAAAAAAAAAGATCATCAGCGTTTTGGGATCCTTTTTTTCGCCAGGGAAACTGCCATACTTGAACGAGCCATATGTGTTAATTTCCATTATTCATCAAGTCCATGAATCGATTTTGACCACTTGTGTAATGAATACAAATTCATTTCCAGGCATCATGGTCAGGTTTTCATTTACAAAAGTAATTGCAAGCCATTTCCCCAGAATATTACAAGCTTAGAACACAACGATGTCCTTTTTGATATACATGTATTCACCATATGTGCCCATCGAAGGCCACAAAATTAACATCTCAAAACTGCTGCCAAAGCTTGCTGCTGAACAAGACCAGAATTCAAATGACTTGTGTTTCACTGATCATAATGAAAAGATTTTGTTTTTTCTTCTTTAATTCCAGGAAGTGAAATATAATGAGCTTTGTCCATGAAGGTTGTTACATTAAAAAAAAAAAAGCACATATATGGAAGTGACACATCTAGGCCCCATCTTATACAGAGTTGCGATTGACTGCAAATAATTCGCAATTGATATCAATCGCAACTCTGTACTAAGAGACAGGAGACTGAAAATTTGCAATTGACTGGAAGACTTGTGCTCGATTCGAATCAATCGCACCTCTTTATAAGATGGGGCCCACAATTCAGATTTACAGGTAAGGCACTCTGTAATATACTTCAGTTGATTTAATTTGATCGGATTTGACTCATTTTTTTTATTCTCTTTGTGACAATACAATGAACAACAAAATAAATATGGCAAGGTGGATTTCCAAAACATCAAAATTAATAATCTCCTTCACTTTTAACAATGAACTCTGGATTGACACTACAGCAGAAGACAGCCAGCAAGTAATATTGAAAATTACTATAAATTAAAAAAAAAAAAATCTATAGAAACATTCAATAGCCAGGTTCACACAAAGGGAGCTAAACTTTCATTTCACTTGTAATTTCAAAACTTTAAGTTAACTTGTAGTTTCAGATGGTATAAACAGACTCATAGTTTCGAAATTTTAAGTTTACTTGTAGTTCTAGAACCGCAAGCGAGCTCATGGTTAATATTGAAACCACATGCAGAGGGGGGTCCTCCGTCGCAGTTTCGGTCTGTGTGGACAGAATAAACTTTAAGTTTTGTAAGCTCGAATTTAACGATGTCCTCTCTGTTCATATTAAACATCCCGGTCATACCCTTTGCACGATTTATGAACACAGGATCTGTATGTGTACTGTACACACAATCGGAATCTACTTCCGGTATTAACAACAATCGCTTGGCTTGCAGTTTCAGAACAACGAGCATCGTTGTTTTGGGCCTGTGTGAACCCTCGTCATGGTTAGAGAGTCGTTGTTTCGTTAACTTAAAGTTTCGAAACCACAAGTCCCCTACGAACATAGCTAATGTAACTAATAAACAAGATGGAGTGTTTGGTTTGCATACAAATGTATCATTTCATTCTTTCCCAGAAAGTGTGTCATGATTCTGTTCCCCAACCCCAAAAAGACCTCAATTCAAGAAGTGTGTTCGCCCCATGCAATTTCTAAACCTTGCTCCAAAGCTACAGGAGTTTTTCATCTCACTCAACAAAAATGTTTTGAGTCGAGTCTTAAATTTGGTATTTGTAGACTAACTCATACACACATACATGTACATGTACATACAGTATATTCGAGAAGGAGCTAGGGTTAGTCTCCATACTTCAGACCCTAATACAACATATTTTCATGAAGAGTGAGAAGGCTTACTTTATCTGAAATCCATGTTATACTACATCTCCATGTATATACTGCAGAAAATGAATAATGCAACCCAGCACCGCATAATATAATTTCTTTGTGTGTGTGTGTGTGTCAAAAAAAAATGATTGCATATTTACTCGAATCTGTGGTTATCACATGCAACAACAACACGGTTTCAACTGAAGTGAATGTACTGTTAAAATCACTGGTCTATAAACAACATTATTCATCTTTTAACATATAACAGGAGCAGCTACTAAAATGTAGGCAATCAATTTACTCACAGTAGCTGCACAATACATACAGTGTACACCTTCAGTAGAAAGCACTTTTTTCCCATTCAATGTTGTTAACTCCACGCCCACATAATTGTACACTGCACTGCACCCTGCCTTGATGCTAAGTGGATAGTAAAGATAAGTGTATTATTGAATTCGCTTTTCCCCAATATATATTTATTTTCCAACACCCCTCTCCCCCCAAAATAAAATTTATATTAAAAATTGAACAATGCATATGATCATTCTAGAAAGGCTTTCCAGATATTCACTCTAAAGCAATTTCAATAGTCTCGCGCATTGCATAGTGAAATGTTTAACATCCAAATTCTATCACAACAATTGGTGTGAGTCTCAGGAAAATACGCAAATACTTTCATTCTTTCAGTAATATATGACAGTTCTTCAGTATTTCTTGTTTTGAGAGGGAGGAGGAGAAGATACTGGAACACTGTGGTAAAGCTTTTGATTGTCATTTTGGTCATCAGACTTACAAAGAACAAATTTATGGTTTTTTTTATACAGAAAAACAAATTCAGATAAAAGTCATTAAAATCAGTTTTGGAGTAATAACAATGAGCAAATGTATTTTGTCCCATGAGAGCTAGAAGGGCACAAAATTACATGTACTTTGACACAGAGCAAATGCCTTTCTGCCTCTCAGCTGACAATTTACAGAGGCTAATATAAAGGGCATCTTTTAAGAGATGTCTATTTTTGCAAATTTATTTTTTGTTCATACATATATCCCCATGCATGATGCACAAAAGAATGCACACAAAGTAATATACTCCATGTGCAGGCATATTGAATCTAATTTGCCTCAATCAATGTCAAATTGATACAAACAGGTCAAATTGGCTATTTTCATTAAGGAATACTCGATTCGTATTCTCGTGTTCGATGAAAGGAATAGGGGAAATTTCAGGCCCTCTTGCTCTTAGATTAATCTACATCTTTCCCTAAAGTGTACCAACCACCTGAAAAAAAGAATTTGTATACCGCTAGGAAGTATAAAATTAACCTCAAAGAACTTCATCTGAAATTCTATAGGTCAACAGTTTAGGAGTATGAAGGAAATGAAGGATAACATGAAGGTGCTCGCGTGGAACCGAACCTCCTAAGGCAAGCGCAAACGGGTGCGTTGAGTAGTCTACTCACGAGTCGCTTTTATGCTTACAGAGAGTATAATTAAACTTGTAATATCTCTTTATAGAAGTGATATTCAAAGCCCATATTTGGAATATAGTAGAATGACATGGAACCTCTAACATTTTTTGGTGATTGGTACCCTTTAAGCCATGTCATGACGGTGGGCATGTATATGTATGTCCGCACTCCAATACAACGTTTTTCTTATATTACATACAAAAGTGAAACGTTGAAGTACCTCATCTCCATAATATTCCACAGAAATAGAAGACATGTACGACCAAGGACACTCAGACAGGTTTTGTGGTTTGGCACATCAACCTTTGTCCTTAAAATACACTAAAAGCTTACATATATAAAAGCAAAAAGAAACCAGATTACTGAAGAAATTGTGCTCATTTTTGTTGCAATACAGGAAGTCATTTGAGACCAGGAACAAGAATTGAAATCCTTCAAATTGGCAACACACTGACAAACTAAAAATCAAATTGCTTTTTGCTTTTGATATTTTTTTTTCTCTCTGTAAAAAATTTAAAACTTAAAAAATATATTATTTATATACAAAACATCTTGCCAAAAGAATGGAACTAGGCTCGAATAGCACTTGTGCTAACTTGTAGTTCCAATTAACTGCACCTCAGTATTAGTACATCTACAGTATATTAAATTTAGTTAAGTGTATATTATGTACATTCAATTATATGTAGATCTATGACTACATATCCAGGGTTCTCCACTGGTCTGTATTTTGTCCGGGGGCTCTTGTGTTCGTCGGCCTCCGAAGTCAAATTTGCGGTTTCGCGACGGCGTCAAATTTGCGGTTTCGTGACGGCATACGTATTATAGACAGAACTCGTTGCGATCGATCCAGAGAAGGTGGCCGTGATCGCAATGAGAATTCGACGTGTTTCATGCAAAGACATAATGCGTTCGTGCGGGTATATATACCGACATGATCATGCGAGTAAAGTTTTTATTTTAAGTCGATGCTTGATTGCGCAATGCCGCGCGGTCTTGATGCTGTCTTGTCTGTGCGTGAAAATATGTCAATTTTCATATCCGGGCGCGTCAAGTTTTTGTCCGGGCGCTAAACTGGTTTTTCAAATTTTACCCGGGCGGAGCCCCCGGGTAAAACCACTAGTGGAGAATCCTGATATCATTTCTATTCATTCATGTTTATTTATCACTTTTTACTTTTTTATGAATATGTATTCATGTAAAATTATTACTCGTAGGTACATTATATGATTGTTCATATTATACTCCATTATTACCACAGAAGATATGAATGTATAATACTAGAAATAATACTCCAATCAGAGTCATGATGAGTTTCAAATTTTCGACCTTTTATTTCAGATCATCTTCAGGAACTAAAACATAAGTGAACATGAAATGTTTATATATGGTGTGGAAGTTTGACATCAAGTGAACTTAATCAGATTAAGTTCACTTAAGATTAACTTAATCTGATGAAGTTCACTTGATGTCAAACTTCCACACCATATATAAACATTTCATGTTCACTTATGTTTTAGTTCCTGAAGATGATCTGAAATAAAAGGTCGAAAATTTGAAACTCATCACGACTCTGATCGGAGTATTATTTCTAGCATCATATTATACTGTCATTTATGCTATGTGTTGTTAATAAATTCAAGTCAATTCAATTCAGTTCAATTCAATAGTAGTGTTGCTTTTTCTTCCTGTAAATTTCCAGCCAAAGCTCGTGATCTTTGTTTCCTGTAATGCACTTTACATCACATACACAAGATTATGCATGTAATTCTCAGGTTACTACCATAGTGCCACGTCATAAAGCTTAACCTTTCCTGCATGCTAAGTTTACAAACACTGCATATATTGCATGTAAGATTTCAAGATTTTGTGAGGCAAGTTTTTCTTAACCCTTTCAGGACAGGGATTATTTAAGGGCTAAATTGATCACATTTTGTTCTTCAAATTGGCAACAATAATACTTTTCTTTTAGTGCTACATGGTTCAAATAAGGTGTAATGTCTTTGAAAACAATATACATGGTTAGAAATTTGTTGAATAGTTGAAAGAAATTGCCAATTTTGATGAAAAACAGTGATTTTAAACCTCTCAATGTGTTGCCAATTCAAGGATCTCAAAGCTTATTCTTGTTTTTAAAATTCCTGGCATCAAACGCAATATGGTCATGCAATAAAAATGGACATAGTGTGTGCAGAAAATTTTGCTCTTTCTACTCGTGCATCTGGTATATTTTTTTAGAGCTCTGGATCAAAAGTTAGTGAGCCAAACCACAAAATGTGGTCAATTGTCTCGAAAGGGTTCATGGTTCATGTTTTTTATTATCTTGATCCAAACATTGCTTCAATCATGTTATGAAACCATCATGAACCCATCTTGAATTTCACACTGAAATATAAACAGTGCTGTTTGAAAAAGTCTATCAAGATTGTTTGAATCATTTTAGAATCAGTTCTTCGGACACATCCAAATGTATTCACCTGTGACATTGTTCAAAAGATAAGCATTTTTTAGTCAAAATATCAGAGAAATCTTCACCTGAAAGCTAGAAGGGCATAAGCTCGTATCATTTCAAACAGAGTTAATGCCCTTCTGACTCTCAACGGACGATATTAAAATTTGAGTGATTACAAACCATCTACTGCACTGAAAGGTTTTACAGAAATTCATCAAGGTATTTTTTTTATATGTGCATAACAAAAGGATACAAAAAACAGATGGAGAGAGAGAGATATAGCGGATGTGTCAGAATGTTCTAATTTGCTCTTACAAAAAGTCAAACTAAAAACTTTCATAAATACTGATAATCTAGCAGTGAAAAACAATGTTTTTCTGTTCACAGGAGCTCTTTTTGATTTGGTGTTTTAAAAGTGCAATTTTCTTGCAGCAATTTTTACGTATTTCATTATTATTTTATCAGAGCTGTCTTTCAGTTTACCTGAGATATTTTCGAGTGTTCCAGAGCTAAATCGCTCACCGCTCCCGTGTATTTTTTTTTTTTTTTTTGGTGCTGTAATCTAGCGGTAAAGATGAAATGCTTCAATGCATTCTTTACAAATTATACTAAATCGTGGTAGTCTGATTGTCGACAAATACATTTATATTTACATCTTTTCTGAGAAGTACGGACCGTACAAATTCGGAGTACATAACACATTTGTGAGGGGAAAATGTTAGTGTTTATTCTTTGTACAAAACACATGTTTATGGAACTGCATGGATCAATGCCTACAGAACCCATTTTCCATTTAATTGGCATGGATCTTGTTTCCTGAGCCCCATTACTTATGCAGACCCCACTGTATTTGCTACGTTTCCATGGTTAGCTAAGATGCAAGTCAAGTAAGGAGGCACCTTACAAGGCCAAAACTGAAATGTCACGTCTTTCAAAAAAAAAGTCATCCTTGTTTACATAATATTGACAAACAAAAAGGGCCACAAGAGGGAACTACATTATCTTGAAAGGCATCATTTCATTCATTCATTCAAATACATTCAAATACATCTTGGTTGAAGAGGGTTTTTTTCAATAAATACACAATAGATATTTGTCATCAGGCCAATAAATGCCAGTGAAATGATATACTGATTTTCATTCTTTACTCTTCAAAAAACATATTCACTATTCCCAATAATATTTTTGTTATTTCGTTTCCTCCACTCTGAACTTTTTAAAAGTGTTTGTTTTTTCCTAAATGATCAATAGCCACGTAAGAATAACCTACTGAGTACAACATCAATCCATAAAACATTTGCTCCACTCTAGAAAACTCGACTTCGAGAGAAAACTGATTTCTGTGCACTCTGACGAGAGTGTAATTCCAGAAGTCACTCAATTATGGATGACGACTATTCCAATCAATTCTAACGTGGGCCTGTATCGTGTTGGTAACTTCCAAATCGATGATGCCAAAAATATCTCTTGCTGGTGCAAGCACACGCCTGTGGAGCACACAGCCACCTAAGATTTATCCCGTCTACATTATTGGCGGCACTTTTAATAACGTTTTACAGGGGCCATAGAGGGTTTGTGGTGGGGCATTCGATGCAATATTTCCCCAAAACCGCATCTGGCGATGCAATATGTACAATAAAGATACATATTGCGTTTGCATTGCTTGCAATCTAGCAATCAAAGCCATTTCGAACAAGAAGTGTGGAAGCAGCGTCTTTAAATTTACAATCTCACAAAGAACTACTCAAAATCAAATGATCACAACCATTGCTGTTAATGTGCGCTAGGGAGTTGGGAAGAGGAAGGGGGACTTTTTGAGGTGAGGCAAAGCAACTGAGAAGTTGCCAATTCTAAGTTTGATTTAAATCGGGAATGTGCTATTCAGAATACATGAAATGCATGTTTACACTTTTTTTGTTTTCACACTTATTTCTAGTCATCTTGAATGTGCATGTTTACAGAGAGAGCTACATGTACCTAGTGCGAGGAATTTAAATCCCATACCGACTGTGTGTTCAGTAAAAACAAATGCACAAGATACATGTGTGATATACTGCATTCTTAATAAAGACATGCCCTGGAGGGTATTTTTGTACCCTTGAATTAGACTGTGAGGCCTGTTCCCATATTTGGCTTTACTAATCCCTTCTAACATGCCATCAAAGCAATGCAAACAGAGCTCATAATAGACTATGAGATGGCCATTGGTGTGTGGGGAATAGGTTTCCTTATGCTCTAGCAACAGCCTATCCTGAAAAGTGCTAATTTTAGGTTTCTGCAAACAACCACTGAATACAAATGAGGGGGCTGCAAATGGCTACCCGATTCCCTAGGCTTTTAACTTTTTTGTTATATTATAGCTTCCCCCCCCCCCCCCCCCCCCCCGCTGTCAGCAGCCCAGAAGCCACAGAACTTTTCTACTTCTATTCAACTTGCCAAATATTTTTTATTTGTGTGGTGAAATAAAGCGAAGTCTGTACATAGTCATGGGAAATATGAAAAATAGATGGTGCTTCACTTGTTAAAGATTCTTAGGTGAAGCGGAACTTGTTGAAAAAAAATACAATCATAAGGACTTCTACTATCATGATTTTTCCCCATATTGAACTTATCTAACTTAGATAAACTATTTTCCCAAATGGCAGAAATTCTGGATGTAGTTAAACTCTTTTATACATGAAAAGACAAAATATTGTTTATAATCAAAAGGGTTTCTACTATCATGCAGTTTTCTCCATAATTTGTAAAAGTTCAACATCGAACTGAGATAACAATTTTCCCCAAATGTTAGAACTTTGGAGAGCAGCTCCCCTAGACATTCAAAAAAAATTAGTAGCAAATAAAAGGTCTTTGAGTATCAGGCATTTTTTCCATATCTTTGTACATTTAACCTAGATCGTTTTTCAAAAAAAGAAGAATTTAGAAATATTAGACCTTTTAAAGCCCTAAGAAATATTGTTGCCAATTACAAGGACTCTGATTATCAGATTATCATGCAGGTTTCTCCATACATGTATTTGTGTAAAGTTCAACATGTAACTTAGATAACCATTTTCCCAAAAGGCAGCATTAGGGACATAGTGGAACTTTTCCAGACATGATAAAACATATATTATAAGCAATCAAAAGGATTTCTAATATCACATAGTTTTTTTCCATATCTTTGTAAAAGTTCAACATCTACCCTAGATAACCCTTTTTTCTCCCCAACTGGCGCAATCTTAGTTTGAGCAGAGCCATTCAAGATGTGAAAATGATATTTTAATAACAAGGACTTTGAGTTACATGCAGCTTTTGGACATTTCCACAAAAGTTCAACATCTCACCTGGATAGTCATTTTTTCCACACAAAAAAGGCAGAATGACATGTGATCCATATTCCTAATAGTAGAATAAAATGTTGATCCCAAAATCTCATTTTGAAAAGTGAAATATTGAAATGTTTGTCTCAATAAGCTGCCATTCCTACTCTTGGGTGCTTATCTCTATTATCCAGTCTTCTTTCTGTCCCTCACTCTCTCTCTCCCCCCCCCCCCCCCCCTCCCAATTTCTCTCCATCTTTGTATGTCTGGTTCTCTGAGTCGCTCTCTCTCTCTCTCTCCAGTCTCTAGTTGTCTACCCCCTCCCCCCCCCCCAAAAAAAAAAACCCTCTCTCTTTCCCTTTCTCCCTCTGGGCTCTGTCTCTCTTTCTCTCTTTAATTGTCTCACACTCACTTTCCTTCTTTTATCCCTTTCTCCCTTCCTTTTTTCCTTCCCTCCTTTTTTCCTTCCCTCCTTCCTTCCTCCCTCCCTCTCTCTCACTCTATTTATCTTTCCACGTTTGTCTATTTATCTCAGGCTCTCTTTCTCTCGGTGTCTCTACCCCCCCCCCCCCCTCTCTCTCTCTCTCTCTCTATCTATCTCTCTCCCTCCCTCCCTCCTGCTTATCCAGTCCTTTTTTCTTTTTTGTCTCTCTCACACCTTTTTTTTTTCCTCCCTCCCTTCCTCTGCCTCTGCCTCTTTCTCCTCCTCCTCGCTCCTCTGTCCCTCCTTCCTCCTTCCCCCACCCCTCTCTCCCTCCACCCTCTCTCTCCCTTCCTCTCCCCTCCCCTCCCTCTTCCCCCACGGTCTCGATCCTTTATTAGACAGCGATGTAATCACTTCCTTCTACTCACCCGGGACATGGTCTTACAACTCTAGAATTCATAATCTGACAACCAACTCTATTGACGCAAGATTCTATTGATGTATGGAAGGGCAATGCTTTCTTTGGTATGGTGTGGGTATTGCAGATTTAATCAACTCTCCTCATTGCTTATATTGCTGATGGTATGTTATTGAATACTAATAATTAAGGCATGCCTAGAGATCGGATGTATTCTGTGCCATGAATAGAGCTTCAACACCCACCTAAAAATCAGTGAATTTGATCACCAATTGGAGTAATAAATCTTTGATGATTTTCTGAAGAGAATAACATGCAACTGATGAGATCTGTTAGTTTTAAGTGACAATTTAGTCATGATTTGATTGGAATTCTCTCAAGGTAATCTGGGCTCTCTGAAGAATACCAAGTTCTGTTGACAAAGCAATCAATCCCATATGTAGGAATAAATAGATTAACTACAGGGTGGCCAAACAAGGTGCAAGGCTCTTTCTAAGGAAATTCCCCCTTTTTAAAAAAAATTAGGATCAATCGTTGAAGGAGACAGAAATCAAAAGGACAATAAAATACAAAGAAACATGAATCGGCAGCTAAATGTATTGAGAGGAAGTAATCACATATTTTACCTGTATTTGTGCCACCAGTCATGATCCAAGCCCCCGTGGTCCTAGCGGCCTTGCTGAGACCCTTGCAGAGGACCCTCTTGAGCTTAGGCTGCATGGCAAAGTCCTGGAGACCTCCTCTCACTGAGATGAGAAGGTTAGGGAGTCCAAGATTCCAGTGCCTCTTCAAAAGATGCAGGATCAGTTCCGGATTGGTGTCATCTGCAAGTCGGATATACTGGCAGGAGGCAATAGGAGGAAGCAAACAATATGTTATTATTCACTAACCAGTTAAAGCGCATTCGTACAAGAAAAATAGGCACTGGACGATGAAAAACATAATTCGTCAATAGATTCCTTCTTACATTTACGACAAAGTTGTTTCAAGTCCAATATTTTCTGTAGTTAATGTAAATTTGTATAAGTTTTTATACCTTTCTCCTTAATTGCTACTTGAATATCAAGTAATTAAACATAGTATTATAGATAAAAATTGTCCTGCTCCCTGCATTTTTCCAACCAAACAAATATCTAAAAAAATTGAAGGCCTATTCAATTTTATCTCAGACAGCACAAAAATTACAAAAAGGTCTCATATGCAGCGTGATATTTCTGTTTGGATGGTAGGGGGGGGAGGATTTTATGCTTCATAAAAAAAAGTTGGCTTGGTTGAAAACAGAACAATCAGACACACACATTGGTGAAAGTTTCAGAAAATAGGACAATGAATAGGAAAGATCTGATTTTTTTTTTAATAATTCGAAATCACAAATGATATGAGAAATCCTCCTCTTGCAATGCGATCATGATGTATGATGTCATACAAGGCGAACTCTCCCATGTGCTTTCGACCTGAATTACTCAAAGTATACTTTTTCTGAATTCTTATGGCAGAAGCAGACCTTTTTTCTCTTTCTTTGTGGGAGGATATGTAAAAATGTGTTACCCATAATGCAACATGGACACAAAAATAGGAGAAAGAATAAGAAAGATTAAAAGTTAAACGTTTGCAAGTCTAAGGTACTAATTACATGGGGAATTTCCTATTGGCAATGCTGGAGGGACATGCAAAAATATGTTACCTACTTTGTACATAGTCTGATGAATAAAAAAAGTCTGTTCTGTAATTAGAATGGAAGGGTATATTTTTCATAAAATTTGGTACACATCAAATGGGAGGGGTTTTTATTTATGACATCACACATAATGATTGCATTGCCAATGAGAGATTTTTTTTGTTAGTAGTGATCTCAATTATTTATAATTTTATAACTCTTTGATTCTCCTTCTGATTGATTTTCCAACTATATATTATAATCATACTTTCACTCATATGCTTCTCTGCTTTTTCTGCTCTGATTTTCATTGAAACCAAAAATTCTATGAATGGTCAATGCCCCTCAAAATTCAAAGTGTTATACAATTAACAGTTGGCTTGTATAGTATCCATTTGTCTTTGCTCACTTTTAAAGGCATTGATTAACTTTGCCCAGGATTGAAAAAAAAAAATCACTGTTCCAGCTAATGCTGTAATCATAATTGCAAACCTTTAGGTCAGACAGGAATCGCCTGAGTTTTATAAGCTAATCGGTCGTTTATATATCAAGATATTTACGATTGAACATTGATGTCGGGATAGAGTACCACCGAACCCTAAAGAAATCTTACGGTTGGCATACCTCGCTCTATCACAGAATACCGTACGGGCTGGAAACCCGCTCCGAAATCGCCAAGCGCTGGTGCTTGTTTTTTGTGACTGCAGCGCAGCGACGAAGCCGAGCGACTTGCGCTAGCGATTGATCGAGATTTTCTCTTTTTTAGGATAGTAAACAGGTTCCATTTTCTCTCATACTTTCACATATTCTTAATTATATATGTAGTTAGAGGAGTGCACACAATTCACTGGCATTTAAGCTGATTTCACAATTTTTCACAAAGTTAATCAATCCCTTTAAGTACATCTAACCCAAGACCCACGTCAAATTGACCAATAAAGGCTTTTGCAGATAACCTAAAAATATCTGTTGGTATTACTCTGCACATCTGTGATTTTTCTCATAGTTATTAGAACTTGAAATGAGTGAACTAAGCAGAGTTTGATTATCTTTCTGCATCTTCTCCTTAGCCTTGTTAAATTCAACTTTGTAAATAATCGCTGATAGGGCTGGTAGCTAGGGTTTGCCTGAAACTTCATAAAATTACATAATATAAAACAATTTTTTCATACTACTACTACTAAATTCACTGTTTTCATACATTTTATTTCCATCTGTAATGAAATGCACTATGGATATACTAAAAATTCACAAGTGAAAGGTATATTCTTCAGTGTCAATATTGTTCATGCTGTACAGCAGTATAGAGTTTTCATGTATATCACTAATTAAAGATCAATGTTACAGTTGAAAGTTTTATCTCAAGTTCTTGGTCATGGCATCTTATTGGGAGAGAAACTGCCATGAATCATTTCTGAAATTAAAGATCAATGTTACAGTTGAAAGTTTTATCTCAAGTTCTTGGTCATGGCATCTATTGGGAGAGAAACTGCCATGAATCATTTCTGAAATTAAAGATCAAGGTTACAGTTGAAAGTTTTATCTCAAGTTCTTGGTCATGGCATCTTATTGGGAGAGAAACTGCCATGAATCATTTCTGAAATTTTTATCAAGCAGTAGATGGGTTCTTTGGACAGCAAAATATTAGTGAACTAAATAAAACTTGCAAGCCAAAGGAATATATTCACTGTAACCGTGTCTTCTCTTGCTTGACACGATTTCCGTATTCTTCTTGGCTCATTACTCACTTTTTATTTTACGTTTTCAACCAAAGTCACTCGGCAGATATTTGTAGTACTGAATCATCAGAGTGGGTGAAGTGCTTGTTGTGAAAATCTACTTTCTGTCATTACTAGAACTCTGTATCATCTTTAAGCATGGTATATCATGCAACATTTGCATTTCCTCTAACAGGCATAAATGTTTTACAACGAGCACCTAAAGGTCACTTCTGAGCTCCCAAACATCTCCAATAAATCCTGACTGTATACCACATGATATTCATCATGATATCAAATTGTCTACTTTCGCATTGGATCAAAGGAGATACAATTACCCCAACGCCATATTCTTGGATTACGTATAAGAAATAGGCATGTTGATGTTACAAGTACGGATGACTGCTGTATTTTTCTAAATAATGCATTCTTTCATTACATCAAAAGGGCTCTATGAATACTTTAATGCTCGCCAAATTCAAGCGAGAGGAGATGACAGGTTTGAGAAATGGACTCTTCTTCTTCCGTAATCTTTTTTGCAAATTCAATCTCTACCTTTGCCTTGTTCCCGTGCCCAGCTCCCTGGAATTCCAACAATCCATAGGCATCTGTCGCCAAGGAGACCGTGTGGTTTTTTGAATTCCATAAATTTGAGTTTGCCGAGGATCTGAGGTGTGACGTCTGAGTGAGCTGGCGGTGGAAAGCAAGACTCCTACCACATCCGCATCTGGGAGAGGGAGAGAGAGAGAGAGAGAGAGACGGGGGAAGAAGAGAAGTAAAGCACTGATTTAATAGGCATTCACACAAAAGGAAATTTATAGGAAACTTGTCTTGAAATATCATATAAAGAATCATTGTATAGCAAGGTACTGGACCCTGATTCTACAGTTTTAATTTGCAACTATATGTTCAAACAGCGGTTTCACTATACAGTAATTCTCCATAAGATGTTAAGACTAGAAAAAAAAAATTACTTTTCATATTTATCTGTACTCTATGCATTCTCAAATTTAGCTAGTCTGAATGGGGGGTAAGGATGGATGGATGGATGGAGTGAGGTGGGAGAGAATGGTCACTCAAGAGATGAGGATGGTCTTGAGAGGTTGATAATGGGGAGAAAACGAAGAAAAGGGATATAGATTGAGATGATCCCTAAGGGGGTATAAGTATTTGATGGAGATGACTTCAGGTTAGAGTGGTGAAGAGACAGACCATTGATCACAGGAAAGGACGAGGAAAGAGTTAAAGATGTGGCCAACAAAGATTGAGAAATAAACAATAAATAAGATATTGGGTGGTGTAACTTCACACCACTGGCGGATATAGGGGCACAACCAGTCCATGACCCCCTCCCCCCCCCCCTCCTATTTCAAATCCAACTGACATACCTCAAGTGCACAAATATTTGATTAAAGAAGTAACCTAGAAATGTTATTACTTGTTCTTCTTTTCTTTTTGGTTTGCTCGCTTCCCTGCTTGCTTGTCAGATTTTTTTTTTTTGGTGTAAATTGTGCCCCCTCTTTTACAAAATCCTGGACCCCCCCCCCTCCCCTTCACACTACTAGCATATTCAGAAGAAATGTGATAATTCAATCCTCCTGTTGAGTAAATCAAATGCCTCTTCTACTGCAACAGAGATCAAGAGAGAAATAAGGATGAACTACATGTACATGTACTAAAGATAGGGAACAGAATCTCAACACCCTGGAATATAAATTGACATGGAAATATGCAGGCCCACCATTCTAATTTAAATGTTGTCTCACATTGTAACAAATTGCAATAGATAAGAGGTGGGGAGGATTGGCACATTGATTAAAGGGAAATCCAACATTAATGGCAAGTTGCTCTGAAAGAAAGAGGAAAAATCAGAGAAGCAAATTGGTGAAATTTGAACGAAATCGGACAAGCAGTAAAAAAGTTATGGATTTTTGAAAGTTGTAATCACTATTGGGAATTTCAAATTGGCAGAATCGGTAATGTCACTGTGATCTAGTGGCGGACAACTCCCTCATTAGCTCCAACGCACAAAATGACTAAAAGGTCATTTTTTTTTCAAAGTGTATTACTCAGCAGGATCTTTTTCTTTCATGAGGACCTGTAACAATAGGTGATAGATATTTTGAGAACAGCCCAGAGAGTAAAGGCGCTTTGGAGAACACTGCAAATTAATATTTTTGTGTACGACAAACGAGAGAGTTGTCCGCCAGTATGTCATGACCGACTCACCAAATTGCCAATATGAGATTCGCATAGACATGATAGTGATCTCATTTTTCAAACATCCATAACTTTCTTATTCCTTGTCCGATTTCTTTCCAACTTTCCCCATCCTCATTTTCTTATTTTTCTGCTTTCACACAAATCATCTTATTACCAAGGTTGGATTGCCCTTTTAAACATGATGTACTCTCTTAATCCAGAGGAGTGGAAAGCCAGGTCTTGTGACTCGTCACATTAGGGATCACTTCCTTTGGAGTGATCCACTTCAAATTATAGTGGAATCCACTCCAAAGTAGAAGTTGAATTAATCTCTTGATATTGGATTCTACTATTTTGAGCATGGATTCCACTCCAAAATGAAGTGATTCCTAATATGACTCTCCCAAATAGTGGATTTCTACCCTTGCACATTTAAGAGAGTGTTTCGTCTGTTAAGAGACAGAAGAGCGTCAACTCGTATATTTTAACAAAGATTTAACGCCCTTCTGACTTCAAACAGACGATTTGATAAACAGGTCCATGGATAGATAGCTGATCAGCTAAACTGAGCAAAACAGACAGTAAAAGATCTTAATTAAGAGAGACAGTGAGGAAAATCACTGAAACGAAGGCGAGAAAACAAAAGACCCATTAGGCTTACAGGACAGGGTGATAAATCAAAACATTAATGTACGAGGGAGCGATCATGTGAGACCTGACGAGGGAACATATGATATCTTTCACATTTAGTGGGTGCAATTTAATTATAGTGACAGACAGTAAGATAAACGGCTTAATTGACGTCTGTGTTATGGTATCTCACATGAGACTGTACCATCTCACATGAGAATGTACCATTTGTGGTTAATTATTGAGAATTGGAACATCCTTCGTGTGGCTCTTTAAATGAAGAATGGTGTCACACTTTTTGAAAGATGGTTACTAAATCATTCTCATGAATGTAGACATACATTATAAATATTACATGAACAATTTGATAAAAATGGAAGACAACCCCTCCCCCTTCCAGGTTTTCTCTTTTTTTTTTATTTGATATAATTTTGTGTCATCCTCTCTTTTCATTAAAATCGATTTTTCCCCAGGGTTTCATTCTCCTTTAAACATAGTTGTCCTATCAGGAAATATAATACCCTTCTTTCTGGGGCCCTGCTTAGAATTCAACAAACATTCAAAATTACATACAAAATAGTACAAACACACATATGATAAAAGTACAACATAAATTAAGAGTGTCATTTTGTATCATGTACATGTACTCCCAATCTTAAAATGATCAAAAATGATTGCTAGGCCATTATAATTACATTCTCTGATAATTTTTAAGTCTCTCTTTTAACTCCCTCATTATTTATAACAGATTTGGCTTCAGGAAATGGCATATTTCCAAACTGAGATAGAGATCTTGCTCTTTTCTATGCTTAAAGGTGATAGTGAAAAAATGACAATGAAACTGTACACTATCCCATGCACAAAAGGCTTTTCAAATAAAAAGTACAATTGTCACTTGTCAGAGACATTCATAAAATTTCAAATCAATAACTGTAATTAAAAAAAAAAAATTAATAGTTTCATATTTGTAATAATTAGTTCTTCAAAAAAAAAGAACTGTTAATAATACAGTTCGTCAACATTAGTGTAGCCACATGTCGTCAGAGCAATAAAAATGGAATTTTGAATATTGATGAAAAGTTGATATACATCAAATCCATACATGTGTGAATGTGAGAAAAAGTTAAAAGATGATCATGAATTCTAAAAAAAAATATGTCCAATATCAGGTAACATTCAAAATATTTATTCATGTATGGAGGTTTCTAAAGATATATCAGCCAGAACAAATACCTAATTGCCATAGAAATACATGTAATCTATCAAAAAGGATCTATGAAGATCGATCTACATCATTTAATTTTTGGGCCTGTATTTTGAATATTTGCTCGATCACTTGTTTAATTTAGTTGAAGTTCTAGCTTCTATTTCCACAAAATCATAGAGAAAGATGTTCTTTATTTTTTCCATTATTTTATTTGTCATAACTTGAAATAATTCTATCTAATCTCTACAGAGCTACAGGTCAAATTTTCATCTCTTCTCAAATATCATACACTTTCTTTTAATTTAAAAAAAAAGCTTTAAAATGTTAGTTCAATTCAACTTCTCATCATCATACTGTCAGTTCATTGTCCCAGAAAATATGTATATGTAGGAAGTGCACTTATCCTTTTGAAATGTCTGTTCTTTAATTACCCTTCCCAGGACTGCCCAGGGCTTGGCTGTAATTCATGCTGTAATTAAGTTAGTGTACAATGGAAGTAACACATACATGTACATCTTAAATTGTACTTGATTCTGCAATTTCCATTCATGCTAAAGGGGACCTTTCCTAATTCCTTATAAACACAATGTGATGTTCAATCATATTTATTTTTGTTCTGCAGAACAGCTTCGGATTGTCAATTACCAGTTCCCAAATGTCCACATTTCCTCTTTGACTACAAGACACATTACATGGCAGTAATGCATGTATTTGCTCAGATTTTCCTTCCTATTCATGCTTTTGTCAGGATTGTAAACTTTTGAAATACAAAAAAAAAAAGGGCAATCTAACCTTTGTAACAATTTGATTTGTGTGAAAGAAGAAAATTCAGAGGAGCAGATTGGTGAAATTTTAAAACAAAATCGGACAAACAATAAGAAAGTTACGGTCACTGTGATGCATGCAGCAGTGGTCAACTTTCCCATTCGCTCCAACACACAAAATGGCTAAAATTTCAATTTTTCGAAATGTGTAACTTTGTAGAATGTCTTTCTTTTTGGAGGATCTCTAACAATGTGCTATATTTCAAGTACTACCCCAAGGGAAAAGGTAATTAGGAGAAAATCGGAATTTAATGATATTTTGGTGTACGACAAATGGGAGAGTTGAATATACGTCACAATTGATTCATCAAATTGCCAATTTGAGATTTTGCATAGATGTAGTGATCTCATTTTTCAAACATACATAATTTTCTTATGTCTGATTTCTTTCAAACTTTCACCTTCCTGTTTCTCTTATTTTTCTGCCTTCATACAAATCAGCTTTCTACAAAGGTCGCATTGCCCTTCAAGAATATTGAAAAAAAGGCACCTGCACTTTCCGAGAAATAGATTTCCTTGATTTTCCCAGCTTTCCCCCACCGCAGTGACAGGAACCAGATAAGAGCGTCTTATTATCCAACAGACATATCGGTATTTGTACTCAAACAATATAAAAGTGCACTAAATAATGCACATCTGCAAATTTTAAGAAAATTATCAACAGGCCTACACCTGTACATATTTAAATTCCTCTTTTAGCAGGTAATCAAGAAGAGCTGAAAGGTATTTATTTGCAAATTAAAGATAAATCCTTCACCATTTTTTCCCCATTCTTATGGTGCATTACACAATTGATATGAGGAAAGGATTCAAATGATAAATGAAACGCAATAATTGGTGTTGGTGTAACGATATTGCATAAATCAGTGATCTATGTTAAAAACTTCTATTTTTTCCTGTTGTTATTCAAGTCTCTGTCAAACCTTTACACAGCGAGTCCAAGAAAGTAGCTTCTTGGAAGTTGTCTATTTTGTAAACATAAACAGGATGTGACAGTATTGCTCATTGTGGTAGCACTTGCAATTACTTTGACGCCCTCCAGCCTAAAGGTAGTGTCAGCTACATGCATGATTGTATGTGCAGTGGGTCATGAATAGCATGTGATTTTATGCATGCTTTCTATGTATAGGCTACATAGAATATATTATGTTTGGAGCCAGAAGAGCATTAACTCAAACTTTAACACAGAGTTAATGTCTTTCTGACCCTCAACAGACATTAACTCTTTCCTGGCTTTGGTCGACTCATGGGACGACAAACTCTGGGCTGCCAAAGTCAAATTTTGTCACACTACAGTATACATGTACGTGTATACCATATACTCCTATGTGGCAGTCTCAGGTTTCAATCCATAGCAAATAAACAATGTCACTCGAGAGCAAGAAGGGCTTAAACTCCGCATAAAATAATATGAGTTAATGCTCTTCTAGCTCTTAGCAGACAACATGACGTGGCTCCATTCTGAAAAAAAATTATAATAATGAATCTTCAGGCTGTTAAGTGTCGCCAAGACACTATAAGGCCTAGAAATGCCCACTATTTCCTACCAAAGCTAATTTCTGCGGGAAATGTTTTTGTTTGACTAGATGTTACTTGCAAGCTAATCTTGCTTCCAAAAACAGTCTGGACTCAGTTTATA
Source organism: Heliocidaris tuberculata (assembly GCA_025618425.1). Taxonomy (NCBI): domain Eukaryota; kingdom Metazoa; phylum Echinodermata; class Echinoidea; order Camarodonta; family Echinometridae; genus Heliocidaris; species Heliocidaris tuberculata. The sequence goes on from CM046839.1 coordinate 11,105,196, forward strand.
GTTTCATTGCTTATTTCATGAGTGGCAAATGTCTAACATTACCTTGACTGCACCTCTCCAAGAAGTTCAACGTTGTCAGAACTGTCATATCTTTCACTTGAAAACTAATATGCAAGCACCTCAAAGGCACTCTCATATTCTACCTCTGCAGATTAATGAGAATGCTGGGTAATTTTGCATCATACCCTAGTGGCCTTTGGGTCTGATAATCCAGTCAAATTAAAAGGTCATACATCAATTGTTTGTCCACCTCTAAAATGAGATAGGATCAAGAAAGTTAATTTAAATTTGCCCATGACATGTATATGAAACAACCCCTCAGGATCTCAATTAATAGTCTGTCATCCCCTCTCTTAAGCCACTGTATGCAAAAAATAGAGAATCTCTTAATTCCATGTCCAAAAGAATTTGGACAAATATTCAGTCAACTAGCCAAATATCATTAGATAGTAAATTTCATATTCCTTTGAATTATCATAATTAAAATTCATTATTATTATTAATAATTTGATTTGCCAAAATTATAAACTATGCATAACAGTTCACTGTAAAAACAAAATCAAGAAACAATGAGTGTCAATAACAGGCAAAACAGAGAACGAATCTCTATACATGTACATTGTACTTCACCCATCCTCCAACTGTGTCATTAAGGGAAAAAAAAAAGCAATTTCAATCACCATCACCGTTAGGCCTTTCCTCTCGAGTTGGGAGAGAATACTCAGGAACACTTAATCAATAAGAGCAGAAGGATACATTTCATCCGATGACAGCCAATAGGACATCAACCTCATGTAATAGAAAATGAGTTCTGGCTCTGGACAGGCGATTTATACTCCCCAAATTTGTATTTCAAAGATTTTACATCAAATTATATCAAACTGCAACCAATTGCCAAAAAAAAAGAGAAATCAAACCTTGCAAAAAATATATTCTCAGACTTATCCAGATATGAATATATGGAGAGATACAAATTAGTTGTAATTTTTCAACATTCAAGATCATGAATTATAAGATTATCAACTGGCAAATCAGTCATATACGTGATATCTTTGGGCTAGCACCCATTACATGGTTGTGATAGTACATTGTATGTAACTATGGGACCTACATTGTATCTAAAAGACGTGGTACCTGAGGAATAATGGCGTTTGTACTAGCACTGTTGCTGTTATAACAAAGTATAAAATCCTTTTTTAAAACTTGGCGTATATATGTGGATGAAATTTGAAGGCAGACTAAACAGCCTTCAATTAATCATTGGTCTAGGGTCTCATCTCACACAATCCTTCTTGATTATCTGACCTTAGAATGAGTGAGTCTACTGAAATACCAAATGCCTCAATTAACAACCCAGCTTCTCTGACAGAGAGGCTATCAGAGCCAGAGGTCGCTGACAATGAGGACAGTCTCTAAACACACTAATCATTAAATCAGCAACTATTTATTTGGTTGGCAGCCTCTGCTCTGTGTCCATGTACTTCTGGAGAAAGTGAGTTTACATTTATAGATTTAAGTCAATTCTTGTTTCATAAAAGAGAATAAACCCATTTATAGAGTTACTATTAACTTTTATTTTGATTAGGCAATGCAGAGTAATCATTACATGTACATGTACTTGTAAAAGGACAAAAAAAAAATTGCCAATTTGCTACATCTATGACGGCAGGACCAACCTCTAAAAGTTCCCTCTGGAACATCTGTAGTTTTTTATGCTTATTAAACCCAGAATACAAAGCCCATGATACAAAAATAATAATGACAACAACAACAACAACAACAATAATACATCATACAAGTTAATATCAAGACTGATTTGTGATGTAATACAAATAAATTAAGAGGGGATGAGCATGCACTTTTTTCTCACATTTTGACAGAGTTAAGGGAAGAATCACATGATAAGGAGGGGATTACACCAATTATGACCTCATCCCTGACTGAGAAAAGGGGAAGACCACAAGTCCATGATCAGCCTAATCAGACAAGGATTGCCTACAAGACAAACAGTCTCGGTATCATCGGCCATCTGAAAAGCTATCCGATGATTCGTGAGACTGATTCACTGGCCTCCTGACGTACATGACCTTTCCAAGGACTCACAAGACCAACATTATTGGTCTCGGGAGGCTGTCGGTCTCGTGAGCTGCCAGTCTCATGAGCCAACGCCCGATGGTCTACTGGGATATCCTGGCCTAGGACCTGCTGATAAACATGAGATGAAACCCCTTTAAGAAAATCATGGGTAATCAACGGAAGACCTCTCAGAGGTTACCCAGAGGACAGTTCAATCATGAGGAGGTTCTACCACATGTTCTGGCAACAACTGCTCTACAGTCAATTTTACATGTTAACCAAACTCTTGACTTTAAATCGGAACCAACGCTACATCAAACCATAACTCTAAACCCAACCCTAACTCTAAACCCTACCCTAACCTAAAACAAAAACCCTGAGCCTAGTTCATTGATGAAATAAAGCCCAGGGTCCTGCTTCATAAAACGTGATATCAATAACATGTCACAATAACTGTTATAAGATACTGAAATCATAGCATCTGATTGGCTGAGAGCAAATTTGTCATAGATCTGTTGCAATTGTTGTTGATAAAAAGTTTTATGAAACAAGGGCCAAGAGCAAATTTCGGATCAGCAATGTCACATTGCCCTCCCCAGAATGAATTTTATCCTGTCTTGTCGTGTAATGCATGTGCACACAACTGATCCCCTCGGTTTTTAGAAATGTCCAGAGAAGAAGATTGATATAAAGGCAAGTAGCTTTGAGGCTCCTTTATAAATGGAACACCTTGCATCATCTACTGCTTTTAATACAAGGGTAACCTTTACAAAAAGTCATCCAGAGGTCCTCTGGAACTCATCCAGATGATGGTAAATGTATCTAAAAAAGGACTTTGAGGTTAAAAGATTCTTTTTTTACTATCAACAAAAGCATGTGCCAAAAGTACAATGCAGTGCACAAATTTTATCGTCAGACTTTACAACAAGGTGAGCGTGTGGATGATGAATTCACATTGTCATGTGACTCAACCTCAGGCTCCTCTTCCACATGACGAAACGTCTACGCACGTGGAGCAATTACTGCACACGCAAGAACTTCCTGACCAAATGTGACATAGTCCCATGTTAAATACTGTATCACAGCTTTGGCTTTTTACACTTGATCTTTTTTTAACCCCGTACTATCCTTAACCACAAAATATTATTTTTTGCTGTTCTTAATTTTCAGTTTTAGTCCCACCTTTGTCGGGGTTAGCCCTGCTTTTTTCCAGGGATAAAATAATCCTGTACTACTGTGGAGTTAGCCCACTTTGGTAAAATGCAATGTGAACAGAAAGTGGCCTAAGCTTAGTCCCGGGGCTAAATCCTTGTTTATCCCCACCGATATTACGGGACTAAGCAAAATTTTGCAAGTGTAAAAAACCTATATGTTCAGTTTGTATTCTGTATTGTGGGGGGGGGGGGGGGTTGTGTGTGTATAGGAATTATGAGCAATGTTTCATGCTACTACAAACTGATAAGATTTTAATGCAATCAATTGAAAAAGTGCTGGAATATTTTTCATCAAAAACTGGAGTGAGGCATATTCCCATTTTAATAGAATACTAATCAACACAAAATTGACAAGTTATAGAAATAGAAAGATTATAGATGAAAGAATCAATATTTATTGACTTGATTTATTAAAAGAAATATATCAACAGATTTCATACAGTCAAATATGCTTACTTTAAACAACTAAAACTAGGGTTATAAAACACTTTCTTTGAAATAATCTTTGAACTACAATTCTTTCAGATAATTGTAAAACACAAATATTTTTTCAAATTTCTTTTAGAAAAACTCAATCTACAATGTATTTCTTTTGATATAGAGAAAGATAACATCAATAGCATACTCCTGTTCAAGTTGGTTCTCTGCAAAGATAGAAATGTGATACACCTCCACGATGTCTTTAAAAATAGAGAGCTGACAGGTTTTGGACCAGTTCCCACATGAAGAAACATTTAAAAAGGACTGGTAAATGATTCATCTTCCAATTCCACAAACCACAATTACATTATGAAAGTCAGTATAAAAGCACAATGCTCCCCCAAAAGGGCCACGAGAAGGGAAAATGCATTTAGTGTTTAAAGGCAATATTGACATTCTGAGGCTAAAAAATCAATCCAAAGAGTTTGGGACATCCAGAGCATTAAGAAAAACAATCTAAAAAGAAACATTTCTCTTAGGCAATTTGGGCATTTTCCCTCAAGCAAATGCACTCAGAACACATGAAAGTATGAAAGAGAAAAAAAATGAACTAAAGTAAACAATCTTGCCTAGAAACCGCCAATATTTTAATGCAGTTTAAGATACAATTCGGTCACTAATACACTTATTCACAATTAAAATTGTTCCATTTTTCAATAAAAATAATAATAAATATCACTGTTTCTCAAAGGCTCAATTCTTGAACAACAAAAAAAGGGCATCATCACCAGAACAGATGGAACATTTCTTTTTCAATGCAATGCCATTTGAGTTTAATTTCTTCATTTATCACAACTGACAGCTTTGACGTACAGATGATACATATCCTGCATTTCAATATCTCTTGCAATCCACTTCTTCCTTGATCATGGCTGACAGCTTTGAGATACAAATGCTCACGTACCTGCTACAAGATGAATCAACATATGTCTTCGGTCTTTGCATTGCTTTTTCAGGTGTTCAAAATGTATATAGTTTAAGAAATGATGTTATCCTACTTAAATTTTAGAGTTTTTACACTAAGAGACATCCATGATCAGTAATTTCTGCAATGTATTTCAATTCCAACATTCATTAAAGGAACTTGTCATCTGCTAACAGCAAGAAGGATGTTAATTCATATTTTAACACAGAGTTAATGCCCTTCTGGCTCTCAGCAGCAGATGTGTGCATGTACATGGACAGGTGTCAAATAATGAAATTTCACAGAAAGCCTACAGCTTAATTTCCTGAGTTCTAACAAAATTACCTGGGAGACTCTAATTATTGCCTATAGGTATAATAATGTGTTGGGAAAAATGTACAACATGGACAAGTTTGCATTAAAACTAGCCCCTAGGTGTTCAGAAGTCACATCAACTCGGTAAACGGTCTGTTGTATTTATTTCACCTTATCACTGTTTCATGGGCTCTCTTAAAACTTAATTGGCAATCATTTCTGTTTCTGAAATCTCAAGGACTTGCAAGTCATGGTAACCACATCGTCTTCTTCTCTAGGCCCGTCTTCATCAGCCCGAGTTTCCAAAATAGCCCGCTAATTCTGATCCGGCAAACTAACCCGATCAGAACTAGCTCGAGCTAGTTTGTAATGAAGACGCAATTAGCTGGCTATTTCGTGGGTTTCTAGCTCGAGCTAGAAGCCTAAGTCAACTCGGGTTTTTTGGTGAAATAGCGCGCTATTTGGCGAATTAGCCCGCTAATTCGCAGGTGAAGACGCTCTCGGGTTTTGACTCGGGTTAATTTATTCATGACACCAATCCTAGAAACGTTATTTTCCTTATGTATTTCTTGATTTTCTTCTCTCTTTCCACCTTTTCCTTATGTATTTCTTTGTTTTTCCTTCTTTCATTTTTCTTCATATATATTTCTTTGTTTTCCCCATTCTTTATTCTTCTTTCTATTCTGATGTATTTCTTTGTTCTTCTTGCTATCCTATTTCCTTTATATATATTTCTTGTTTTTCTTCTCTCTTTTTGTCTTTTCCTTATGTATTTCTTTGTTTTTCCCATTTTCTGTTCTTCGATCTTGCTATCCTCTTTTCTTTGTTTATGTATTTCTTTGCTCTTTCTGTCCTCTTCTCTTTATATTTCCTTATGTATTTCTTTATTTTTATTTCTATTCTATCTTTTTCCTCATGTATTTCTTTGTTTCTTATGTATTATTTCTTTGTTTTCCCCATTATTTATTCTTTTTTCTATTCTAATGTATTTCTTTGTTCTTCTTTCTATCCTCTTCTCTTCATATGTATTTCTTTATTTTTCTTTCTATTTTATCTTTTTCCTTATGTATTTCTTTGTTTTCCCAACTTTTTATTCTTCTTTCATTTCTTATGTATTTCTTTGTTCTTCTTGTTATCCTCTTTCCTTTATGATTCTTTATCTATTTCTTTGTTTTCTTCTATCTTTTTATCCTTTTCTTTTGTATTTCTTTGTTTTCCTGTTGTCTACTCTTCTATCTATTCATATGTATTTCTTTGTTCTTCTTTTTTACCCTCTTCCCTTTATATTTCTTTGTTTTCCTTCTCTCTTTTTATCTTTCCTTATGTATTTCTTTGTTTTCCCCATTTTCTGTTCTTCGATCTTGCTATCCTCTTTTCTTTGTTTGTTTATGTATTTCTTTGTTCTTTCTGTCCTCTTCTCTTTATATTTCCTTATGTATTTCTTTGTTTTTCTTTCTATTCTATATGTTTCCTTATGTATTTCTTTGTTTTCCCCATTATTTATTCTTCTTTCTATTCTTATGTATTTCTTTGTTCCTCTTTCTATCCAATTTTCTTCATATTTCCTTATATATTTCTTTGTTTTTCTATCTTATTTTTTTCCTTATGCATTTCTTTGTTTCTTATGTATTACTTTGTTTTTCCTTCTATTTTTTTTCTCCTTATGTATTTCTTTGTTTTCCCCATTATTTATTCTTCTTTCTATTCTTATGTATTTCTTTGTTCTTCTTTCTATCCAGTTTTCTTCATATTTCCTTGTATATTTCTTTGTTTTTCTATCTTATTTTTTTCCTTATGCATTTCTTTGTTTCTTATGTATCACTTTGTTTTTTATTCTCTCCTTTTGCTCCCTATATATTTCTTTGTTTTCTCAATTATCTATTCTTATTTCTATTCTTATGTATTTCTTTGTTTTTCCTTCTCTCTTTTTATCTTGTCCTTATGTATTTCTTTGCTCTTTTCTCTTCATTTATCCTTTTTTTTTTTTTTTCCCCATCTTCGAAGTGCGCATGCTCTGAAGCTCGAGTTTATTCCAAGAACGAGCGGGAATCGCTCGACTCGGGCTGATGGAGACGGGGTTTTTAAAACTTGGACTTTTTTCTCGAGAAGCGCTGATCGGGCTAGAATCTCGAGCTTGAGCAAACTCGGGCTGATGGAGACGCACCTTCTGAGGGTTGTTTTTATCTTGGAAATGGTATGACAATGCTCTTTGTTTTCCATGATTCATGACAAGATGATCCATGAAAATTACAAGGTCTCTCTTTCTCTCCCTCTCTCTCTCTCTCTATCTATCTCTCTCTCTCTTTCTGCCAATCATAATTTTGTATATTTGAGAGGGAGAAAAGGGAAAACAGTGAGCAAGATAGAGGTGGAGAAAGAGATAGACATCGAGGGAGTGGGAGAAGAGAGAGAGAGAGAGAGAGAGAGAAGGGGAGAGGGGCAGGGAAAGGTGAAAAGGGTAAATTGGGGATAGTTTGTAAGGAAAGACAGAGAGATCAGAGTGCTTTTTTTAAAGGAATAACTGAGAAAGAAAAAAGATGAAGGGTGAAAAATAGAAACACAAAAAGAAGACATTTATAGGAGAAAGAGAGAGTGAAAAGTGTACAATGTTAGAGTGCCATCCATGACTGTCAAGGCGTGATGGACCTGAGCGCTATATAAGAAGCAATCATTATTATCGTCATTATTAATTACTGTATATGCCATAAATTTTGCGGCCATAAATTTTCGCGAATAGGATTAACCAGACTATTTTGTGAAAGACTGAATTCTCAAATCTACAAACAGCAATGATGATGTACCTTTGCAAAGCGAAGTAGTGAATTTCTGATCAGGAGACAAATTAATTCAACCACCTACATATGTCGGCAATATTTTAGCGTGTTGTTGAATTCGCTACCCACTCGCGATTCGCAAAATTCGCGAAAATAAATCCCCGCAAAATGTACGGCGTATCAAGTATTACATACAGAGAGAGTACACAAATAGACCCGAGACTGAAATACAGAGAAAGAAAAGGGAAGGACAGAAATAGAATGAGAGACATACATGTAGAGGGTAAATACAGAGAAAGGAAGACAGAGAAAAACAGAGAAAGGAAGACAGAGAAAAACAGAGAAAGGAAGAAAAACATGACAAAATTGAAAGAGACAGAAAGAAAAAGAGAAGTGTACCATTGGAGAGAGGTACAGAGAGCTGTTACAGATGCATAGAGATAGAGCGTGACAAAACAGCATTGATCCACAGGAAAACAGGAAGAAATATCAACAATCTCAATTCTCTAATCCTCTGATCGTATTCAAGGAAGAGATACTAGATGAAGAATTAGTGGAGTATCACAGCTGCTTCTATTATGTCAGCTGATGAATACATGCTTTACGATTGTTCCTTCCTTCTGCGTTTCTGCGGTTCTTTTCTTGATGAGCAATCGCGTTGTTGATGTTTTCACCATGGAAACTTCAGATCAAACACAGATTAGTCACTATCACTTTTTAACTATGAAGATGATTATTTGCTACTTAATAAATATCTACATGTATTCAATACATATATGATACATGAAGGATGATAATATACTCACTTTAACCTCTTATACCTGACCTAAAAATCATACACAACATCAGAAAAAAAACCAGAGGGGTTGATTCGTTCAGTAAAGATGAGGCATTGGAGGGGCAAGCATTGTTTGTGAATAATGCTCTGCCCCTCCCATGCTTTGTCTATTTCGAACGAATCAACACCTCTCTTTGACACCCTGAACATTATCTACAACAGTACCTATCTTTGATTTAATTAGACCTGCAATATAAGAAATCAAAAATCCTAACTATCATTAAAAAGAATATTTCTTATCTTCTTCAGCTTCTAATTTTGCAGGGTGAAAATCGTCCATTCACCAATGGAAAATTGCCATTAAAACCAACAAAAACAACAACGATCTTTATAATCTTCTTTCTGCATAATTTCTCTTCAGTCTTTTCCATTACTGACTTTCCTCAAACATAATTTATATATTCTTCAACTTTGCCTTTCAATATTTCAATTCTTTCTTTTGTTAACTCCTTCCCTTATTTCCAACATACTATTGTCCATTTTACATAAAAGTTTCATTTGGATTCCACCACACTCTTATCTCATTCAGAAAATGTGTTCTGGAATATATACATCTGCTTTTTGAGAATTATGAACATCTACATGTACAGTATATGTAACGACTCTGTTTCCAAACAAGCTTTTTAAATAACTTTTGTTAATTTCCCTGAATGTGCTTGAAAGTTAGATGTCTTTTATCAGGGAACTACATGTACGGGTATGCCTTGATGTGAGCTAGCATCCCTTTCTAATTGGCGTCTCGTTTCTCAATTCACCATGTGTCAGCTTGAAGGAAGCCAATTCACAGCGAGACTGGCCAAGTTGAAAGTTGGAACAGGTTTAATTGATTGTTTCAGCTTTCTACAATTCTTTCATCAAATGCTTTATTGCCCTGCAGTTCACAATCAGAGTATCTGCTACTGTCATTGTTAACCTAAAGGTCAGGTAATGGGACGCACTAATGATGACAGAATTTTGCAAACATGAGCATGCCATGTGCATACTCTAAAAATTTAGAGGAAAACTCCACCCTGGTATTAAGTCAATTTGAATTAAAAAAAGAAAATTGAGAGAAACAAAAAAATGAAATTTTGAGCAAAATCAAATAAGAAATAAGAGAGTTATGAATTTTTGAACTGTTGTAATCAATCACACACAAATTGGCAACTATGTGGCATATCTTGCGAGCACCTCTCCCATTTGCCCTGTACTAAAAATATCATAAATGTCCAAACTTTCTAATGAAAATATTTAATCATAATGTGTGCAACCTAGATTTAATCATTGCACATGTTTTACCCAAACCTGTATGAAACAAATGTAATCCTTCAGCAAAAATGAAAATATAAGAAATTTTCTGTACTGAGCAAATGAGAGAGGAGCTCACAAGATATGCCAAATAGTTGCCAATTTGTGTTTAATTGATTACAACTTCAAAAAATTCATAACCTTCTATTTCTTATCACATTTTGCTCAAACTTTCACTAATCTGTTTCTCTCATTTTTCTTCATTTATTCAAATCAACTCAATATGAGGGTAGACTTTCCCTTTTAAGTGTTGAATAAACAATAATTGAAAAAGAGAAGAGAAGTGACATCATTTTCAAAACACTCTTTATCTTGCTGAATCCAACAATATAGATGTTGCAGCCAACAGGTACATATTCAAATTTACCATTTTGAAAATGGTTTCACTCCTCAGCCCTTCTAAATGTCAACTTTACCATTCAGTTTTTAATACTGAGTACACGTAGTAAGATTTTTACAGGTTCATACATCGAACACAATGAAAATCAACAATTGAAAGGAGTAGAAACCAACAACTCAAAGGAGTAGAAACCAATTATGCTCACATATATCATCTTTTGAGAGCTAGAAAGATGTTAACTCTGCAGTGTTAAAGCATATGAGCTAATGCCCTTCTGGCTCTCAACGGATAATAGGCTAGTTAGCACTTTAATGTAATTAAGATGTATACTGTTCCATGTTTTCCTCTATTCATGGAAGCAATATCAGCCATTAAAAACATTTCTATGAGCATGTATTTGTATTCTATACATTTACATACTTTGTTTGATAGAATCTAAAACAAACCTGAACTTGAAGTTGAACTTGATGTGCTTATTCATTTTTATCAGATTAAAGTAAACATATTAAACAAATCCTCATTAAATAGCAAATTGGGATTACTAAACATAATTTGTGTTCAGATAGATAACCATTATTACTCTACCCTACAAAATCATAAACAACTACTCGATACCCAAATTCCATGCAAGGGATTTGACCTACTAATCTTAGATCAGCTAATCTGATGGATTAAACTTGCAACACACTTCAAGCGCAAAGCATTGACCTAGTTCTGATGTCACACTTGTTTTCATATTTGAGTGATTAATCAGATTCATTGATCATCAATTCGTAAAAATCAGAGATCCGATCGGTGATTCAACTCTGCATGTACAAGCAATATTAAGTTTTAATTCTACATGTATAATTACAAATGCAAGCTTATATGCCCTTTGCCTTTCCCCTGTTTCACTAGTTTAAATTCATATGGAAAATTTTAATCTATAAAGAGATTAAGAGTAGTAATTGATAAATGAAAAACAAAAAAAAATTGAGATTAATTAGTTTATAGATTTTCAACATCAAACCTATAGACCTATGTTTATGTTTGGGGAAGCATTAGTTGACAATTAGAAGGGGGAAATGTTCGTACATCCCAAAATATACCATTCATATTTAAATTCAGAAAATATTTTTTAACCACAAATTAAAATTTAAAATAACATTTTCATCTCTGCTATTTTGCAAGGAGTTTGATCAATGTGGATCTCTGATAGTTGCTGTTATTGTGACGGTCATGCATCTCACCCCCCCCCCCCCACATGCCGGCAATTTGTTAAACTACATGTACAATTACCTCTATAAAACAAGGGCAGTTGTACACACATTTTGTCACTGCCTTTGGGGTAATAAAAGCACACGTTCCTTGTAAATAACATTGTTATTCTCATCAATAAACTTCAGGAAATCAAGCACAAAACATGAAAATCAATCAAATTTATCGTTTGGGTAAAGGGCATTTTTCTCCCCACTGCCAAGCCTCATCTAAGGCGGTATTGATCTAGCGCCCAATGATTAGGGAAACGTGATTCCTTGGAGCATGTTTATGATGTCTGTATAAGTTAGGCTGCATTCATAAAACCCATTCTCAGACCAGAATCACAGTATGAAGAACATCTAGGTTAAAATGCCCTTGTGATCATGTTATTTTTCACGAGTCAAAAACTGGTAAATAAAGGTGCATTTTGAAACACGATTTGCCAAAATTGCACTCTCTGAAAGTGCATGAATGCAACAAAGATCTTATACATGACATCTTTAAACCACATAAAAGTGCATGGGTAGTCTGATATAAGTCAATCACAGGGTACAGGTCTAAGTCATTCTGGTTGTAGCCAAATACCTACATGTACATGTACATAGGCCCTGAACGAGAAGTTTTCAGGAGATACAGGTCATAGTTTTACTGTGAACATTATAAAGCAGCTTAAAGTCGTTAAAGGTATGAACAGTGCACGATTAGAGTCTGCCCTATGTACTATTACAAAGCAAGTGCTGCATGAATATACATAGAACCCAATTCTGGCCTGAAAAAAATGGTTTATGAATACCAAGGAAGTGTGTTTCAAATTGGCGATTTTGAGCAGTGTTTCGTGTTCCTGATTCTGGCTTCAAAATGTTTTATGAATGCAGCCCAACGCTTCGTCCATCAACCTAATGCCTTGCTCAAACCCTTCAGGGGACTTCAGTCTAGTTCACTTTCAAAGTATTTTGCCCCCATTTCAGCATCAAGGGTTGGTTTCACACCATCTTCAAATATCAACTTTGCTCAAATCCACACAACTTGGAAATCTGATACATAGTTTGATCAGTCTGATGCAATGAAAACAAATAATCAGATGGGAGTTGAGAGTGATTTGCCCCTGAACACTAGAAATAGCCTCCATGAAAAAAAAAATTAAAAGCCCCTTTGGAAACAATTTTGTCACAGCTAGAGCTAGTTGTAATATGTGGAATCACAGGATTCAGGAACATAGAACAGAGCTGTTAAGATGAAAAAAAATGTGCTCAATAATGGTTTGTAAATATCCACCTGGATTCAAATTGCCAATGTTTCAAGTTCCAAAAAGTTCATATGGCCTACATTTGAACTGTAAATCTAGGAGTAATAATATAATCACAAAAAAAAAAATCCTCTCTCTGCTCTCACTAGCTTTGAAAAATTCCTGTGCATGCACTCTTTTTTAATCCTCTACAGCTAAATCATATTAGCTACATTCATACAGGACTTGTAGTTTCGAAACTATGAATTAACCAAACAACAACGGCGTACTAACAATGACGAGGGTTCACACAGGCCTGAAACAATGACGCTCGTTGTTCCAAGACTACAAGACAAGCGATCAACGTTTATCATGAGCAGAGAGGTCATCTTTAACAACGAGATTGCTAAACGTAAAGTTTATTCTGTCCACACTGTCCATAACTACGACGAGGAACCACTCCCCCCCCCCCCCCCCCCCCCCCCCCCCCCCCCCCCCCACTGCTCGTGGTTTTGGTGTTAACCCTTTTGAGACAATAGACCACATTTTGTGGTTTGGCTCAATAAAAACTGATTCAGAGCCCTGAAAAATATACCAGATACATGAGCAGAAAGAGCAAAAATTTCTGCACACACTATGTCCATTTTTGTTAAATGACCATACTGCAATTGATCCCAGGAATTTTAAAAAGGAGAATAAGCTTTAAAATCCTTAAATTGGCAACACATTGAGAGGTTCAAAATCATTTTTTTTTAATCGAAATTGGCAACTTTTTCAACTTTTCAACAATTCTTTTAACCATGTATATTGTTTTCAAAGACATTACCACCTATTACAATCTTGTAGCACTAAAAGAAAAATATTACTGTTGCCAATCTGAAGAACAAAATGTGATCAATTTAGCACATAAATAATTCTTGTCCTGAAAGGGTTAACTACACATACAAGCTCACTTGTGGTTCTTGAACTACAGGTAAACTTAAAGTTTTGAAACTATGAGTCCGTTCATACGGTCTGAAACTACAAGACAAGTTCTACAAGATAAGTTTTGAAACTACAAGCGAAACTTAAACTTTAGCCCCGTTCGTGTGAACCTGACTATTGTCTAGTGAGAACCAGAAGGCCGTTAAGTCTAAGTATACTATATATAACACCCCCTTTGGCTCTCAATAGATGTTTATGAGGCCCTTTAAATTCTTTTTAATCTCATTAATTTATTCACAGCTCTTGACTAACCTCTTTGCATAATTGAATTACACGGAACATTGTTGCACATCACCCTTGTACAGGTATGATCCATCAACTTGGATTCCATTCCCCTTTTCCATAAATGAATACTTATTTCTCTGAGCATTCATAGATGTGCATGCAGTGAATAAGTAAGAGACAAAGGGAGCTGCACTGATAAACAACCTACATGTCCATGTGTAGGTTTCAAATTACACTTGACGCATGTAGGTCACACTCTCTTATTCAAAATACCCTTTCTCATGTCCGCCCTTATCTTCTAACTTCATTATGGAAACGGCTCCTCCTGAACCCAAGGTTTTCCTTTCCATCAGAGAACGTGACATGTACACTGCGATTTAAATACCTACAAAATACTGTGTAGATGGACATGTAGCAAAACTACAAGATTATGAATAAGTAAAGTGAATTATATGGCACATAGATTATCAAATTAGAAATAATCTTCCTATTCCCTCTGTTTAGCAAACCTGATATCTACATGTTCAAGAACAATGAAAACCTTATTAATTCTATCTCAGAAAGTATTGCCATTTTTTTCATAATTACATGTAAGTTTATGTATTATATAATTTGGCAATAATAATACAAGCATACATGTACTGTATGCAAGTAAGATTAGTTCCACTGCATCTAAGGTGGTAATGATGGGAGGAAAAAAAAATTCTATGAAGAAGCAAACAAAATTTAGGAAGAATTTTCAAAAATTAATTTGATAGAACATGCCACACAAAATCAAGTGAAAATATCTGAGTTAAAAGCAAAGATAAGGAAACTCATTCTAGTTGTCGAAACCCATCTGTTTGTGTTCGTATGCCTCTTGATGCTTTTAAGTGTAACTGCTTGCCTACATGTACAAATTTGTTTGTTTCTTCTTCTTTTTTAGAGCTCATTTGTATGTCCATGGTCCAAATAAAGACAATTTAATGCTTGATAAACAATTTACCATGACTTACACATGTAGTCTGATTCTCTCATAAGGTTACCAAAACTCAATAAAACCTTTGTGAATTTTTAAATGTTAGGAATTTTTGTAGAGATCATTCTATTCCTAAAGTAACATAAAAAACAACAGTGAAAGTCCCGATGAGTTGGTCAAAACATTTGTTATAATGTAGTAACCCAAGATTTTTTTGAAAAGTAATGTAGAAACCCTGCGTAATGATTTGGCAGAATTTGAAAGTCAATATGACCTTTCATAAGTTAAAGGGCAACCCAACCTCGGTAATAAGATGATTTGTGTGAAAGCAGAAAAATAAGAAAAACAGGATGGTGAAAGTTTGAAAGAAATCGGACAAGGACTAAGAAAGTTATGGATTTGAAAAATGAGATCACTACATCTATGCGAATCTCAAATTGGTAATTTGGTGAGTCAATTGTGACATTTCTGTGTACAACTCTCCCATTTGTTGTACACAAAAATATCACTAATTTGCGGTTTTCTTCGAGGCGCTTTTACCCTCGGGGCAGTACTCAAAATATATTGGAGATAGATGTTATAGGTCCTCATGAACAAAAAGATCCCACTGAGTAATACATTTTGGAAAAAAGTGACATTTTAGTCATTTTGTGTGTTAGAGTGAATGGGGGAGTTGTCCACAGCTACATCACAGTGACATTACCTATTCGGCCAATTTGAAATTCCCATATGCATAGTGATTACAACTTTCAAAAATTCATAACTTTCTTATTACTTGTCCGATTTCGTTCAAACTTTTACCAATCTGCTTCTCCAATTTTTCCTCTTTCTTTCAGAGTAACTTGCTACTAAGGTTGGATTTCCCTTTAACCATGGACTTAGCAGTAGTTTTAAAGCAGCATCTAATGTTTACGGGCAGGTGGATTAACATAATGCCTTCACACAGCTCATAATAATTTCCACCTGCTGTTTAACAGAGTTCGCACTCTCTGGTTTGTTGTCAATACCCCTAAAAAAAAAAACTAGCTTGTGTACTGTGATCTAGAGAGATTAGCTCATCTCAAAATGGCCTGCTAATTCGAAAATATGATTCAATTAGCAGGCTATTTCATTGATACGCTTGCGAAATTACATGCAGCTGGGGCTATTACCCTGAGCAAACTTGATGTAATTTCTAAAAATGGCCTGTCGTTAGGCAAACTAGCTACAGCATGGAAATGTTTCCAAAGTAACATTTCCCTGCTTGAACAAAGAACTTTTAAGATACAGATATGAGTCATGAGATTACCTTGAGAAAGAAACTGTCTCAAAGCAATTGGGAAAGGTCGATCATGTGTACATAAAAATTGGTGTGGACTGTGAGGTTTTGGAACTATCAAAACGATAAGAAATTAACCCAATCTTGCAGAAAAGCACATGCACTGCTCACAGAAATGGATTTATGCGACTGCACAGACAAGTGGCATGAATGTTCGGCCCAAACACTTCAGGTATATCTTGTCATATTTCGAATATGAGGCCATTTGAAGAGCGATCATTTTCAGGGGACATTTCTACTATGATGTTCTTCCAAACTGACATTAAAAAAATAAGAAAGCTCACAAATTATTTTTTTACCTTTTCCAGAACTCAACCATCTCTTTAATTTAAATATGTAAATATCTTGTGAAGCTCTAACTGACCTACAGGTAATTTTTCAAGTTCGGCTAGTGAAAACACACCTACATTTACTTTCTGGAAGATAATGGAATGAATAGATTAGTTCACACAGAAACGGAATTCCTTATGAATTATATTTCATGCAGTTTACTTTGTAGGCACAGCAGGAAATTCAGATGTACAGTTTAGGACTTGTAGGATATTGGAACACACTCAATACATGGAGAATAATATGTGACACAAATGTTTTCTTTCTAATTTGACACTCAACAACAGAGTAATAGCTTCTAAAAATTTAATAACCTGTAGAAACCTATTGGTTATTGTTTACAGCACATGTATGTGTACTGTTACAAATGCTGATATTATAAAAAAAAAAAAATTCACATCTTGTTCTGTTACTGTAGTTCAGATTATTTGAATTTGTTAAAGCCCCTTTCACAATTGGTCTGCGACATTTTGCGACCGAACAGATTTTCGGGCACGACCGATCGCTTGTGTCTTGCGACCACTCGCATTCGTTGCAGGCACGAACCTGAGGCGGTCGTGACCCACTGAACTTTGAACATGCTCAAAATCCAGACACGACCAAAATTCGATTCACTCGCATTAGGTCGTACGATGTGCGATTCTCGTATGTTGCACAACATTGCACGATTAGATGCAGAGTCGCACGACTCAATAGTCGCAGTTGGGCTGGATGTGCAACACTGTGCGCTAGCGACCTATATTACCAGTCTGCGAATGGGTGCGATTGTGCTAAGACCATGAGACTGTTGCACGACCGATGCAGCACATCTTACAACGTTGTACTACCGTTGCACGACTGTATGAGACTGTATGCGACTATTCCTCGATATATAACTAGGAGATGATCCTCTGCAACAGGGCACTCCTCTAACATTCTTCTTTGTAACTTTCTTCTTTGGCATCTTGACTATTAAGAAGGCCAACTTGAAACTGACTACGTCAATTGTCGAGTTTTTAACCCACGCCACTCGCACGAATACTCTTCGACCACTTGCACGTTATCAATCGCACAAGCGATTGGTTCACATCCACTCGCACGACCATAATCGATCGTGCGACTTGTGATTGGCGTCAAGCCACTCACAGTGCAACACTGCATGTGAACGCAAGACCACTACGAGCATAGCGAGCAAATGCGACTTACTCGTGCAACGGTCTCTTAATCGCTTTTGTTTTACGACCGCTGTTGCAATTGTGAATGCCTCTGCGACCTGATAGATCGCTGGCGATTGAAGCCTGTTGCAGCCTGTCGAAAATGGTCGCAAACGTCGCAGACCAATGAAAGGGCTTAAAGCAGCATCACAGAAAACAGGTGATCAACCTCATGTAATGATCTAAATTTGAACTTTGACTACAGTAAATAAGTTCAAATATATGACTCCTATCCTGTCCTTAAATTACATTGTAGGCTTGAACTATCAAGTTAGTAAGCTGGAAAGTTTTTATATCCTTGTCTGTCATAGTAATTCAGATTTCTTGATTTCATTGAAGCTGTTTCCTGGAAAGTATGAGAGTATCCTATCTAAGCCTTGATGTACTATTTGACTACATAGATGTACAGGGAAAAAAGATGATTCCTATGCTATCTTAGTCAAATTACGATTTTGCTTGATGAAAATCATTTCATTCTATTTAGTTTGCAAGCTGGAGAGAACTGTGTATCTTAATACCGTGATTAATAATTGTACTTCAGATTTCTTTTAATATATATTGAAGCAGTCTAGCAGAAAGCAGAAAAACATACCAAATTTTACGTTTTGACGAAATAGATGTACAGGGAGGGGAAAAGGGAAAAGATGATTCCTATACTATCCCGCTCAAATTACATTGAAGCTTGATCAAAATCACTTGATTATAAGCTGCAAAGAAGTCTTCCCGTCTACAATTCTACAATAAATGATGTAAGCTCCTAAATCCTGCAAATCTTACTTTCCATTTGAGAGAACTAGATCAGAGCAAACCTTCAATCTAGTGATCTAGAATGATGACAGGGCCTCGAGTACCGTCAGCTGGCATGGCAATTGTCACCTTATCTTCAGCAGCTTGTCGTCAATAACATAGAATACTATAGCCTACATTCACGTACATTTTGTAAACCAAGTAAGGAGTACAAATGAAGCGCAACAGTCAATTTCGAAGAGTATTTAAGCTTGTTAGCAACAATCCAATGCTGAGCATTAGTGGATTTTCATTTAACCCTTTCAAGACAATTGACCACATTTTGTGGTTTGGCTCAATAACTTTTGATTCAGATCTCTAAAAAATATACCAGATACATGAGTAGAAAGAGCAAAAATTTCTGCAAAAACTATGTCAATTTTTGCTGGATGACCATATTCTCTTTGATCCCAAGAATTAAAAAAAAGGGAATAATCTTCGAAATCCTTAAATTGGCAACACAATGAGAGGTTCAAAATCATTGTTTTTATTAAAATTGGCAATTTTTTTTAACTCTTTGACAGAGTTTGTAACCATGTATATTAATTAAATAGATTTTACACCTTATCAGCACCTTGTAGCACTAAAAGAAAATATAATTGTTGCCAATTTGAAGAACAAAATGTGATCAATTTAGCCCTTGAATAATTCCTGTCCTGAAAGGGTGAAAGGGCATTATCAAGCATATACAACTGCAATAGGCCAAAGTGCTGTCAAATTTTCAACAATACCATCGCAGCAAAAATGAACATTGCGTTTGTTTGTTGTTTTTTCAAACTTTCCATTGTTGGAGAGGCCTATGATCAAGAAGCACACACTTCAAATATCTACTTTAAAGAAAAACTTTGTACGAGCACAAGACTTATTTTATTTTCCATAGAAGTTGTTCTCCTTTGGGAATTTTTGAGTTTTTTTAGCTATTTTGTAATAAAAGATATTTATCACAACAGATACCATACACATAATTTCCTGAAAATACAGGTGCTCCAAAGCCATAATATAGGGAAATCATTTTATTTATTTTTTTCTCTTGGTCGAGGCTTTGACATAAAGCCTAATGCTAAATGAACATAATAAACAGTTTCCTCCTGGTCTTTAAGAGTCTCTGGACCATAGGTGTTGACCACAACACTTGCTCCAAAACAAACAGGGGTTGTGTTCTACCCAGGTGAAATTCAGGAAATCAATTTTCTACCATTTCAACTTTTACCAACACTGCAGAATATGTGGCAGTGCAACCTTCATGTACATTGTATGAGAGAAACTAAACATCCCATTCCAATATCAAAATCCTGAAAACTGGACTTACTTTCTTGAATCCCTCTTGCTGCTGACAAACTTTGCACATTCCTTCTTGTTGAAGTGGTTTTCTATCCATTCTTTCCCAGCCTGTTTGATACAATAGAAAAAAGCAAAAAACTGTTTAATTATAATATTTCAAAAGGAAGACACGATAACAGTTTAAAAATGAAAATAACAAAGAACACAAAGCATTTGAGAGAATGGTACATGTCTCAGAGTCATGCAATGTAAGACTGACGATGGAGTCTGCATGACTCTGAAACATGTAGTGATGTAATCTTCCTTCAATGCTAAGTGTTCTTTGTTGTTTTTATTTTATATTTCAATATATCTCAAAAATTTGTTGTACCTACAGACTCTAGATTTTGATTTGTATCTATTATCAACTTTTTCTGTAGTAAACAAGAAAAATGGCTAATTGTGGCTATCACATTTCAAATATCCATTGTATGTCTGCACATAATTAATACTACACATTCAATTTTTAAAAATTCAGTGGGAATGGCTGTCAATGTATTCTTTTTCTTCACACTCCTATTAAGAGTCTGCTCTACTATATAGCAGTGAGAGCTGACCATTGAGTAAGTCCTTGGATAGCAGAATTAAAAATACAGAAGTGAAACTCTTCAGGAACATGTTTAAGATCAACTGAGGAAGTGCTTGATACAGCATGTGTCAAAGCAGTGACTATGAATCCCTTTCCAACACCATACAGAAAAAGCAACTCTAAGTTTAAGAGTGGGTAATGAGTAGAGAAGGCTACAACAGTTTTATTACTTGGCAAAACTGAAGTACAAAGGGAGACAGCATATCAAATATAATGATATGTACATTGACAGGTTTTATTGGTTGCAGAAGTACCAGCAACAATGAACAGATACCAAAGATCATGTACATGGAATACCTTTGACTACAAATGTTTGGAACAGACAACAGAAAGTCATCTACAAAGTACATGCAGCAACTAGCAAGCAAACAACTCAGGCATTCTGGACTCACTCAGGGTTGTCATTAGTTCATAACACAGTTGACACTCAAACCATGAAGGGAAGGATCTTTTTTGAAGTGCTAAAATAACATTCATGAGAACATGAAAAAATGGACAAAAATTGATCAAACACACACAAAAAAAAAATTGATAAAAACAACCAAAACGAACAAGAGCCTTATATGAGAGACACACTTGACCTCTTGACCAACTTGAAGATTGGCCCTGGTACAACACAAGCTATCATTCAGCATACACTTGGGCATCATCATATCCAGAGACATGACTTTTCCTCCAGCTCCTGGCTTTATTTCATATAAAGGCATATAATTATTGTACAGCCTATGGATAGGGTTGCAATTTGGTTTTAGGGTATGTTTAGGACTTTAGGTTGAAGGTTAGGGTGAGATATGATGTTTGGACCAGGAGTGAAGTTAGCAATCTGGGCCCTGATTCATAAAACTTGTTATCAATAACAACTGCCTCATTTCTATGACAAATTCACTCTCAGCCAATCAGATGCAAGGAGTTCAGTAGCTTAGAGCCGTTATTGTAACATGTTATTGATAACAAGTTTTATGAAACGGGGCCCTGGTTAGTGTAGGAAATTGAACGCCGAGCAATCGTCACCAGAGCATGTGTCGTAGAACCCCCATTTCCTCTTGAGTCTGCACAGTATGATCGCACAGGTGACATCATCAAAATAGGATGTAACACATGATACTTCATACAAGAGCTGATACAAATACTCTCGAGTCTGGACAGTATGACCGGCTGACCACACAGGTGCCATCATCAAGATAGGATACAACACATGATACTTCACAAGAGGTCTACTTCCTCCACTGTTTAGTAGAACTTTGGAGGATCACTCCGACATTAGGTGGTATAAACCGCTTCTTTTTTATTTAAGTCGCTGAGGCAAAATAAAAGAGATAAATGCAGTGAGTGTTCATATCTTAAAGTGATTGATTAACTTTGTGAAAATTGTAAAATCAGCTCAAATGCCAGTGAATTGTGTGGCAGTCCTCTAACTACATATATAATTAAGGATATGTGAAAGTATGAGAGAAAATGGAACCCGTTTACTATCCTAAAAAAGAGAAAAACGCGATCAAAACGCTAGCGCAAGTCGTTCTGCTTCTTCGCTGCGCTGCAGTCACAAAAACCAAGCACCAGCGCTTGGCGATTTCAGAGCGGGGTTTCCAGCCCGTACGGTATTCTGTGATAGAGCGAGGTATGCCAAACGTAAGAGTTCTTTAGGGTTCGGTGGTACTCTATCCCGACATCAATGTTCAATCGTAAATAAACTTGATATAATAAAGACCGATCAGCTTATAAAACTCATGGCGATTCCTGTCTGAGCTAAAGGTTTGCAAATATGATTACAGCATTAGCTGGAACAGTGATTTTTTTTTTTTCAAATCCTGGGCAAAGTTAATCAATGCCTTAATGCTCACAGATCAGTGAATACACATTCTTGACTGCAGCTAAATGTACATGTATGTGTTTTACACCCAAAAAATTTTTTAATGCCTCTTACTATTAGCCTTAAGTGAAAAAGTTTTGCAGTACTTAGGAAAAGACCCTGAATAAAGTCATTTAGTGTCAATTCTTATATATTTAACCCTCCTTTTTTCACACGTAAATGGTTTACTTTTTTTCAAAAAGTCTTCTTAATCAAACTGCTTTTAACTTTAAACTTTTAAACTTGAAATTGGTAGAATTTATTATTCCTCTTTCATTTGTGACAAAAATTGTAAAAATCCATTAAGAAATGGCGAAGTAATTGGCAGTTCTCTACCATACCCTTCTGCTCATGAATATTCATAACCGTCGAGCCGGCATGAATACAAGCAACTCCGTAAAATAAGCACTTTTCGCACAGGCTGGGGACTGACTATATATGTGGATCTTAAATAGGTGAATTAGTCATTCAATTGTGATAAAATTGGGGAAAACTCTATCAATTGCAGTTCACATTAATATAATAAATTTCCGAAGGACTGGTACCTATTTCCTTTGAGTTGTAACTCAAGATACATAAGTGGAAAATATGTTTTTATCCTCCTATAACTTTTGTTTACACTTAACTTTCACAAGTCTGTTTTGCTGATATCTTTAAGAGCAACTTGTTATTAAGGTTGAATTTCCCTCTAACAAATACATCCTGTTTTCTTCTCATACCATAGCATACTTGATCTCACGCACTGAAAATAGAAATTTCTGGTGAAAAGTTTTCAAAGCACTCAAATTTTTTCAGGCAGGGGTGTGCCACAGCCGCCCTCGAAACGGGGGTCTAAGGAACAGACTAGAAGATAAAACATTGGGTCTTTGGAACGGTGGATTACACCCCAAAACCCATGGTCTAAGGAACTACGGCACTTCGTATGGCGGTGCTGCGTGTGTGTGTGTGTGTCGGTGTAATGCAAACGATGGACCGGCAGCACACCAGCTATCGGCCGCACTTCGCATCTAGTGCATGCATATGCAATTGCGCACGCAAGTGAATGGACGTACATACGCCGGGGGAAAAGGAGCGAAGAGGAGTACCGGCCAGGTATCTTGAGAACGTGTGAGAAGGGTGAATACTGCTGTTTATAGAAATTTTGATATCTTGAAAACGGCCATCGGCCGTCGTAAAAGGGGGGTCGTCAAAGCAGCACATACCTGTCGGTCTAATATATTGAGTGCCCCCCCCCCCCCCCCCCCCCCCCCCCGGGTTGACCCTTTTCCCACTCATAGGCCCAAACCTGTGTGGGACTGTGATGAGCATTCACTGCTGCAAGTGTAAAAGGAAAACTAAAATCAATGTAAGCAGGATTTAATTCCGTTTTATTTGCTAGATTACCTGGGCCCTGTTTCATAAAACTTGTCATCAATGACAAGTTGCAATAGCTGTTATAAGTTACTGAAATCCTTGCATCTGATTGGCTGAGAGCAAATTTGCAGGTAAAAATCACCTACAAGACACTTGATGAAACACCCCCAGATTCAGGGTCTCTTTTACTAAAAAACTTAGACAGGAAAATCCGTCTGTTAGGAGGAGTTTTTTAACATTTTTTACTTTCGAGGCTCTCCTCCTACACAGACGGAAGCATCCCATAGTCGAGAGAGTAGGGTAAGTAGACAAGGGCCCTCTTGCATAAAAAGTTGCGATTAAACGCAACTCGATTTTCAACAAATCAGGATCGAGTATTTGGGACTTGCGTTTAATTTTTTGAGTTGCGTTTAATTGCAAGGTCTTTTTATGCAAGAAGACCCAGATTAGACAAGATAAGAGTAGGTAATACAGTAAAAAAAAAAAAATGTATATTTAATATAATGCGCTCACCAACTCTTTGAAATGTATCCTTTGTTTGGGTGCAATATTCACCAAAATATCAGATGGTTCGCTGCTCATTGTGGCGTTAAGAACTGATCGTTGGCGAGTGAATTCGCCAGCCTATCACATTTGGTGTATAAGTTTATGATTTCCACAAATCATTAATATTCATAGATTAAATGCTCATGAATATTCACAAAATCAGAGCGAGGTAGATTCAGTCATAGATGATTCATATTTGCTTACTTGCATATTTGCTTATTCATATTGATCGATTGACGGAAATAGTCCATCGGCCAATCAGAGCAAGTGTTATATACGGGGTCTGTAAACCTCCGTAAACACATAATGGCAACCTAGAGGAATATCGATGTCCATGATGTTGAGATATGGATACAGATTTTTGCGATCTACAGTGAATATTTCCATCGTGTATTGTGGTAAAGTTTAAATTATGTTGTAGAATACTTTTATCATCTACATTTATGTTATATCGGTCTTGGGGTTAAAATATGTGCGAATGTGAGGGTATCCCAAATTTTGACTGTAGTGGAGTACCCCAACGGGAACGACCATGGCTTACTTTGGTCTATAAGGGAGAGGGATTCCGTGAAGCCAGAAGAAGTCTCAGCGGAACATATCCCTGAACGAAATGGACTGATTTTTTTGTCTATATTATACTCTGCTACAAATTTTGGGTTTCCAAGACAGGTACAGCTATGCAGAGGTACAAGGTTATTTGAAATAACCTTGTATACATATGTATAAGTGCATTTTTTCCCAGTTTTCTCACCAAATAAGATCCTTTGCAGTGCATGGTGGCTTACAACTCAATTATGCTCTGTTTTGTGTGTGTGGCCAACCCCTTGTATTTGATAACGGATCCAAAACCAAATACCTTCAGATGGGCTCCAAAGCCTTCAGATGACCGTTCTACCCGTCTCTGTAGGAAACCTAGATGCAGACTTATCAAGAATGTTATACACATCTATTTTCACCTTTTATGCATTACTTAAGGAGCCCCCCTACAGTTCCAAGCAGGCTGTATTTTTTAAAGATATGCCTGGAATTACTTATCTCTAGCTTCAGAATCCCTTTTGCAAAACTCAAATG